>LVYW01000003.1:158902-310154 GCA_001630435.1 Sporothrix globosa
CCCCCGCCCGAATTGCTGTCCCAGTGCAAATGGTCGCCCTAACGAAATGTAAAAAAACCCTAGGTCCGGTCCCTCCAACACCTACCCACAGCTCGCCTACCGCAATCCCCTCGACCGCCTCGTCGCCTTTCTCGACCGCAAACATGGAGACGGCTGGGCCATTTGGGAATTTCGTGCCGAGGGGACAGGCTACCCGGACGAGGCCGTGTACGGACGGATCCGGCACTACCCCTGGCCCGACCACCATCCGCCGCCGTTTCGAATGGTGCCGCTGATTTTGGCGAGCATGAAACAGTGGTTGGGCGATGAGTACGAGAGGCCACCAGGAGCCGACGGCGAACAAGGACAAAACAAGATAGCAAGGGGGGGAGAAGGAGGAGATAAAAAGATAGGGAGGGTCGCGGTCGTCCACTGCAAGGCGGGCAAGGGCCGGTCGGGCACAATGGCCTGCAGCTACCTGATTGCCGAGTGCGGGTGGACACCGAAACAGGCGCTCGACCGCTTTACGGAACGCCGCATGCGGCCCAAGTTTGGCAGCGGCGTGACCATCCCCTCGCAGCTGCGGTGGATCACGTATGTCGACCGTTGGGTGCGAGCGGGCAAACCGGCCTACGTGGACCGCGCCGTCGAGATTGTCGAGATCCACTTCCGCGGCTTGCGGCACGGCGTCAAGCTGGCGGTCGAGGGCTACGTGGACGAGGGCAAACAGATCCACGTCTTCCACACGTTCAAGAACCGCGAGCGGTTTGTTGTGCAAGGGGACGCACCGGGTGGTGGCGGCCTATTGGATCTCGTGTCAGACATGGCGGGCGGGTTTAGCGCAGGCGGTGGAGGCGGTGGAAGCAACAGCAACAACGGCAGTAGCAGAGCCGATTCACCACAAAGCAGCCGAAGCAAAACTGGCGGCTTGAACAGCCCCGTCCTCGACGGCGGCAAGATTCGGCGGCCCAGGACAGACGTCCAGCTCGATAACGGCAGCAACGTCAGCAAAGACAAGACAGACAACACAGACAGAAGCAGCCATGCCGGCCTCGTTTCCACCAACGACTCTGGCCTCAGCATGGACATTGATCAGCTCCGGAACAAGAGCGAGTCCACTCCCGCGTTGGCCGAAGCTTCTACGCCAGAATCAACACAGGGACAAGCACATAAGCAGCCCTTCCGCTACGCCGCCGATGACGAACCCGGCGGCCAGGCCGTCATCTTCAGACCCGAGCAGCCCATCCGCGTCCCCAACGGCGACGTCAACATCTCCATCGAGCGCCGCAACAAGACCACTGCCAGCATGGGCCTCACCATGGTCACGTCTGTCGCCCATGTGTGGTTCAACACCTTCTTCGAGGGCAACGGCCCCGAGCAAAACGGCGTACCCGACGACAGCGGAATCTTTGTGCTTGACTGGGACAAGCTGGACGGCATCAAGGGCAGCAGCCAAAAGGGCAGCCGTGCGGCCGAGCGGATCTCGGTCGTGTGGCGGCACGTGACGGACCAGGAGGGCGAGGAGGCGTCTCCAGAAAAGGACACTGCTGCTGTTGCAGGCTCGACAGCCGATGTTCCCCAGATGCGGCCAGCGAATTGGCAAGGAAACAACCCCGAAGACCCCGACGCCAACAAACACTTGGGCCTTCGACGGGACGACCCAGAGAGCGCTGGCGTGAGCCGCGCAAGTAGTGTGACCGGCGTTCCCGTGGGCGACAGCAATGGCGTGCCCGCTGCCAGTTCGTCAAGTCATGGCGCCGACGTGAGCAAGGAGCGAGAACAGGACCACGAAGAGGCGCTGGCGAGCGTCAAGACCAGTGGGCCCAAAGGCGAGGCGGATCTGGACGAGAGCAGCCCTAGCGAAGGAGAAGCTGCAAAGGCATTATGACAGTACGAGAAGTCGTAGCATAGGCAGAGTTGAGAAATTATAAAAATGTAGCCAATAATCAATGAGCTTATTTCAATCACCAATACAGCAATTCCATCATCACCATTGCAAGAGATGGGACCTTAGAAAAGCGACCCTGAATCTGCTTATCTAAAGTCACGTGTGTTGACATAAGCCGAATTACCCCAGGCCGGCTACACCCTGCCGCCACCCTTGCCCACTCGCCCACTACCGCCACTAGAAATCGACGCATCGTCCCTCAAGCCCACCAGCTCTCAACCACGCGCGACAACGACCTCCGGCAAATCCCCCTCCATCCGCCCATCGACGAATCGACCCCTTTCCATCGAGTTTTCATCAAAACACACGGCGCAGATGGTCAGCGCAGGCGCGTGTAATCGAAAGATGCCTTTTGCGACGTAGCGCGAGTGTCTTGTCTTCCATTTCCTCGACCTTTTCCTTCGACCTTCCATCCCCCTCTCCCTCCTCCTCCTCCCCCGTCTCCCCTCAACCACCGTCGCACTGTCGGCATCCGGAGCCCCATCCGCCCCGCCAAACCCCCCTCACTCCGGCTCCGACTCCGAAGAAGACGCCATGGGAGTTATCCGTAAGAAGACGGCCGTCCGGGGCGGCGAGGGCGGCGTCAAATACGTCTGCGACGTCTGCAGCGTTGACATCACATCCACTGTCCGCATACGATGTGCGCATCCGGCGTGCAACGAGTACGATCTGTGTGTTCTCTGTTTCTCGAATGGCTCCTCCAGCAACGCCCACCAGCCGGCGACACACCCCTATCGCGTCATCGAACAGAACTCGTTTCCCATCTTCGACCAGGAATGGGGCGCCGACGAAGAGCTGCTGCTGGTCGAGGGCTGCGAGATTTACGGGCTGGGGTCCTGGGCCGACATTGCCGACCACATTGGCGGGTACCGGCACAAGGACGAGGTGCGCGACCACTACTACAAGATATACATCGAATCGTCCAAATTCCCGCTCCCAGAACGCTGCAGCCCACACGACATGCAGCTCGCCAACGAGATCCCTAGAGAGGAGTTCCAGGCGCGCAAGAAGCGGCGCATCGAAGAGCGGCGCGAGGCCGCGAAAGCGGCACCCGCCCTGACACCCAAGACCAAGCCGACGGCGTCGGTGCCGTCGTGCCACGAGATCCAGGGCTACATGCCGGGTCGCCTCGAGTTTGAGACGGAGTACGCCAACGAGGCCGAAGAGGCCGTCCAGCTGATGCAGTTCGACCCGGGCGACGGCATCAACCTGCGCACGGGCGAGCTCGAGCCGGAGATGGACCTGAAGCTGACCGTCATGGAAATCTACAATTGCCGGCTCACACAGCGCGTCGAGCGCAAAAAGGTCATTTTTGAGCACAACCTACTCGACTACCGCGAGAACAACAAGCTCGACAAGAAGCGCACCAAGGAAGAGCGCGACCTCATGAACAAGGCGAAGCCGTTTGCACGCATGATGAACCACGACGACTTCCGCGATTTCTGCGACGGCCTGACCCACGAACTGTTCCTACGGCAAGCCATTGCACAGCTGCAAGAGTGGCGCAGCCTCAAGATTGGCGACCTCGAGAGCGGCAACAAATACGAGCAAGAGAAAGCGCAGCGCATCCAAAAGGCCATTCCGCTCGGCTCCATGGACCGCGAACGCCTGGCCACGGCGCAGCGCAACAACAAAAACCAGCCGCCGCCTGAGCCGCCAAGTGGTGCTGCGCTGCTGCTGGCGCCCGACCTGCCGATAAACGGCCCGCTGCCTAACGGAACGGCGGCCGTTGCAGATCACGTCAACGGCGACGACAAGGACGGCAAAGACAAGGACAAGGACGTGAAAGCCACCAATGGCAGCGTGGTCGTTGCCAACGGTGTCAATGGGCACTATGCAAATGGCATCAACGGCCACGCGAATGGGGCGAATGGCGTCAATGGCGTCAACGGCGTCAACGGTGCAATCGGCATCGTCAAGCGCGAGAAGCAGCCCACCGTCCCCATCTACGGCATACCTGCGCTCACCCTCACGCAAGACAACGCGCCCGACCTGCAGCTGCTCACCCCCGAGGAGATTGAGCTTTGCCAGATTGTGCGCCTGCAGCCCAAGCCATACCTGATGATCAAGGAGCAAATTCTGAAAGAAGCAATGCGCGGCAACGGCACGCTCCGCAAGAAGCAGGCCAAGGAGATCTGCCGGCTCGACTCGCAAAAGGGCGCGCGCATATTTGATTTCTTTGTCAATGCCGGTTGGGTTGGTAAGGCGTGACCTGGGGCGATGTTGAGCGAACGCGTTTCACGTTGCTGGCGTTTTTTTCGTTTCGTTTCGTCTTGTCGCGTCTTCGTAGTCTCGTCTTCTTCGTCGCGTCTTTCTCAACGGTCTTTCTCACTCATACTACGTCTCATTCCCTGTCTCTTTCTACGTCTTCTGTACTCTTTATATATGCAAAACGGTGGGCATTGGGGACGGGCTTTTTAGGCAGGCGTTGTGTTTTTGTGGTTTTGGTGTTTCTTTCTTTATTCTGTTTTACTCTACAGTATCTCGAGTTAGCCATCGCGTTGCTTTTTGTACTTTACGCTTCTCGTCTACGGTTGTCGTCTATTGGATATGATGTGGAAACAGTAATACATCAGACTTTAACCATGTCAGCTTGGAGACCAGACTTTTTATGACAACAGAATATGCACAATGCAAAGGACGAGGGGAGCTCTTCTGATGAGCCACCTACCCTTTAAGGAAAGTAAACTATCGCCATCGTATCTTTATGCTTCACAAATTATACGCCTAAGCACGTGAACACGCGAGACAGCGCAACTTCGGCTCCGCAATCCGCGGCGTCTTGTTGCTTCTCTCGTATTTCGGCACCTTCCCGCTCGCATTCGGATCAATTGCATTATGCAGCTGGCGCGTTGAGTGCCCTTGTTGGTGCCCTCGTTGCCCTTTTTTGCCTATTCGGTAGAAAATGTGCGAAAGCTGCACATATGATGTATGACAGGCGACCCAAAGAGCCTATCAATCCCCTGTATTACGGCGTAGTCTCGTCGCAAACACCGAATGAGCCGACCACTAACAGCTTTCTGCTGTCAACGCACACTAATACTCCATACGGCCTTAAAAGATGACGCCGAACGGCGCAAACCAGAGCTGCGCCGTGCTTTGGGGGGAAATGTTGGCAACAAATAGTTGTCGACGGCGCATGGAAGGCAACCGTCTGTCTTGTCATTGTTCGGGCCATAATGGAATGGAATTTAGAGTCATCAAAAACCAACGGCACAACAGGTGGGATTTGCTATTTTGTGCTGACAGATGGTATTTGGTATTGCGTACTCTCGCCGTTTCGCTAACACGGACGCCACCTATGATATATCCCTTGTGTCGCTTTCGGGATCTGCTTATTACTCAACACCCGCTTTTATGCACCATCGGAACGGGAGAGCAGAAGACGAGAGCAGCACCGAGATGGGCCATGAGACGTAGACGACGTTTTGTCATCCGCTCGCTAGGCACACCTTTTGTGCGTAGACGCACCAAAACACTGCGTATAAAACAAGATCAGTTTGTCTGTCCATCGAACATCAAACTCTGTTCTTGGACGCCTCGGAATAGTGTTCTCGTTTCGTCTTCATCGTTAATCTTGGCATCGCAACCGCATCCTCGCCAATAGGTCCCACTATACTTTATCTCACGTTCGTCTCCACCTCCACACAATGGCCACTTCCAATGACGCCGAAGTTGCCCAGCACGGTTGGACTTCCATTGCCCGAGACCCGCAGGTCGTTCTGTCTGGAAAGGACAACCTCCACGAACCGTCATCGCTGCTCGTTAAGGACATCTCCTTCCCCAGCGACGATGCCCTCGTTGCCCAGGTCCAGGCCTATGCCAAGTCCAAGCTCGCACCGCAGACCTACAACCACTCCATGCGCGTCTACTACTTTGCATCGGCCATCCTCCAGCAGCAATTTCCCGAAGAAAACGCGACGCTGTCGCGCGCCACATTGGCCTTGACCGCGCTGCTGCACGACATTGGCACCACCCACGACCACTTGCGAGCCACCCGCCTGTCGTTTGAGTTTTTCGGCGGCTACCTCGCCCTCGACCTCGTCGGCAAGCAGCTGACCCCCGCCGCACCCCAGGCCCAGGCCGAGGCCGTGGCCGAAGCCATCATCCGCCACCAGGACCTGGGCACCACGGGCACGATCACCTTTTTGGGCCAGCTCATCCAGCTGGCCACCATCTACGACAACATGGGCGGCAACCCGGGCCTCGTCCACCCAGACACCAAGGTCGATGTCAACAAGCAGTTTCCGCGCAACGGCTGGAGCGCGTGTTTTGCCAAGACGATCCGTAAGGAGAACGGGCTCAAGCCGTGGGCGCACACGACGGCGCTGGGCGAGGAAGCGTTCCCCGAGGGCGTTCTGCACAACAAGCTGATGGCGGAGTTTGACTAGGAGGCGGGCGGTAGGTGGTCGCTGGACGAAGCGAATTGTAGAGGTATAACTAATTTGTATGTGTACTCATGAGGAACGACGAGAATAATAAAAGACCTCTGTTTACTGGTAGCGCTTTCCATTTTGGTGTTTAGGAGTTTACAACCCTGCTAGCAGTGATACAGCGGGGTAGCTCTTTCCCCAGTCGAGTTATCACCCGTTTGCCTCTTCCAGAAGCTTCGAACCAACCGTTGACAAATAGGGAGCCGCATCTAAATGTCTCCTAAAACCAATTCAGCGCCCGAAAGGCTGAAACCTCAAATTCCCAGTGGGGTGGACTACGGCTACTGGCAGCTTGCGCCGGTTGCTCGTTGTTCAGGGACCTGAACGGTCCGAACAGATGGTATTACACCAGACGGAGGATTAAATGAGAAATGATGATTGTGAAATGAAAATCTACCTCTGCGTTGGGAAGAACTTTGCTTCACCACCCATTCCCAAAACCAACCTCTCTGTGACCACTATCACCAGTCGCCTCTTTTCTCCTTTGTCCCGGGTGTCTTCTTCCCTTTCTAAAATTCACCAGACGCCTTTTCTCATTTTCTGTCGCATCCGCAACATCCTTATCGGCACCATCCTGGCGGCTTCTCCCACTTGGCAACTCAGGGCTGAAGACCAGAAACATGACACTTTGTCGTTTTACACGCATATCATAGCCCAGCAGCCTCGTCTTTATTGTAACCTTCCATAAACCTTCGACGGCCAAGCCTCTTCACCGCCTTCGCCATCGAGCGGCGTCGTTGAGTCTCAGCCGCACTTCGCCGTCTGTTGCCGCCTCTCGCTTTTCTGGTCAACCTGGATATGGCCAACTCCTGAGTGATAGACCAGCACATGCACGCTTATTTACGCCGCACTATTCACACCATCCTTGTCGTCGTCATCCAGCACTGCCTGAGTTCGGTCCGCCCAAGCCAGCAACATGGAGGCCAGAGCAAACACCATCAAGGCCGAAGGAAACAAATGCTTCCAGCGCGGCGACTTTGCCGCCGCCGAGGGTCTCTACTCACAAGCGTTAGTCTCTCACGCGCAGCCAACTCTCTATGGACCACACCTACTAACCCTCTCAGAATCATCGTCGACCCCAAAAACTCGGCACTCTACACCAACCGCGCCCTCGTGCGCCTCAAGCTCGAGATGTGGGGCGGCGTCGTCGACGACTGCACCACCTGCCTCGAGCGTGTCCCGGACAACATGAAGGCCCTTTACTATCTATCGCAGGCCGAGCTGCAGCTGCGTGACTTTGACGCCGCCCTCACCCACTGCCGCCGCGCGCACGCGCTGTGTGTCCAGAGCGACGACAAGTCGCTGACCAACATCACCAACCACATGCTGGACTGCAAGCGCGCCCGCTGGAACGACATGGAGAAACATCGCTTACGCGAAGCAGGTGCGCTGGAGGGGGAGATGGTGGAGCTGGCCGAGCGGGAAAAGGCGAGTGTCCTCGCCTCACTGGACAGCAACAGCAGCATCACAAGCGAAACCAGCGCGGAGTATGCCGAGATCGCCGCCGAATGGGACGCAAAGATTGCCCGTCTGCGCGAAGCCTTTGAGCGGTCCCGCGCCGCCAGCGCCGTCGAGGCCCGCCGCACCGTCCCCGACTGGGCCATTGACGACATTACCTTTGCCATCATGGTCGACCCCGTCGTCACCAACACGGGCAAGTCGTACGAGCGAGCCGCCATCATGGAACACCTGCGCCGCCAGCACACCGACCCGTTGACGCGGGAGCAGCTGCTGCCCTCTGATCTGCGGCCCAACCTTGCCCTGAGAGCCGCATGCGAGGAGTTTTTGGACCAGAACGGTTGGGCTGTGGACTGGTAGGCGGTGTGTGAGCGTTTGGGTGGTTGTGGCATATATTGCCTCGAGATGTGTTTTTCATATTTCATCTTTATCTTTCTGATTCGGCATGTCTCTCTTCTCATTTCACTTTTCAGCAAGCTTGGCTTTTGTCTATTAGTTGTTTTGTACATTTTCACGATTCACGGTCGCGCTTCATCATATGGCGTTTGTTTTGTATAATTTTTATACGATGGGAAAGAGAACGGCAAGAGCCTTGATCAACGATTTCGTGTTTTCATTTAGGCAGTAGTATTTATAAGTTGATTCTGAACAAATACCATTTTAAGTCCATGTCTGCGTTCTCGATTCTCCAATTTTTATTGAATTATAAATTTCGTTCCATATTTTATCAACTTTATTTACGTATGAACTTTCGTTTTTTCATGAAAAAATATCTAATGTGATACATACCGATGGATTTTGAAAGGCTAGGGGTTGGCCAATCATCTGTGGCGTGACGCCAAATGTATCCTATCATTAACGTAAAATATAAATACAAAACCACCCATATACGCTCACGCCATTGGAAAAATCATCTTGAAATCTCGCATCGGTCTACAAGATAAACGCTAATACGAACAACAAAATCAGAATGACAGAGCCTCCTTTAGACATTAGCCGTAAACTATCCGATTTTGTCGCTGTTGGTGAGGATGTCGCTGTCACAGCCGCGCCCGCGGTCGCTGCTGTACTCGTCTTTGTCGTTGTCTTTCCATTCCCGTTCCCGTTGCTGCCGGCCGCAATGGCAGACGGCAAGCTGCCTGTTGTGGTTGTCGGCGAAGCAGCTCTGGTTGTGTGTGTACTCGAGGCGGTTGTACCTGTGGTCGGGTTTCCTCCGGCCCCGACGTTGTTGGCTACACCACCAGCGACTGGATGCGCCGGCTGTCCCGTCGTGGCGTTCCGGTACCAGTTGCTCGGCGGATCGGCCAGGCACTCACCGACGGTCACGAGCTGGTAACCGAGCTTGTGGGCCTGGTCGATAATGTACTGGGCAAAGACGTGGACGGTAGTGTTGTAGATGTCGTGCTCGAGGGAGATCCAAGAGGACGAGGCCGGGCTGTGCTGGGACAGGATGGTCTGAAAAATGTTCTCGGCCACGGTGTAGTCGCCCTGCCAGTCGCGGGTGTCGATGTCGTAGTTGAGGACGTGGTACCCGTACGTCTTGAGATCGTTGAGGGCGTCCTGGTTCCATCGTGTGTACGGCGGCCGCAGGTATGTTGGGAAGACGCCCAGGACGTCGGCAATGGCAATCTCGTTCTTAACGATTTGGTCTTTGCGCTGCGCGGCCGTCACCGCGCTCAGGTCTTGGTGGCTCCAGGTGTGGCTGCCAATCTGGTGCCCGTCAGCCACCATGCGCCGCAGAATGGCCGAATACCCTGTTGCCGGATCGTTAATCATGCCCTTGGCGCCGTTGTTGCCGACGACAAAAAACGTCGCCGTGACGTTGTTGTTCTTGAGAATGTCGAGCAGGGCGCCCGTGTACAGGTACGGCCCATCGTCGAACGTGATGGCCACTTTGCCGTTGACGGTGCAGTGGCTAATGTCGATGCCGTAGGGAATCGTGCCGACGAGGGGCCGCGGGACCTTGCTGGTGTCGGCGCCCTTGGGTGTCTGGTTGCCGTCACACGCCGGGCCCGCCGAGATCTGGCAGGCGGGTGCTGTGCAAAAGGCGCCGCCCGTGCCGCAGATGCCTGCGGCGGAACAACAGAGGCCGGCTGCACATACGGCGTTGTTGGCTTGGGTACCGCAGGGGCCACCGGCGGCCACGCCGTTGTCGCGCTTGGCAATGAGAATGTCGGTGTCGTCGTAGGCATGTGCCCAGGCCGGCGTGGCCAGCAGTCCCGGGAGTAGTTTCGGCATCCACATGGTGAGAGGTTGCGGACAAAACAAAAATGGAACCTCAAACAGTAGGGGAGACCCTTGAATGATGTCACGGAGACGTCAACGAGACGTGGCATCCGTCGTGTACACGGCCATCTGGTGTAGAGCGATGCCAAGACGGGAGTTCCACGTCTTTATATATGCGAATAAAAAAGGGGGTCCCGTAGCAGTACGCGGAGAATTTAAAACTATAGAGAGGTATATATTGCAGAGGAGGGTATAAACAAGCGGCTGGTGGCTGAATCCTGGTGCCTGGGTAATGTGTGTGGGAGGAAAGGGAAGGGTTAGCCGAAGGAAAGACAGGAGACACATCCAAAAGAAGCTGGAAAACGCAAAACGTGGACAGGTAAAGGTGGGCTCAAGGATATGGACAAATGACAAAAGTACACAAGGCGAGGCAATAAATGTCCAGAACAGCTAGACGATGAGCCCTTAAGATGACAGGATGGGACCAGCCGCTCTATTGCAGAACATCGATGGCGACAGGGGACCGACGGGTTAAGCTTTTGGTTCTAGAATACGGATCGTAGGCCTGGACCTGGACAGAATACAGGATTGACATAATGAAATAAGAAGCATAAGTAGCCTTGTCTACGGCGCGGACAGATTATGCATACAATGCGTTCTGCTGCCGACGGGCCGAGACAATTCTCCATAGGCTGCCGACCATCGTGTTGGCGTTGACTGGAATGCGCGTGCATGAGGTCGCGGGTCTTTGGAAGTCCATGTAGTATGCAACAAAAGGGGGGAGGCGGTCACAGCCCACGTTGCCTTTGCTGTTGGTGATTACAACAGACCAAAAACTACAAGAGGAGAACAAAGACTGCCACACCCATGTGCACGTTCTAGTAGGCTATAGAGGCGAATATTGTCCTCTTTGGATGTGGTAACTACGTTATTAAACATAATGATCGTCCACAGACTGTCCCTTGCCGCTGTGCCGGAGAAAGGAAAAGCTTGGCCTTTGGTGTCGGGACGGACCCTGTCATGTAGATTAATTGGTGGAAAGGACTTTGTACATATTGTCTGGCAAGAAAGACTCGCCGGCGGCACAGAAATGGCATAATTGAAAATGCTTTCTTGTCTATGACATATGGTGATACTGTCACCTGTGTTCTCTTTTTTCTCTCTCTTTCCCTCTCTCCCTCTCGGTGGTGGTGTCAACAAAGATGACGACTTTCGAGCGTGAGTTTAAGATCTAGACCGGTCCATGGCCCCAGTCCCAGAAAAGACACCATTTGTGGCTTGAAAGAGAAGAGTTCCTTTGCAGGAGGGCATGAGAAGAGACACACAAATTATTCCATTTATTCCGTTTTGCGACCGTACATGGTGCCCAGAACAACGCCACAAAGGCCATGACAAGAGGAAAAACGATGGCAGCATCGAGCACGTTTTTTGTAGAATGGCCAGGAGTGGAATAGGCGTGATGGTGGGAGGAACTTGAAGGCACCCAAGTCGAAATAAGCTTTTTTTAATTCCTTTTTCGTGTCTTTTTGGTGTGGAAGACTCCGCATCCACGCAACACTCCGGCACCAACCGCGGTGACCAATTTGGAAGTCGTGTTATTCCTCCTTTTTTGTGGTGCTTTATTTGATGACCCTTTCATGGTTATGTCTCGTACCATGTCGACTATTGTCGCTGTTTGCCAGTTTGTTTTGACTTTGTCTTCCGGTCCTCTGTTCCAATGGTGACACTAACGTATATGTTGTACAGTCCACCCAACAAGAGCATGTTCTCGGCTCTGAGGTAGACATCTGCTCAGTATGCTCTCGATCATGCATGCAACCGCCGGTCCCGAACAGACGTGCTCGAGTCCGTTCCTGCGGCGGGGTCGGTGCACACACACAAAGGTTGTCAATGCCATGCCATTCGACCACCAAGCCACAATAATTCAATAAACCAGCGTGGGAGGCACTGGCACAGTCTGGTCAACGCGAATGGCCAATGCATACGCAGTACGTAACAAATTCAAAGCGGCTTTACGAACTGCGCCACGGAACTGAGAGATGAATAGTAATTGCACAACCATTCTGCATACCAACGAAGGCCACGGCCAGCGGATATCGGCCATTGTCATGATGTCGATGTCCCTTACCCCGGGTTTCTGCACATCGTTACAGCCGAGACATCTTACCGTTATTGTTCCTGGTATGGCCATTTTGATTGAGCCAGGCACGACATTGCCCAAAGAGGCAATTGAGAGACGATCCAGTTTCGCATTGCCATCGCGAACGGAGCTCTCCGTCCATTTTCTGTCCTATGACATTCTACGTTTCTCGTGCCGGCAACAAGCAGGGCCTCGAGGGCGTATCAAACCCCGTTATGTACCTTTGCCGCCGGACCATCTCCCGTTGTCGCGAATCGAGTGCACTGCTTGTTTCGAAATGGTCGATGTCTTGGCTCGCCTGTCTCCCTGGCCGTCTCTTTCCAATCCTCGCTCTTCTGACTGTATGGTCCTCAACCTTCTAGGCGGTGTTGCGCACGGGTGTTTCTCTCCTCAAACTACCCTCTACGACTGGCCGTGTGAGGAGAACTCGTCACGGCTCCCACGACGGTGCGGCGTACATTCTCCGCTCCATCTGCGTTTCGGGTTACCAGTTTTTGCCACAATTCTTGCGTTCGTACTCTGTGGATCGAACCTGCGATGCGATCTGTTGGTGGTTGCACTCTCGCGACATGTCAATGACGCGGCCGCCAATCGAGTCTTGAGCACGTCGATCAAAGCAGGCAGTGTCGAGGAGCCTGTCAGTCGTCGCCCCTGATTTGTTGGTTTCTCCTTGCTTGGTTTCAAGACACCAACGGTAGGTCCTCGGCCGCTCTCTTTCTATGGCTGTGCTATTTTTGTCGTGTCTTTTAGCGCCTCGTCTTCCCTTTCGCCGCCTTATAGCAGCATGTCCAGTAAAAACGGCGCTGAAAACGAACCTGTCTGGCCTGTCAGGATTTGCAACATTACCAGACCGTCTTTGCGACGGCGCCTGGCCTGCACGGGACAAGATCTAGGACATGATCTGGAACCACGGGAGGCCTTCGATTTGCCAAGAAACGGTGTGTTTCCGTGTGCCAGCTTTTTAACGTTGCTAGTTGGTGTAGTGCGTTCGCACTGTCCACATTTGCGACACACTCTCTTCTGTACCGTTTAGCAGTCTCCACCGATGCAAGTGGTCGCAGCTGGCTGGCATGCAGTCGTCGTCATTTCTTTACAAAACAACGTTAATTGTTGCATTCCTGTCCGTCGCCCTTTTCTTCTTTTTGACAACATGTAAGTCTTACACACATTAGGCGACGACTCACACTTCCAAAGCCAAAAAGGCAGACTTAAGCAGAGTCGGTAGAGATTGTCTGACCGGCGTCCCACGGAGAGAGCGCCTGACGTTGTCGACCGAACTTTTGCTCGTTTCCGCTGAAGCCGACGATTGCAGCCACTATTGCAGCCACTATTGCAGCCACTGGTGCAACCACGACGCAAGCGAGGCCTGCGCAGCACTGGCCAGCCCTCTTTCCGCTAGCCGTTCTTTCTCGCCCTCGTCCGCAGCCACATTGTACGCGAACGCCTGTCTATTTTCGCACAGCTGCTTGTTATCTCAGCGTCTTTCCTGGTCGTATTCGTGCTGCCCTTGTTTGGTGACGAACGTTTTCGCCCCAGCAGGGGCAACCCGCACCTCGTATGTTGCGGCTAAAATCGATGCTGGCGGGCTTAGTATTTATATATATATATATATATATATATATATTATTGTTATGTACGTATACTTGTATTTCCAAAATACATTTGCGCCCAAGCGTGAGCCAAAACATGTAGCGAAGGCGCCCTACACCGCCTCGATCTTAAATTCGAAACCGTCGGAGAATCGTGCTCTCAACAAATTTAGTTGTTCCAGAAAGAAGAACACATTGTCTTCGCCACTTTCTCACAGTCTCACGCGGTCTCACACGGCCTGTAACGTGCACTCGTCCCTTTTTCCGTTGCGTACAGCAACCAGGCCCCTGTAGCGGCCAGGCCCCTGTGACTCCGTTTTGTCTGGCTCCTTCCCGCCAGGAGCTCCTACTGAACCAACCAGACGGCGCCTGCATCGCTGCAGGACCCACTTTTCTGCCCCCGTTTGGTCTCTTTTGGGTGCCCCTGTCCATCACCACGCCGCCTCGCCCTGGTTCGCTGGCCGTCTGCTTGCGTCTTGCTTTCGCCGCCATACCCAAACCAGATTGGCCGGCCGACAGACTGGATGGGGCGGCTGGGGACTGCGTCTAGATTTCACGTTTTCTGTGGTATCGCCTCCCCACTTCTCCCAAAACTACGTCAAGACCACGAGCAAGGAAGGTGCGATTTTGTATTGATGCTACGAAGCAGAGTGCGGTCTACTGTCGTCCATATGTATGTATATCCGCATCAGAAGGCAGACTCCATACAAAATACTCTAGAAGAACAAGACTATCAGCCCCTCGGGCAAGAACAAGATTGCACCTACTTCAATCAAGGTTCACCCGATCGTTCCTTCCCGCCCGGGCTTTTGCAGTTCGACTCCGAGCCTCACTCCTCTGCTCATCCCACAGCCTCTTTCCTACCACTGGACATTTTCCATTTCCGTTTCCCAATTTCCATCTTTCCATCCATCTTCCGTATTACTTCGACCCGTTTTCTTTTCTCTTTTCTTCATTCCACCACTCTCCTCCTCGCAATTCCCGCCAAGTACCCCCGTACCCTTCTATGACACTCCATCGTCGATCTCCAAACATCCTCCCACGGCTTCTGTCTCAGGTCCAGCCCTCCTGCGTCATCCCTCCTGTGAACGTCCTTTTTGTCTTCTCCTCTTCTTTCTGCATTTCCTTCCCTTTTCTCCCCCATCTCTTTTCTCCATCTCCCCTCTGCCACCTCCAAAACGTGCCATCGCACTACCTCGTGCAAACAGCTGTCGTTCACGCAGAGGATCCCAGACGCCCAGAGAAAAGACTCTCCCACACCCCTGCCACATCCACTTGCACTTACCCGCCTGGGCCACACTCCTTCGCCCCAGCGACAGCCGTACCACATATATCCGGAGAACTCATACGTCGTACACGTACACATAACAGAACCACCGTTGTTTTGTGTTCGTGGTTGTTTGTGGTGATTTTCTTTTCTGTTTTCTTAATCCTCCTTCTATTTGCCTTTGTTCCCTTTTCGTCTTCCGAACCATCGTCCTCCGAACCATCCTCTCTGGAACCGGGCACAACCTTGTGGTAGCCAGCCACGCAAACCACGAACTCTCCGTCCGAATCAACACAGAAAGACCAGGCAAACGCAAGCAAACAAAAAGAGCAAGAAGCAAAAAGACCACTATACGTGACAAACACAAAGAGCAGACTGAACCGCCTGTCCTTGTCCTCTTGGATCCCTTGAAGCCAACATCTTCGCCTCCTCCCCTCCTCTGCTCCGACATCCCTATGACGATAGACAAACAGCTCAGATCAACATAACACCATAACATAGCCTCGCAACGCGCACACAGCCCTCCCACACAACACCCATGAGAGCACATTGGCGCACTCCTCGACTGTCACCCGTCTGCGCTCGCCGCACCCTCGCTCGCATCGGCGACGACCTCGTCGTCGACTGCTGAGGCTCTCCTACTCCGACACACCAACTTCCTTCGACGTCCTCCCTCCCCCTCCTCTCCCCCAATGGACAACGTCGCCGACGTTCTCGCCGAGGCGCATGCCCTCTACGCCCGCGCCAACGAGCTGTATGCCCGAGCCAACCTCACCGCCGGAGCCTCCAACTCGACATCCAACGGCACATCCACCTCCACCTCCTCGAGCCACAACGACCGCCCGGCCTCTTTCAAGGTCATCGGCATCGCCCTGGCTATCAGCTCCGGCGCCTTCATCGGCACTTCTTTTGTCTTAAAAAAGGTTGGCCTGCTGCGCGCCAACGAAAAGTACAACGAGGTGGCCGGCGAGGGCTACGGCTACCTCAAAAACGTCTATTGGTGGTCCGGCATGACCCTCATGATTATCGGCGAGATTTGCAACTTCGTCGCCTATGCCTTTACCGACGCCATTCTCGTCACACCCCTGGGCGCCCTCTCCGTCGTCATCACCACCATCCTGTCCGCCATCTTCCTCAAAGAACGACTCTCCATGGTCGGCAAGGTCGCCTGTTTCTTGTGCATTGTCGGCTCTGTTGTTATTGTCATGAACGCCCCGCAAGAGTCCTCCGTCGCCAACATCCAGGAGATGCAGCATTTCGTCATCACCCCCGGCTTTCTGTCGTACACCGGAGTCATCTTGGTCGGCTCGGCCGCCACTGCCTTTTGGGCTGGCCCGCGCTGGGGCAAGAAGAACATGCTGGTCTATCTGTCCATCTGCAGCTGGGTCGGCGGTCTGAGTGTCGTCGCCACCCAAGGTCTCGGCTCTGCTATCGTCGCCCAGGCCGGTGGCACACCCCAGTTCAACCAGTGGTTCCTATATGTGCTCCTGGTGTTTGTCATTGGCACGCTCCTTACCGAGATTATCTACTTAAATGTGCGGCCCTTTATGCTCTTTTTGTACCGCGATGTATATGTACGTACGCCTGCTAACATCACCCCCGTCTTTTAGAAAGCCCTCAACCTCTTCAATGCCGCCATGGTCACACCCACCTACTATGTCTACTTCACCAGCACAACCATCATCACCTCAGCCGTCCTCTTCCAGGGCTTCAAGGGCACCGTCACGTCCATTGTCACCGTTGTCCTCGGCTTCCTGACCATTTGTTCTGGTGTCGTCCTCCTCCAACTGTCCAAGTCCGCCAAGGACGTACCCGACTCGGCCGTCTTTGCCGGCGACCTCGACCAGATTCACACCATTGCCGAGCAAGAACAGCCCGAGTCCGAACCCAAGGCCGACGCCATCCGCGGCGCCGCCGCAATTGTGCGCCGCTTCTCCACGGCCCGCCAGAACATGGAGGTCGCCGAGCTCAAGCGCATGCATGAAGAAAAGATGCGCGAGCGTGAAGAGCTCGAGGCCATTGGCGAGGACGGCAATCCTGTGCCAAACAACGGTGAGCCCCGGCCGCCCATGTACGAGTGGGACGGTATCCGCCGCCGCCGTACTACCATTGGCAGCCAGCGCTCGCGCTCCCAGACCGTCTCCTCTCGACCCTTTACGCCCGGCGCGCCACCCGGCACCGCAGGCTCCTCCACACCCCACCCGCCCCTGGGTTGGTCGCATATTCCGACTGACGAAGAACTCGCTGCTCTCGAACAGCGCTCCAACACCCCCGGCGTCCTGTCGAGCATTGCGGGTACGATCCGTGGGCACGGCTTGAGCGGCCGTGGACGTAGTATGCTGCTGCCCATCTACAATGCCGACGCACACGACGACGAGGAGCACGCCCGGCAAATGCGGCAGCAAGAGCTGGCACCCAAAGTCCAGAGTCCCATGCACCCTGTGCAGTTGACGGAAATATCGGTCCCGTCACAACAGCAGCGTGGGCGCAGTGGCAGCGGCGATGAGGGCCGCACCGACCGGTACGGACGTGGCTATGGGCTGCCATCAGGCAAGACTGAGTATGTCGGCGCCGCAGGCTACGCCAGCAGTGACGCTGCCAGCAGCATCGCACCCCCTGACCCACCACCGCACTCGGCCAAGCGCCAGTTCTCTTTCCAGAACGTGTTCCGGAGACACCAGCAACATGGTGCCAGCGGCGCCAGCACGGTCGACTCCCTTCCCGAAGACGACGAGCACGACGACTATGACGAGTACGGATCGTCGTCCAATACAGGAGGACACGGGCGCGGCTACCGTCGTGCGCCCGTGACATCGCGCGGCTACTCGGCACCGCAAGTGAAAGGCTCCACCGAAGAGGAGCGTCTCGGCCTGGTCAAGGGCGACTCTCGGTTGGCGCCTGCCTCTCTTCCTACTTATGAAGAGGAGATTGAGGGCGACGACGACCAGTACGGCGACACCCCCGACTACGACGATTATGACGACAACAAACAGCCCGTATACGTGGGAACGGCCACCACGGCGACGTCGGCACGCTACGGGCGCGGCATTACCGGCTCACCGCCGTCACCACCCAAGGCGGTCGCTGTTGTTGGCGAGAAGACCAGCAGCAGCAGCCGAGGTCACTCCGCCAAGGGAAGCGGCAGCGGTAGTGGTAATGGCAGCCAGGGCTCGGGCGACGAGCACTACACACGCGGCCGTGGCCGGAAACCGTCTCAAGGCCAAATGGGACCACAGCACGAGTCTCCTCCGCCGCCGCCGCCGCCACCGGGCGGCCATCGCTACAGCCCACCACGCGGCGGTGACGGGGCCTTTATCTAGCCGACGGCGTCCCTGTTTGCCCTATGACGCGGTCTTGACGGCGTTCTTGCATCGTTTCGTCTTTTGGTGCTTTTCGTCCTTTCGTCAACTTGTTTCACATCTAGCGAATTTCGAGCGAGTCATCGTCTTTCCATGTTTTTATTTCCACGTTTGTATCCTCTCTTTACTCGCATTTGGCTCTTGGAATGAATGAAACGGGACCATGAACAACAACCACGACGACAACAAAATAACACTCTGTATCAGTATCGATATCATCTTTGCGTTTTCTGGGACCTTTTGTTGGGGTCTTGGTTGTGTCTGTATTTATTTGTACATAGTTTATGGTGCATGGGGCATGAAAAACTATACACATTGTTGCATACATTATATAAACTACCATGATCGTGATCTTTTGAAATGTAGTGAAATTTGCAGTAGTATCCTGCGCACCTGATGGACCGTGATGTAATGTATTTAATCCCCAGACGTTGTATGCGACAAGTATTTTTAAAAAGCTCCGGTGCACATCACGGATGCATGCATCTTTGGTTGCATGCCTTTGGACGTCGTCTGCTACATGACTCGAGGCTCTCATGCATTCATTTAGTGGGAAAGCAAATCCAGTGGCGCATCAAGTTTACAACAGCTATTTCATTTCTCTCGCACAAATACCAACAGATTGCATCTGTCGATTTGACGTCTCTTTTTGCTGCGGAGGGTGTCGTTTTTGCTCCGTTTAGCCTGATCCAGGTCTGGTGCCACGAGGATGATCGTCGAGTCTTGTTTTTTCCGTTCATGCCGAACAACAAAAGACAGGTCGCGCATGAAGGATGCTAGGAGTACAGCCGTAGACGAAAGCAGGAGTACGAGTATAGTAGAGGAGATCAGAAACACAAAACCACAAATACACGTCACCCTTTGTTTTGGAAGAGCAGGCAGGATTCGAGGACGACGGCTGTTTGCAGGTGTGTACAAGTACGCTGTTTGGTGCCGCGCTCAATGGGAAAAGACAAAACAAAAAAAGAAGTGGACAATGGAATCATCATCCATTTACTCGATACAAGTCACTTGATATAGTGGCCAATAAAATAAAGAATAAGGTTTATTCTGCATTGTAAAAGCAAAGGACCTTCCTTGCCACTTGAACAACGAAATTTCCCAGCAATCGGATGGCATCGAAAGAAGACACCAATAGAACGTCGTGACACAACACGACGAACAGGAAATATGCCAGCCCAAAACATGTGCCCCCCAAGGACCCTCTCTTTTTGGCTCTTTGCGCAGCACATGCAGTTCATTTGAGAGTTTGTCGTCTCGCGGCGGCAGTTGTGCCCACAAGTTCTGTAACTCCACGATCGCCAGAAGCTTGATGGACGGCAACTCCCTCTCATGCAAACACACTCGAGGATGCGCACACCATGGTCACAGCCAACAACGTTGGACAACGGTCTGGACGCAGGTGCTGCACGGATTAGCCCCTCGTCTCTCGCTATGTACTGTTGTGTCTTGTTGCATCGTTGAACGGCAGATTTCCCTTGTCGTTTTTTGTATTTGCTCTTCGCCGCCCATCTTCATCCGATGTAAGAACAGACGCATCCCGCGTTTCTGTTTCTTGTTGCACTTCCAGTGTTCTAGGCAAGGCGTGTGTTCGTCTCGATACGTCCTATCCGCTTTTGATTCCCATGGTCTGCTGTTTTGTGGTGGATCGCTTTGTCTGCCCAGATTTCCGCATCTTTTGTTTCTCTCTTGTCCCTCACTTCGTCCTCACTTTTGTGGTGCGAATTTGCTCATGTGTCAAACAAACGACCTACCCACTCTCTGTTGCTTGTTACACATAGATCATCTCCCCTTCCCTTGTCATCTCCCCGGTCGTCTTCTGGATTGTCTCCAAGGCTCTCCCCCGACCCATGCTCTGAGCTGAACACGTCTTGATAGAAGGGGTAGAAAGAGGCGAACCCCAAGCTTCGTCCTCTTGTTTTAACCTTTTTGTCGCCTTTTCACTCCATAACAGCTCTGTGGCATCAACAACCGCAACCATGGGCAAAGACGGCCCCAATCCCACGATCCGCATCCTCATGCTGGGTAATGCCGGCGTGGGCAAGAACTGTCTTGAGTCGAGGGTAGGTCTAGCATCATACTGACACCATGGGAAAAACGGCAATTCCAACATCACTGACCATCAGTTCACGACCATGACCTACCCACCGCCGTACAATCCGGCCTTGACCCTCAACAGTCGGCGCTACTTTACGCTGCCGCCCATTCACGCCGTCGGCGACTGCGAGGCAGAGGACGCCAGAGAGCCAAGCAGTCCGCATGCCGGCAGTAACAACAGAAGCGAGGACACCAAGAAAGTCGTTGCCGCCGCCGTCGATCGTCCACGCACCACCTCGTCGACAGCCACAACGTCGTCCAACCCGGCCGCTGTCGATCCCCCCCTCGTCGACCACCCCGACAACGCTTCATTCGACGATCGCACCCTCGTGGCGTCCTCGACCACCACCGCCTCCTCTCTCTGCAGCGCCTGCGCCCGCGAAAACAACACCTACCTTGTCGAAGTCATCAACTACCCGGACCTGCAGTCGGCTGCCGTCCGCCGCCACGTCCACACCCGCGCCGACTACGATGCGGTCCTGCTGGTATACGACGTCTGCGATGCCGTCTCGTTTGACGCCATCCCGACGCTGCACGGCGAGATCCCCGTGTGCACGCGCACGAACCACCACCAGCACCATCGCCGGGCACTGCCGCATGCGAGCGGCACGCGTAGCCGAACGAGCGGGTGGTTTGGAGGCGGCGGCAACGAGACGGGCACGACGGGGTCGGGCGAGATTGTGGTCGGGCTGGTGGGGAACAAGAGCGACATAGACGATGTTGACGAGGACAGACGGGTGGTGGGTGACAACGTACCAGGAGATCTGACCATGACGAGCGCGGTGCAGGACGGCGACCCGGCCGAAGAAAGTCTGCTGCATCCGCTCTATCGGGAGAGCATATTGTACGAGGAGTTGACGGCACAACGGGAGCAGCGGGAACGACGAAAGGCAGCTCGTGCCACGGCCAGAGCCGAAGCCCGCGCGCATCCCGTCCAAACACCGACGACACCCTTTCCCACGGGAGAGACCGGCGGTACTGAGAACGGCAACAACACCAAAAGCAAGGCTGGGCTCGCGGCCGCCGCCAAGAGCAAGAATGACGACATCCAGAAGTGGCTCGAGATTAGCCGGCCCGAGCCATCTCTGCCGCTGACACCGTTGTCCCCGTCGCCCAGGTCGCCCATGCACGACGACGACGACGACGGCGACGACTACGACTACTTTGGCTTGGCAGGCACCGTCGCCGACATCAAGTCGAGCAAACCGAAACCAAGCAAACCGCTGCGCTCTCGCCAAGTCCCAGCCGCCGACGGGACCATGCTCGCCCAAGCCCTCCAGCTCTCCGTGCCCTTTCTCGAGACGAGCGCCCAGACCGGCCGCCACGTCGAGCACGCCCTGGAGAATCTCGTGCGCGCCGTCCTCCGTGGAATGGGCCGCGACGCCAGCGGCACCAACAAGGCCGGAAAGACGTGCCGGCACAGGGAACGGCTGCCCAAGAAGGACAAGGACAAGCAGAAGGAGAGGCGGCCAAACCATACGTTCGTCTCCCTAGCCAGCCCCATAAAGGGGTCCATGCCAATGCCAGCGCCCGTGCCTGTGCCCGTGCCCATTTCCGCCCTGTCCGCCCCACCCACGCCCAGCGAGCACGACATTGCCGTCCAGCGGCCCGAGAGTGCGGCCATGTTCCAGCAGCCAGATGCGGACGTGGGGCCGCTTGCGGACGCGACGTCACCACCGGCCGCCGCGGTCGACATTGACCCGGCCATCCTGCCGCCACCAATTCAGCGTCGCGCGAGCGTCATAGGTCGTATGCGCAATGTCTTTTGGCGCAAGTCGCAACAACCAGCCGAGCAGCCGCCCGGTGGAACGGGATCGATGCCGGTAGACATTGCCGTGTAGGGGACGCAACGAGGAGAGCGCGCGTCGGTGGAAAAGTCGCAGGCATTTTTGGTGCCATTTTGTTGCTCGTCGGGTTATTCGTTGCCGGTGTTTTATCGTTACCATTTTGTTTTTCCCGACTGGATCATCACCGCGGGTGGCCTTCGCTTCCTTGCTGAGAGACAGATCAGAATCACATTGGGAGGTTGAATGTTGAACGGATTTGATTATCATGTATTCCAAGTCAATGTAAAGAGCTAAGAACACTCAGTCATAGCCAAAATATCCCGAAGCATTCCAAAAAAAAAAAAGTTCAAAAAAGAAAGAAAGTATAGGATTGACAATAGAACGACAAAAGCGGCTGTGCACATTAGACTGGGTAACCCTGGAAGCCTTCCATGCCTGCCTTCCTTTCTCCAACATGGTTTTCGACCCGAGCCAACCCCTTACAGGGCAGCAGCGACACACAGGGCACCGGCCATGGCCAGAGCAGCAACACCGACAGCAGCAGTGTCCTTGGAGCCGGCGTTGGTCTTGGAAGCGTTGCCGGACGAGGTGGTGGTCGTGCCCGAGCCCGAGCCAGAGCCGGCGGTGGTGCCAGAGCCACCCGACGTCTTGGTCGTCTTGGCCGTGGACTCAGCACCAGCGGTACCCTTGGTGTGCTCGGCCGTCGTGGTGGCCGAGCCGGCCGAGCCGGCTGAGCCGCCGCCGGAACCGCCCGCCGTGGCACAGTAGTCCGACAAGCCTGCGACGCTGCTGCTGGCTTCGCCAGAGGGGGCGAAAGCCGGGCAGGTGCTCAGAATGCTGGCAATTTCCGCGCTGTGGGACGAGTACCAGTCCTCGAGGTCGGCGCTGTACGTGGAAAAGGCCGCTTCGACGGACGGAGGAGGCGTGTAGTTGCAGGGATCGGAGATGACAGCGGTCATCTCCCACTCCTGAATCACAGACGGTGCCGTGGGGAAAGTGTCGTAGGCCGACGACAGTTCGGTGGCACAGGCCTCTGTGTCACCGCCAGCACCCGACGGGCCGCTGGTCTGGCGGGCGTCTAGGTCGCGCTTGAGAGCGGCCTGACCCGGGAAGAGTTGCGTAGCCGAGGCGGCCGAGGCTGCCAGAGCGGCGAGGAGGATCGACTTGGTGTACATTGTGGTGGTAGTGAAGGAGTGTGATGGGTGTGACGTTGAAAAAGAGCGGATGTGTTGAGATGAAAAAGGAAGAGAACAGGATAAAAAGAAAGATTAAGATTAAAAGATGGTATGAAGACGTTTGATGAGGAAACAAAAGACCGAAGCGAGGAGAAGAATGCAACTGGAGTTGGGAACAGCCCCTTCTTTATGTCCTCGCCTCTGGGGCCACTCGTCGTCCCAATAAGCAGAGGCTGACATCGTCCAGTCTGTGCGTGGTTTCCATTCGTTTTCCCCATTGGGACTCCATTCAAGGCTGGCAGGGGTGAAGTGGACGATTAAGCCTGGCCTAGATCGCCAAGCACTCGCTTTACTCGCTTCAATTTTGAACTGCTCTTTGCCCCTTTCTCTTTTTCCATTTTCCTTTTTTTTGGCGCGGGTTTTCGGTTCGTAGGGCAGAACATACGCAAAAGCCGCCTGTGAGAAACCGACAAAACCATGACAGGTAAACTACGCGAACGCTGCCTCACGGTGCTCCACTCTGGCCAATTCTCCTTTCTTCACAGCCCTGGTCTTGGGGCCTTCTGACTCGAGTGCTGGCCCATCGCAAGGCCCCTTTAATTTTGTTACCGCAGTCCAGGTCTTTCCACAGGCCATGGTCGATTCCGTAAGACCCAAAACAAAATAAGGTTGTGCATCTGGATCAGCCTTGCGTTTGATGATCCTTTCCCCAGTGGTGTGTGGCAAGGGGTAAAGTGGAGTCTAGCATGGAGCTTTCTCGCGTTACTTTCGGTTTGCTTGTTGGTTCATTGGTTGCTTGGCCTTGCTAAAATAGTCTATTTTATCGAAAAAGAGAAACGGCCATCGGACCGTTCTCCAGTGGCATCTCTCGAAAGAAGGGACTGGACAGCAATGGTGGCGTTTTGTCTGCACACCACCAGTCACCATCAGCCACAATGGCAGATGTTTCTTCTGCTTTGCTGTTTTGTGTGTTGTCTGTCGTGGCTTCCTCCGTCTTACACAGGCCAATGTGTCTAGCTTAACTGGTCGCGTCGTCGTTCAGCCGCTCCACGCTAGTGGAGTTCCGTGGTTCCCTCGTTGCACTGTTGAGGACATGACGTGACGAATGGGATCGTGAGAACTTTTGCGATGGGCTCGTGATGGTGTAGAACAAAGACACGAATGTCCCCAAGAGAGAAAACTGGAAGCTTACAGAAAAGATGACTGGTAGGGAAGCTGGCTGAACGGGTTTGGCTTGGCAGGCTGTCGGTCCCTTTGAGGGCGGAAGTAAAAAGAGATGAACACACTTGGCATGCGGTTTTGTTGTGTACATCCGCTTGAAGATCAGCTATATTGCGGGTGATGCAAAGCCACAACATCAGAGTAGATCCGATGGCTAGTACGGATTCCGTTGCTTTCGTTCTGATGATGTTCCTTGGTGGAAACTTCGACTGCGGCAACGAGACATTGACCTTTTCGTGACACGACCACAGGGGACTTTAGCAAACAAGTAGCTGTTCAGGCGAGGCTGACTTTTTCGACCGGGCTGGGTCAATCTCGTGAATCGAAAGAGAGTCGACGGAGGTGGGACGAAGGAACGAAGGGACGAAGAAAATAAACGCCAGTTGCTAGTGGGCTTGTCGCTGTTACACCGTTGGTGCTTTTGTCGTGACTGGTCGGCGTATTTCGTTCTGGCATGGCACTTTTCCATCCCTTGTTCCTGTTGCTGCATTTTACTCTAAGTCTTTCTCTTCTCAGGGTCTCGAACATTTGACCCTTTTCAGCTTTGGGCTCCCTCTCCCTGCTTCCTTTGTTTGTTCTTTTGGCACCCGTTGGTGGCATGGGCCGGTCTAGGCTGCTGCCAATAGAAACGGTGTATTTCGAATGGACATCTGTGCAGTGTCATCTCCTGCCCTGTGCATAAGCTGACTATCGTGGTCAAGGATGCGTCAAGTGATGCGACGCAGAGCTGCAAAAGCGAAAATTAAAAGCGGCCAGATTGTCCGTTGCACGAAGTTCACTTAGCAGGTGGAGGTAAGCTTCCACGGGGAGAGTACGGCAGGCTGCTCTTTCTCTGCGTCGCAATATTTACATAATCTCAGGGAAGGCGCGACCAGAGAGTGGATCTTCGACATTTCTCGTCGGTTTCCTTTCGTTTGCCGTACCAACTGCGGCAAACTGTGACAACTGCGGTTCTTTCTGTGAAATGAGACATTGTTGCACGCCGAACGATATGTGGGCACTCTTGACCGTTTTAAGGGTGGATATCGCTGTTTTCAACACTGATTTTCTCTGATAAACCACGCTGTTTGCCCCACTGTCCCAGCTTCTCCAGGGCTGTGTCGCTAGCGTCAATAGTTCCTTCTCAAAGCAGTATGCTGAGCGAGCTAGGGCAAAAGGGTGAAAAAAGGGGAGAAAACAGTGGCACAGAGCATCAAAGGAAACAAGTCGCTGAAGCGGTCATGCAGCGGTCACACTGGACATCGTCGCCCTTGGCAATTTCCTCATTAGGGATTATTGTCGTGGCTTCCAGTCAATTCACATCGCCCAACCATGGAAAGTACGATTGACTCGAGTGTCTCATGTGACCGTAATTCATACTTTACGCCTTCGAGGGTCTTCATCATGCGTCTTCTCCCCGTCACGGCATTCTGACACCTCGACTCGAAGCGGCCTCAAACTCGTCCTTTACGATAGCAAACGCACCCTCCGCCACGACTGTACAACAACCTCACCCACCAGACCAAATGTGGTCCAGGCATCCTCGATGTAGTACCGTGGTACAGGTGTGCCCAGGCCAACTGTGTCCACCGCACGAGCTTGGTAAGAGGCGTTGGGAGTGGGCAGAGTTGTCTTGTTGGCCGCGACGGAGTCTGGTCGAGACGGCTGGTGCGGCATGCGTTTCGACAGCTATATTCCACGGCCCAAGCCTCTTGTTGGGAAGCAAGGTGGTCGAGTTAGATTTGCGGGCAATCTGAAATGGCCACGGTCGAGCCGTTGACAGTGCTGATGATGCCGGCAATCCGTCTCGGGCAATCACATCGTTGGCCGGGAGAAGGACAAGATGAGGACTGCCTCTTGGCTAACAAACGTAACTGGCACCGTGATGAGTACCATGTTACAGTGAGTGAGTTGCGTGGTGAGAATACGTGTACGATGATAGCACAACTTCAATTATCATGAGATGCAATTGAATGTTCGTAGTTCGATAACGGCAGAGATAAACGACCACGTTGCAAGCCGTCTTTCCCACCCATGTGCCGCTCGGTAAACGCCTTCTTCATTGGCGTTTATTCAATGGCGTACTGGGATGACTTTAATAGATCAAATCAAGGACACTGATATGATTAGTAGAACCCTTCTTCGGAATTTTACGCATGTTCTTGCTAAGAAAACGTGAATGGTATACTACGGTAATGAAATCTCGACTACGTCTGAAACAATTATGAGAATAAAGCAAATTGTAAAATCAAAATCATTAAAAAAGTATTGAAATGAATTAAAAATAGAAGAAAACTAATCGACAGCCCTAACGAATTTTACATAACCATTGACAATAATTGTAAATCATTTTCATCAAATAACAACAGCAACAACAACCATCCCATTTTCGACGGTCGAGGTGGCCAGCGGCAGAGAAGCGGAGATCATACCGGGGTAATGTCGCGGGTTCTCACATTCTTCCAGCCAAGTTCTCCAAGATCCAGCCCGGTTCTCGGCTATTCCCAGAGTCTGGGACTTTCCTTCTTTTATGTCTTCTATTCGTTCTAGAAGACTGCTCGGGAACTCTTCTGTACATAGGCTATTCCGGCTATGTTGCCCGGAAGTGTATCGTGATGCGTCGACGAATTGACGATCCATCAAGATGCGAGAAGGAAGCAAAAGGACGGATGAAAAAAGACTGGATGAAATGGAGATGGCAGCACCGGTGGAAAAGTATAAACAGGCGAGCAACCTCTCGCCACGTTGGTTTATTTTGAACTTGTCCGTCTATTATTTTCACATTGCATCTCCTTCTCCATCCCCTCCTTCGCCCCATCCGTCACATCCCGGCTTGCATTTCTTCACTCCTCACACCGTGCAAGTTCAAGTCACAACAATCACACGGTACGAAGTCATTATGTGGTATATTGTCTTAATCTAGGTCGTTGCTTTGCTTTAGCTTGGTCCCCACCCTCTAGTCCGTGTCAAAGAAACTGCCGGTCCCCTTCAGCATGCCGAGGTCGACACTCCGCATGACCTGCCCGTCCAGCCGCCGCACGGTCTCGTCGTAGCGCCACCAGGCGAAAGCGACAACGGCGGCGACGACAGCGTGGGCGACGACGAGGCCGATGCTGGCGGCCTTGAGGAGGGTCCAGAACCAGACGGCGTTGGGCAGGGCGACTACGAAAGCGCCGCTGACGAGCGTGCGCCACACGAGCAGGCCGCCGCACATGTCGACGGTGTTGCGCTGGGCGACGATGAGGTTGGGCGAGGTGAACTGGGCCGAGCGGCGGACCATGGGCCGCACGGTGGCGTCAAGCAGATAGGTGCCGGCGGCCAGGAGGCCCAACAAGAAACTGACGGCGGGGAGGTGCACGGCGGGCACATCCGTGGCGGTGGCGCTGCCGAGGGCGGCGGCTGCCACGGTAAAGAAGGAGGCGTGGTTGGCGCGCGCGGCGGCGGCCATCAGGCTCATGCAGGAGGCAATGTAGAGGCCAAAGGTGAGGAGGCCGACAAACACGAGGAGCGACCCTGCAGCGACGGCGACCATGTTGTGGCGCGCGGTCGACAGCAGACGGGCGGTCCACGACGGCCAGGGCACATTGAATTTGGCGGCCAGACGGCCCAGCAGGGCGAGTCCGCCGCCGGTCGTGGCCAGCACAGCAACCGTGGCCAGCAGCCAGGGGCCGGTGAACAGGGCACCGAGGCCGCGCGGCGACAAATCAAACGGCAGCGGTGCGAAGAAGAGGCCGACGGAGGCGGCCATGCCCCAGAGCGCGCAAAAGGGCAAGAGGGTGACCAGCGTCAGCAGGGCCGTCGTGGGTGCGGCCATGGCGCGGGGGACCTGCAGGAGGATGGCCACGTCCGTGGCCGACGAGGGGGACGCGTAGGACACGGGGCGCAGATTGCGCGCAGTCACGTAGTCGCGCACGGCCTCTCTGGACAGGACCGAGGAAAACTTGGTGCGTGGGCGCAGCGGCAGGGCCTTGTTGGACCACGCTGACAGCGGCACGGGCGTGTTGAGCGAGTAGTGGGAACGGTCGTAGGTGGTCTCGGGCACGACCAGCACGAGACCCAGGGTGGCCACCACCAGAAAGCCACCGAGCACGGCAAACTGCGTGCCAAACGTAGACGAGGCCGTCGACGTCGACACGACGCCGCCGAGCAGCGGGCCACCCCAGGTACAGGCCACGGCCACCAGATCGATCGCCGCCGTCCGCGTGTCCAGCTCGTGCGCAAAGTACGTGTCGTGCACCGAGCCCAGCACCAGCACGTCAAACGCGCCCCAGCCGAGGCCCTGGAACACGCGTGCCGCCATGCACTGCGCAAAGTTGTGCGAGGGCACCGTGATCGCCCACATGGTGCCGATGAAGAGCAGGGCGGCCGACGTGAGGTAGAGTGGCCGCTTGCCCCAGTATCGCGAGGCGACCAGACACACAAAGCCGGAGCCGGCCGACACCATCAGGGGGGCACCTGTGAGGGCGGCTGCCGCTGTGTAGGACACGGCGTATTGCGTCGCCACCTGGCTGTGCACGGCAAAGAGCGCCGTCTTCATGACGCCGATGAGGGCCACAAAGAGCAGCAGGGTGCCGTAGTGCGCCTCCTTCTTCCAGCGCGGCCAGTTGAGCGGGTCGGCTGCGTCATCCGAGGGCTGCGGGACGAGCTCGGTGCGGGCGTGTTTGCCCTTGCCGTACTTGATAGGACGGCGCGTGGTGGTGGATGTGGACATGGACATGGGTATGGACGTCGCCGACATGTTGCTGGAGTACGACATCGGGCGGGGCCTTGTCGCGGTTGAGCCGCCCATGGGTCCGCGAATGGGCAATATGTCGACACGCAGCGGTTTGGGCGGCTGGTACCGCGGCGGCGACCCGCCGGCAGGGACAGCAGGCGTTGGTGGAAGAGGAGCGGTAGGCGGTGCCGAGGGCGGCTGTTTGGGCGGTGTTACGGGCCGTAATGATGCCGGCGTGGCTGACACGGCGTATGGTGGTTGTGATGACGCTTCTTTGGATGGTGGCGATGGTGGCACGGCCAAGACGAGGCCTGGGTTGGCTCTCGGTTTTGGTGGAAAGGCAGACAGGGCCACGTTGGCCGTTTTTGGTGGTGATGACGGCCGACTTGTCTCTGCCATTTCTGCCTTTGCAGTCGTCTCGGCCGCCTTGGACTCGGCCAGTTTGGCGAGTTCACGCTCCAGATACTTTTCAAAGTCTTCGTCGGTGTCTGCGATATCAGCAAATGCTGATGGCTGGCGGCGTTTGTCCATGCTGCGGGGGTATTGTTGGTATGCGAATCAGAAAAAAAAAATCAAAGAATAACAATATCGTCGCTGGCCAGCAGGCGAGGATAGGAGGCCGTGGCGGTCATGAAATAGGATCGTGTTCAGTACATAACGGGTATCGTTTGGGTCGCGCGTCGTCGGTCGAATAAACTGTGGATGAGAAATACACAAACCACGGACGGGAGGAAAGGGTTAACGGTAAAATACACGGCAAAAGAAAGAGCAAACGAAAAAAAGAGAATAAGACAAAAAGATAGGAAGTGGTGTGAGATACAGACGGAAGACGGGGGCCATGGATGGTATTAAAGGGAACGGCGACAGGAAAGAAGAGCGAGGAAAAGAGAAACACAATGGAACCCACACTCAAGGGACAGAAAACTCGGTTCTCGGTCGATGCGTGTCGGAAGGCCACAGGAACAGACACAACGGGCAGAGCGGACCATTATGCGGGTCTGTTTCCATCGCGGATCGTGTGTCAGGCACCAAGAGTTGAGTGTGTACGTCTTGAAAGTCTTTGTGTGAAGGACGTACATGTATGCCATATGCATCTGTGTGTAAGTGACAATGTGTAGACAACGTAATGGGGTAACCCCTGATGGACTCCCACCGTCTCCAACCCCCTGCTTCGTGCTTCCCAGCTCCCCCACCGTCATGCGTGGCGATGCGTGGTGGAGTAAGGCTTCGTAAGGCGAGGCAGGGGTACGGCGTATTCCGTATGTGAAGGCATGCGAGGTATGTGAGGGCATATGAGGGCTTGCAGGAACATGTAAGGAAAGAAGAATTTTCACTGCAGTCGTGAAAGAGGCAACGTTGTGGAGAATGAATACGAGTCGAGAAGAAGAAAGTACGTCGTGCTCAGACACCGAATTCGCTAGACTGCAGTTGAAGACCCGTTTTGAAGAGACATTTTGTGCAAGGGAGACGTTCATTCGCCAGATATGAAAAGCACAAACGAGGAAGGGACTGAAGCAACGACACAAAAGAAAGCAGTCACCGCTCTCTGCAGGAAGGGCAGCTCACACGACATACAGTAGGACAACACCGATTGGGTCCGAATGCAGTCTCCTTTTCACCACTCTGCACAACCAGTGGAGAAGACAAACACGAAGTGGCAAAGGAATGGAAAGAAAAAAAAAAAAAGAAAACAGCGTCAGGCTCAGTCCGTGAAATCCTGGTCTTCGGCACTTTTCCCAGTCACCAGGGAATGCCCTGGACAGTCCTCCCCCCGTCCGTCATAAAGGCGTTCCGTCTGATCTGCGCAGGCACCTTGTCCAAGACGTTTTCTTTCTGGCGTTGGATGCGGCTGGCCAGCTGCAGACGCTTTGACCCTTTGGCCCGTTGACGGTTGGAACAGTGGGCGAGACAAAAGAAAAGCCTCAAGAAACATGCGGCCACAATCCCTCTGGGTGAAGTACGGCGTTCTTACGTCGTACTACTATTGAACCTGTGAGTACTTGTACGACAAACTCAGTACAGATGCACCCAAACGCAGGTACCACTTGCAAGAGCTTGGCAGCGGCTTGGTAGGGCGGATGTGGCCAGACCAGATGCAGGATGACAGGGGTCAGCTCCGGTTGGCTGCAGCAGATGGGAGTGGGGAACAGGGATACCCCCATCCATAAGAACGCCGAAAAGGCGAAGAACGCAACGGTAGGCCAAGCTGAAACAATACTGAAGCACGCTCTCGTGGATGCGAGAGGCCGGCACGACGACGCCTCGTTATGCACACGAAGACCGAAAAAAGCTTTTCACTTTGTCCACAGCGACGGCTCTGGTACGTAATCTCTGGTTCATGAAACCGGTCGCTCATTGTTGCGGTGTATTTGGTGCAGTTGAGAGTGGGTGAGTTAAAGTAGTCAGCGATGCTCATCGTGCGCATAGGATTGTGGACACTGCCCACTGATTTTCAGGAAAGTGTTCAATACACACCACACGATTCTCATGATATACTTGGTATTACCGAATTGCATTCAGCAGACAAAACCAACCAACAAAACGACAGGCCGGCAACCAGCGGGACGGCTAAAATCGAGCAGAAGCCGATTTCCAGGAATACAAAATTGGAGAATTACAAAAATAGACATGCAGCGCCGCTGGATAAATAGAATACAAACGCAAACCTGGAATCCGGATACACTGTGACTCTGAATCCCGGGACGTTTGCACGGCGCTGTTTGGGATGCTCGTGATCGTGTTTGGCATCGGGGGTGGAAAAGAGCACATCAGCAATGCATTGTGAGGACAATGAGCAGAAGAAACGGAAACAAGAAAAACAACCAGGAAAATCAATGCATTCTCAAACACCCACCACACTCAAGTTCACTTGGGAGCGTCATCGTTGGGTGACACAGCCTGGTTAACCACAACATGACCTGCTCTACGTGTCTCGATGGCCGGTTTGGTTAGCAATGAAATGCATCGAAGCATGATTTGGCGCCAACGGCAAGCGGAGAATGAATGGAAAGCACTTCCAGCGTAGCCACCTCCCTCGTTGTCTGTGGTTTTGGGGCTGTGTCACCTGTGGCCTTTTCGTCTCTGTCTGCAGTCAGCGCTGACTGCTGCAACGCACACCAGCCTGCTCCCGGGTCACATCCACCGTGGCCGACCGGTATGTCCCAGGCTGTCTTCTAAGCCCAGTTGTGCCTTTCATTCCGTGTATACTTGCACTTTGACGCGACGCCCATACCGGTCCCTCGAGGTTACCAAGGCCTTGAAGAACAACATGTAAGGGGACCACGAGGAGCATCAACTGCGGGACTGGTCGTTCAGCGGGAATATAGCTGTGGCGATGACGGGTGCGTCAGGCATGGTGACGACCGTCCGTGCGTTCAATGTGCTCTACGTCACGTCTTGCGCCGGGTGTCTTCTTTCCCTTTTTCGTCGTGCTTTACAATACCACTCTCGCGTTGGTGGGCGGAGAACAAATTCGCCCACGCTTTATTAAGAGATAACAGTCTTTCGAAAAAAAAAGGCAGTTGTATCAACGTTTTTGTTTGGGTGTGAATGAGCATTTGCTTCTTAATGTGTAAAGTGTGTTTTGTATGAAAGACATAAATTGATACATGGTCATTGTAAAGTCAATCAGCCTGAGCGGCTCGCAACGCACTCGCTATGCAAAATAAAAACAAACCTCTATTCTCGAGTCTCCTGCTACGACGTCACAGCGACGACAACACTACCCCCCGCATCTCATGAGACGCGTCCTGCGCTTCGACCGCCTCCATGGCCAGCAGCAGCTCGTATGTCCGCACCAGCAGCTCCTCATACTCGAGCACGAAGCTGACGGGCGGTTCTTCCGGGGGCATGGTGGAGCGGCGGAAGCGTTCGTTGTCCAGCTGGGCAGCAGTGACAAGTCTGTCGGCCGGCACAGTCCGTTCTGTCACACGGAAGCGCATGCCGACGTGTTTGCCGGTGTAGGCCCACAAGACATGTTGCGTGCTGTCGGCGATGGAGGGCACCTTGTGCGAGGCAGTCTTGGTTGATGAGCTGGCCGATGACCTGGCTGCCCCCTCCGCTGCCGTGGTGGCCGCCACACGCGAGTCGAGCCAGTCGCGCCAGACACGGATGACGCCATCATTAATGTTGACACAGTTGAGAAACATACCCGGCTGGCCGCTCGTCTTGACCAAGTTCGTAACGGTGCAGAGCTGCGAGAAGAGCTCGCCCTCGTCGAGGTGGACGTCGTAGCATACCAGGGGCGGGCCGCTTTCCGCACCGGCGGTTCCCTCTTTTACTGTCTGGAGGGCCGTCGCCGCTGTCCCGCCTGACGTTGTGTCCGACAACAAAAAGAAATTCATGGTGCGGCGGATGGCGCGGTAGTTGCGCACGTGGACGTCAGATTCGTTTGGAGGTACGGGGCGGAAGCGACTGTACATGGTGGGCAGTCGGCGCAAAGTGTCCTCGGGACCGTTGTCGGCACCGGACTCGGGACACGGTAGTTCTAGTCCCTCGGTGCCGAGGTAGGCACAGTTAAGGTGAGGTGATGAGATCTTGGCGCTGGGGTGGTAGCACGCGAGGATCAGCTGGTGGTTGGCGAGTGCGACGGCATGCCGTAACCGGCGGTACAGCAGACGTGCAACAATGTTGTGGAACCGGCGGTTGACGCCGGCAAATTTGATGAGGGCGGATGTGGAAAAGAAGTTGAGAACGTCGTCCAGCAGCTCAGGTGGTAGAGAGTCGACTGGCGGCGGCGATTTGGTTGTCGGCGGGGGTAGGCCGGGCATGAAAGCGGGGGATGGCTTTTGGGAGGAACGCCGCTGCTGTTGTTTTTCTTCTTCTTCTCGATGTTCTTGATACGGCTGCTGCAATGGCTGAATGGACTGCCCGGAGTGATAGATTCCGACAGAGGCAGTGGAGTCCTGGTCAAAGGTCATTTTGGAGAGGGGCTGCGTGGGTTGTTGATGGTAGATGGAGTGAAATGATGCCATTGTCTCGTGCTGCGATAAGAGGTAGCTGGATGAACGGATGGTCTCGTAAGTCCGATAACAATGCAGACAGAGCGGATTGGGCGCCATGACTAACGACGGTCTGCGCTACTTCTGGTGAGTGCCGAGTGGTCAATCGGGGATGGCCCAGAAACTCAGTTGGGGTCAAGGGTCGAATGGCGGCAGAGGAGCGGAACAAAGAGTGGTTTTTGGACGGTAGGTAAAAGAAGAGAGTGCGCGGTGCACACAACATGCACGATGTCCGCGGCGTGCTCGAAACGGACCGACGTATGTTGCGTTTATACATTGTGCAAGAACTGTAAATTATGGGCATGGGCGAGCTGATGGTGTAGACCGTAGAGTGATGTCCACATGCTGAAAATAGAACCCAATTAGACAAGCTCAGAGCTGTTTCGATGAGTTTTGACTACGGCTGGCGGTTTTCTCGAAAAGTCCAAGGTTGTTTCGAGTCTGCGAGTGAGTGTGTGAAGCACCTGAAAGGTGCCGGCGGAGACATCAGGAGATCGATGGCCGGGCCTGACGTGCCGCCGTCCAGTACGACACAAACTGGGCGTGGTTGTGGGTTTTCGGGTAAGGCGATAGGGCGTTAGGGGGCGAATGAAGTCCAAACCGGAATTAGGAAGGATCGGGAGTAAGCTGACTGCCAGAAAGGTGGGCATTGTGTGGGCAGTTAGTGAGAAACGCGGTAGAGACAGGCAGCGCAAATCACCAGTCGCAACCATGGCGCAATGAAATGCCCGAAATGTCAGAAATGCCAGAAATGTCCGCAATGAAGACCGAAGACCGACGTTACGTTGTTGCTTGATGGTGTTGTTGCGTTGTTGCGTTGTTCCTCTTAAAATGAACTGCCAAAACGGATGTTGTCTGATTCCACGCGTGGTCGGACCGGCATGCGTCGCAAGAGTTTGCGTGCGGTCACTCTCGCAGGTTGCCGTCGGTCGCAGGATGAAGCGAAGAAAGATCAGCCGTGCCTTCAAGCTTGTCGGTTTGCTTGTTGACTCGGGTGATACCATTGCTCTTCCACAACCTTGCGCCTCTTTGCCCACATTCGAGGTTTGCTTCTTTTCGTCCGTCGCGCGGGTTGGTTGCATTAAGACTCCGGGCCGTGCGACAGACCCAGATCAGAGGATCCTTCTCCGCGCTCGAGGTGCGGTGCCTTTCCAGCAAGCGCGTGATGCGATTTCGGGCCGCCAGGTTGGTCGTGATTGTCGTGTAGCACATGGCCCAGCCGTAGAAGAAGACGGATAGTGTGGGATGCGTGTCGTTCATCTCGATGGCGATGGTCGACGCCACGGCAGGAAGAGCGGGCGATGGAGGCGACGGTTGCGCGAGTGTTGGGGTGGAATCACGCGAGTGCAGCCCGGACACAGACGTGATCGTGTCCAGGCCCCAAGGCTTGGTCTCCACCACAACTGGCAGCATCAAGTCATCTGGAATGGCGTCGGGATACGCCGACAGCTCCCGGTACCGGCTGACCAGCGTCTGCTGATCGGCACCTGCTTTGTCGCCCTCGCCCAACAGCAAGCGGGCACGCTCCTGTTCGCCGGGTTGTGCCATGTCGTAGACCATGACGCGGAACGCCTGCGCCGCTTCGCGCGTGCACACCAGACACCGTCCGCGCAGAGCATCCTCCATGAGACTCCGCAGCACACCGCCTGGGCGCTTGGCCTCGCGCGTGATTTCGTCGACACGCTGCAACGGGTGCCAGTCCTTGACCTCGACCGACGAGTTCGTAATGTCCGACGCGAGAGTAATCAGGATCGACGTGTCAATGTTGAGCGTGGGCGTGAGACGGTTCGACAAGTCGGGAAGTAGACGTTGTAGGGCGACCTGCAGGTCGGACGGAGGCTGGGCTGTCGTTCGGCGGTCGCGGGCGCTGTGGATCTCGATCTGCAAGCGGCCGTCGTCAATGTCGGGAGGCAAGCGTGCTGCTCGTGCGGTGAGGCCGCGACGGACTTTACCCAAGTAGCGGGCAATTTCTGCACACTCTTGCTTCTTCTTCTGCACCTCTTCCTGGCTTGCCGTCCCGTCGTCCTCCACCGTCTCGTCCATCCTAGTCAAGAGGATGTAAATGTGAGGATACGCCCCCTGGATGCAATTGGCGCGGGCAGCTTCAACGAGGCCCAGTGCCAGGATGACCAGCGACATGTCAGAGATGTCCTTGAGAGCATCGTCGCCCTGCTCCTCATCATCATCGCCCTCGGCCAGACCCCACTCCCACCCGTTTTCAGCCATCTCAACTAGCAGCTGTGCATTTGTCGTCGTTAACACCCGCATCCACGACCGCCCATTGTCCACTACCGCATTAACAAACATACCCTCCGTACGACTGCCGGAGTCCGCTGATACGTCGTACATCCGGATCCTGCGCTGCTGTGAAGCCACCCACTTCGTGCGCTCCGGCGTCCCTTTTTGGGGCGGCTCTGCCGCCGCGGCCGCTGCCTCCGTCGACGATGGCAATGGTTTTGGGAACCGCCTGTCCAAGGCCATCACGCCCCGGCACGTCTTGATCACCCGCCACATGCCCTCCTTGGCAGCCAGGGTCGTCACGGCCAGTCTCATCTCGCCCCGTCGCTTTTCGGGCTCGTCCTCGAAGGCACCCGCCGCCAGCCTTTCTGTCTGCCGCGCCTCGGTCTGCAGCATGGAAATGTACTGTCGGACGCCGGGCCAGTACGGCTGCTGGACCCCGACGCGCAGCGCTTCCTGAAAAGCCTCGTACTCGGCAATCAGGACCGCCCATCGGGCGACGAGGCCGGCTGGGGAGTCATCGGGCAGGGTGGCGGCGGTCGATGTGCGTGTTGAGGCACAACCACCAGGAGCATCTTTCTGGCCAAGGTCTACCTGACCGATAATGTCTGCGACCCTGTCCATTTTTAAGCAGTCGCTCTCCATGTGTTGCGGATGTGGGCGCGTGTGTTGGCGTGGTTTTAAGTTTGTTGATATTGTGACGTTCGTTTTGGCCCAGGTTCAAAAATAGCATATGAATTTTTGAGTACACTTTTTAGGTGGGCCGGCCATTGATGGAGCTTGGGTCCCTAGATGGCGCGACCCGAAACATGGAGTGACGCTAGGCCAGCCTCGCTGAGAAGGCGCAACCAACGTCCTTCTACAAAGGGATCCACACACCAACAGCTTCATGCATTTTTTGTCGGCCCATATGTATTGCAGTGCAGAAGTGCGTCTCTTGACTATTGACTTCTAGCGGCTGGCTTCTGCGGCAAAACAGTGGGCGATTGGTTGACCATTAGGGACCTGCGAGTCCTCCTATGCATGCTGGTGCCCAGCTGATATGCGCGGCTGTGGCAGACAGAAGGCGCTGCCCATTGGAGGAAAAGAAAAGTAACCCTCCATGTTACAGAGGATTTTCGTCTTCATTTCGACTGTCACACGTATGACGGTTTTCAGTGCTGTTGTTCTCTTGTCGCCAGATGTGGCTTTCATTGTGAAATTGCCGTCGTTCATTCTCTCATCTCAAAACGCTACATCGGTTTTCGGGGGAGATTCTCTGGGAAGGCTATTCCCCCCTCCCTTCTTCGCTGATTTTCTGTGTCAACAATAAATGACACATTGCAGACGGATTTTCATAGGAAACGAAAGAGTCAAGCAGCAGCTGTTGTTTGTGCCGTCTTCCTCGCTGCCCGCGACCGTGTCATCATGAGACGCTTCATCTGCGCAACTGCGTCGGTTGGCCTCAATTGCGCCGTGTGGAACTGCGCCAACAAATGTGCATTCCGCCCACCGTTGCGTTGTTCAATCGAGGCTCCGTGGCTACATAAATGGCCGTTCTCCCGCCAGTGATAAGACAACGTGCATTAGAGTACGCTCATCAAAGCACATTCATCACGGCACAATCGACCGAGCATCACGTCAAAAGAAGGTCGTGCAGTCAAACGACTCATTACGGACAATGGCGGAGTACCAGAACTATATACCTCAGTTTCTTCTGCGCAACTTTTCCAATCCCTACAAGCAGCCTAAGCCGCCAAAGGGATCGGGTTCTGATAAGAAGGGCAAAGGCCGTCCCAAGAAAGGATTTTTCAAGAGCGACAAGGTGCTCAACGTTGTGGATCTCACTTCTGATGAGCCTCAGTTGTTCGAAACACCCGTGCAGCGCTGGTTTGGCCAGAACGACATGTACTAGGATTTTGCTGATGCCATCAAGAGCAAGAAAGATGTGGAGCAAAAGCTGTCCCAGCTGGAGTCGTAGACGGCGGAGACTTTGCGAAAAGCCCATAAGGCCCACGAAAACCGCGAGGCCGGCATCTGGCTCACGCGGGTGGAGAAAAACAGGATCCGAAAGGTCTTGTTTCTCATGCAGTATCGCGGGCCAGATTTCTTCGAAAAGTACTTTGCCGAGGACCGGCTGACATACGACTCGGAGGACAAGAACCTGCTCTGGACATACATGGCCAGCCGCGGATTGAAGCGGCCGAGGGACGTGTGGTTGCACAATCTCCACGCCATCCTGGATCTACAAATGGATGCTGAGGGGGAATGGATGGCCAAGCTCCCGGACCTCATGTTCCCCGCAGATGCACAAATGTTTGTGATTCATGTACAGTTCTCCTACATGGCGCTCTGCACACCTGCTGAGAAACAGGACAAGTTCATCCTCACGGACCAATGCTACAATGTCTTTGAGGGCTTGAACCACGAAACATTCTCTCACAGCACGGGAGAATACCTTAAGAAAGCATACGTCTGCTTTCATGAGTTCGCTCCGATATCTCCTCGCCTTATCATCGTCCTTCGCAGTTTCGTCACGCCCAATGAACTAGAAGATACAGACCCCGACGTACGGAGATTCCGCAAAGCAATGCACAGTGGAGCAGCAGCACAGTTTCCAGACCTAATTGCGGCTAAATCATGATGTCTGACCTGCGCGTGGCAAAGGCCACAAACTCATATCCGAGAGTTGTCAATGACGAGCTCACGCTCGAGCCGGGCTATTTGGGTTCAAGTTGTTGTAACGATCGATTCTGTTTTTGGTTCTGGCCCATTTCTACGCGGCACGCGGATATGATCAATTCGATATTCCTGGACAATATTTTGATCTGCAAGAGCATTGTTTATGGCCCACTGCTTCCGTTTAAACGAACACTAGAAGTCTACATGACGGCAACCACCCTGGATTCAAAGCAGTCGGCATTAGAGAGCGTGCGGTTCGTGACAGTCGCCTCGCCTGCCTCCAGAAACTGGCTACCGTGCTCAAGATGCTAGGGTCTGAGATTGTACCCGTGTGGCCGAATGAAAACCCCAACGACAGAAAAGTTTTCACGCGGAGCTTCGAGGATGAATGGTTGGAAGGGATGAAGACAATCCCTGCCAGTGACTTCGATGAGCCGGACTCAAATTCCGAACAAGGCTCATTCTGGAGAGCATATACTGCTCTAGGCTAGACCTCTGTGTTATCCTTATTAGACATTTACTGACCGTCACATTATTCTAGGGGGTCGTCGAGCTCGTTCATTAAAGACCTGGAGTAGTTGTGGCTTCTATGGAAATTCGAACAGCTAGTCTTCAGTTGGCCATACCTGCTACGCGGGGCCGGCGCTACTTCACTTCTTGAAATGGGCCGCCAACGTCACCTTGAAGTCCTCCAGCGGCAGCCCCAGCACCGTGTTGCCAAACGTGGGGCTGTTGGTGTCGGGCGCGTGGCCGGCACCGTCGGCAAACTGCCACACGCCCAGCAGGCCTACCATCGCCGAGAAGTCACCGTTTCTCAGCTTCTCGGCGGCCGTCTTCTGGGCCTCGGCCGAGTCGACGCGCGTAACAGTCCAGCCGTCGGCGCCACCCGTCGTTAGCTCTTGGACGGCGGCCAGGAGTTCGTTTTGTGTCGGGGTGAAGGAGGCGATTTGTAGGTACTGGTTCGCGGTTTTGTCGTCGGCCGGGTTACCACCGGCCTGTTTAAGCGTAGCGGCGACGGCCTTAGCGACGAAGGGTAAGTTAGCGGCCTGGAAACGCTCGTTACCTGAGTCGTAAATAGTGGCGGTATGTTTTTCGACGTCAATACTAAACACGCCGCGCTCTAAGCCCCAGTCAAAGAAGTGACCGTTACTAATACCCGTCCAAGTCAACGACGGCTTAACCTTAGACTTTTGCTTTAACAAGTCAACGATCTGAGTATAACCGTTTAAACCAACGCCGATAGGTTGGCCCCGCGTCTGGCGCGTGTTAATACCAAACTCGGACGGGATAAAGCGGCGCACCGTGCTCTCGGGCGCCGCGGCTGCCTCAACGAGCGGCACCTGCTCGCCAATAACGCGAGAGCCCAGCACGGAGACGATAGCGTCCTGGCCGGCAATAGCCTTAGACAACGACTCGACCGACTTGTAGTCGACGGGCTTAACGGCGGCGACACCCGTAGGCGGCGTGGCGGTACTACCCTCGCGCGTTAAGACGGTGACGGTAAAGCCGCTATTAACGAGCTCCGTGATAATAGGAACACCGAGGGCACCCCTACTCTGCGTTTATTTAATAAGGGTGTGTCGACGATAATAGTTATGGGTTAAAGAGTGACGACACTTACTCCTGCAACGGCAACGTTCTTGATAGACATTGTGTCTACGGTTCCGAAAAGGATCTTGAGAAAGAGTTAGGTTGGGTGCAGAAAGCGTGAGGGTCGACTTGGACTTGGGTGAAGAGCGAGGTGAAGATGGAAATATGAATACGACGAGGAGACGTGTGTAGTAAAGGAGAACGGACAAGGTCTCCCTTCTCTGAGCCGAGTAAAAGGAGGGATTACATACAGCTTGGCCATGTATGGTAAGGGGAGAAGGCAGAGAGGACAGGCGAGGGATAGGGATAGTAATGGGATGACGTGAGATTGTATTACCTGGCGATGCTTTTGTCAGTACCAAGAATAGAAACCGAAATCTAATCAGTTCCGTCGGCTGACAAAACATGGTGTATTTCCAAGTGGGCGCTGTGGCTCCTTCATCGAAGCTTGCTTTCAAAGTCAGTGGGTTTAACCAACCAAATTCCTGCTTATGTCTAGGCCAGAACTTTGCTAGACTAATCCATTGGCATATTCTTGATCTTGTCGTCCAATTTCATCCCCGGCGTGTTTGTTGTATGTCAAGCAAAAGAGATGGATGAACTCGGATGAATATGCGCTGCATCGGCGGATAGACATAGGTACGGCACCTCTTTATTCCGGCCAGACAAAGGCACTCTTCTGCTCCGAACTCGAGGATGAGGCTGTCATCAATGGTGAGTACCTTAATGCTTTGCATTTGCGGGACAGGGACGCTAACACGCTCATAGCTAAATCCACTATTGCCCAATTTCATTTGTCACAACGCATCGTCGTGGGCTCGATACTCGCCGCTGGAAGAATTTCCTGAGGCTATTTGACATTTGTCGTGTGAGCGACTCGATGAAAAGTTTATGCCCAACAGCTCCTATGGCGGATGACTTCCCCTCCTATAAAATCTGTTTCACTACTCTATCAACATCCAAGGAAGAAGACCATTGCTAATTACATTACGATACTGCCGAAATATAATATATGTGCATACATATTTTTCTCCGTCAAAGAAATGTGAAAGAAACCTTTAAAGTGGAATCCCGAGCAGCAATATGAAAACAATCCAAATTACCGACTGGAAATGATACTTCGTCACCGGCACGGATCTTCTCCACGTCGAAAATTGCAGAGGCCTGGTTACTTTGAAGTAGTTCTGCGTCCTTTTCTGTGAGTTTTTCTATGCTGTAGCGTAGTTTCTTGGGTTCCGTGCCGCCGCACGGCACACTTAAGCCATCATACTCAATCTGAATTTCAAAAGGCTGAATACGGTGTAGCTGTGGCATTGTGCCTCCTTCGACGCTATCGGGCGAGAGCGTGCCTTTATGGACGGTGTGCAGAGTATCTTCGCCGGAAATATCAGACTGTGGACTATTCGCTCCGTCAGTGAGTGTAGAATCCTGACTCGACAGGATGGGCCGAACAGGAGGGGATTCGATGTCTGCGGCCGTGTCTTTTGCACTGGCAGGAGGTTCTGCATCATGATCGACAACGCTGCTCTGGCGTGGCAGGGTGTGCGAACTTGTCTTTGAGGTGGTGTCTGACACAATACCTTCGACTGCGACCTCTGCCACCAGTGGCTCTTCTGCTTCTTGGGCCATATCCACCGACTTTGGCGTCTCAGTCTCATCATGATGTGGTACGGCAACCGTCGTTATCGATGTCAGCGAAGGTAGCGTGGTAAGTGTGCTCTCGTTTGGCCCTGGATATTCCGTCTTTCTTTGTCGCAGCTGAAGAGTTACTAGGCTGCTCTTGATCTGGTCTGCCAACACTGCATTGAATCGTTTCTGGACTTCGATGCTCACAGATGCAGGGAGCCGCCATCCTGGGTACAATTTTCCGTGATGTCTCGATGTGTACATGTAACCATGCATTTTGATGAAGGTATTGCAAAGGAAACATGCATCTTTGTTTGACCGGACCACCCTGGGCGGAAGACAAGGATGTGCCTCAGATATGGACGTTTCATGCTGCTGGCAGTAAACAAGCAGCTGGATCTCGGCGTGTATCTTGGCCTCCTCTAGCGTTTTCCTTGATGACCTTTGAAAATGGCTCGTTGCAGCATCACGGTCTGTTTGGAGGCAGCGGTAAATGTTGTTGAGCTGCCGAGGCGTGAGCTTATCAGGGCGGTAAGTCTGGTCAATCTTGGTCGACATGTCGGGCACATAGTCCTCACCGGGAACGACTCGATGGAATGCCGAGGGAGGAAGGTCGACAGTTGTAACACTGGTTTGCCGTATGACCGGCACCGCCTTGGCCATGCGGTACAGAAACTGTGCAACTTTGTAGTACCGCGCCACTTTTTGAGTAATGTTTAAGAGATTGCTTCGAGCGGTCGGGTCCATATCCGAATTTGGGATTTTGTTGATTGCTTTGTAGAGGCCAAGCGTGCCATGTAGCTGATGCACTCCGACGACCAATTGTTCAATTCGAGCAGGAACCTGGTACTGATCCCATGCGTCGAGCAGTTTCATCACCGCCCTTGCAGCCTCGATGATTCGAGAGGTTTGTGCCGCTGTCAAGTTGACCGAGCTTCCCTCATACACGCGATGTCGCTTTAGAGAGTTAACAGCTTGTTGAAGTGTGCTTTTGAAGGCTTGTTTTGGCTTGTTCCTAATGTTTGGGACCAGACGAAGGCGACAAAGAATGCGTTTCTGGCACATCGACATGATCGCCGTGAACACATCTCCCTCCACGCTATTTAAGGAGTCGCCAACTTCGCTCGGAGGTCGTCCAATCCTGGATAGTGGCTCCAGGACGCCCTCCAAGCCAGTTTTCAGCTTCTGGAGAACTGGCCTCCCACCATCCCATCCTTGCTTGTTTACGGCAACCAAAGCACGGAGGGATGGACTTGTCTGGTCCTCTTCGATGCAAACAGCCGCGATATGGTCCGGATTGTCCGAGATGCTGCAGAGAAAGGAGAGAGCGCTCGCCAATTTGCGTTCTTGCTCAAACGAGAGGATGTACCCATCCTTCCACTTGAATCTGAGCTCGTCGTCGACGTCATTCTTTGCCGGCTGCAGGGGAACTGTATGGAGAGCGTGCAAGAGTGCAATGTTCTCGGCACAGGCCACTGCGGGGGCCTCCGTGGAAGGAAGCGGCATCTTGGTATTTCCTCTTCGAATTGATGAATCACACAGGAAAAACGAATGCGCATGTCGAATAAGTTACAGGCAAAGATTGAATGACCGGCCAAGGACATACCTGGGCACCCCCTTTCTTTTCACTGCCTCTTGAGTATTCGCAAGGCTACCCCTCCCTCTCTTGTGCAATTATGAACGTGCTTATCATACCGTCCAATGGGAGAAATATATGCTATGCACATGCGAGCTGAAAAACATACAGCGCGTAGCAATTGCATGTGAGCTGTAGCTCTTGGAAGTGGACTCATGATCCAATAAGAGTGAAGATGGGTTGATAATGGTCGCAAATGTTTGATAAATTTACTAATTACGATTTGCGTGAGGCGAGACCTGTCATCAGTTCTAAATTGTCTGCTGTACATTCCGTGAAATTTAATGCAGTCCATAATAAAAGTCGACCTTTGAAGTGAAACATTGTTCTATCCACGAGTAAGAATTATTTTATATAAACAAATGGATGAATATTTGAATTTTAAAAATATAAAACTGACACATTCTCGAAAAAATGACACATGGGTCCAAGCTCGTAGCAAATTCAGTCTGAATTGCCTTTGGACCAGTTCCTCCTCAAATCTCCTTCGTCAGTCATAAGGTGTGGTAGTGATCTTACGCGGTGTCATACCAGATATCACTGTCATCAAGCTTAGCCAAGTAGTCGTTGAGAAGTGTGAGGCCCCGCTCGAGGTTAGAAGGTTGGCTGGATTTGGAGTTTGAGTCTTGTTGGGAACTGTCTGTGGCGAGGATCATAGTTCTGTTCGTGTTTGTGGGATGTCGACTGCTATTTCTTAACATATCAGTGTCTTGACTGTGAAGCGTGCGCGTGCTTTGCTCCGTCGACGCATCTCGGCATTAGGCGTATATCGGTGCCACAGCCAGCAGCTCGTCGCGTAGACGTCGGTATTTTGGGTGTTGGATGTGAGGATAATGTCTGGGAAGGTCGGCCACTTCTTGGCCTCGAAAAGGTCACTGACGGACCTGTCGATGAACAATCGACGGGACTTCGTGGGCATAGTGAACATGCTCGCCTACAGAGTTGGAGAAGGTATCGGCGACGGAAGGTGAAAGAAAGAATGCGCAGCAAGGTTGACAGCTTGTTCAACCCTAGAACGTGTTGTTAGTGGAACAGAGTTTTTCCCTGCAAACCCTAAAACGTACAACCGCGTTATTAAGATAATTCGATGGCAGCCACCCGTTGTGACATATAGTCTTTAAGAAGCATACTAATAAAAGTATTCCGTTCTATGACTTATTGATTTAGACCCGACTGAGGCTTAGTGTTTTGACAGAAAGTCACCACATAACCGCTATTTTAGTACAGATAGTGCCACACCAACAGGCATTCACTTTTCCGATATGTGTAAGGAAATGTCGCCACTCGCATGCTTAGCACATATCTCGCATTCTTCTCTTTCCTAACACTAGGATAATAAGAGATAAAAGAATTGGAATGCCCTATGACAGTGCTCTGCTCTATTTCTGGGCACTCACCTACACACACGTTTCACCTTTCGATGTTGCCGTTCACAACCTACACACGATGGATCACCTTCCCGTAGCGGCTAGACTTAAGCTGGCTCGTAGGAAACTCGGTCGCATTGACAACAAGGTGTACCGCCTTTACGAAAATCTTTTCGACAACCCCTATAGCAAAGGGCTTGTCGGCAAGGAACGCGATATCGCGGAGCGGCCTCGTCTTTTGGACTTGGCAGGCCTAACGAAATTATCCCAATCGACGGCCAACCTTGGCCACCTTTGTCAACAGCTCATCCAAGAAGACGCCAAAATCACCCGACTCAGGCCAAAACAGAAAAGGAGGAGTAGGGGAAGGGGAAAGTCAGCAGTTATTGAGGAGCTTGCGCCACCCTCATTTCCCAATTTCAACCGTCTGCCGGCTGAGATCCGCCTCATGATTTGGGAGGCGGCAGTGGCGCCACCGGCTTGCACTCATTTCTTCACGACATTCAAAAAGGTCCCGAGGAGCCCCTCGGGTCTCCCTCCAGTGGCCTATCTCATGGACGATGGGGGGCTTTGGACCGCGTGCCGCGAGTCGCGCAGAGTGATACGACAGGCATATCGCAAACAACGCGTACGCATTGCAAAGACCGGCTGCTGTGCTGCCACAAACGCCCTCGAGCTCCACTACAAACGACTTTCCCGATTCAATAGCAGCAGCTTCGCGTTCAGCGTCGGGCTGCGTCGACTGGTTTTCATTTTTTGGCATATGTTTACCATATCGCGCCCGACGTTGCCAAGGATGCTACGCAGTGTATTAGGTGATTTCTGTGCAAATTCAGAATCATTCTTTGCGGAAGATGGAAGTTTACTTCCGGTCTGTTGGCCGGTCCGGAACGATTTACGTTGGGATCTCATGTTTAACTGGCCGTCAATACCCTCGGGATAAGATATACGATAATAGTACAGAAATGTCAACCCAATGTAATAAAATAACTTCAGTCAAACGTGCCTAAATCTACGAAAATATTTAAGTAAAAAGGGAAGGATAAAGGTAAAGAGGACGAGGAAAGGGGAAGAAGACAGGGGGAGAAGGTAAAGGAGAAAGAGGTAAGAGAAACGGGACAAAAAGGAAAGAGCTTAAAGGGGGGGAAGGTAAAATGGAAAGAGCAAAAAGGGAAGAGGAAAGAGGAAAGAGGAAAGGGGACAAAGAAGCGAAAAGGAAAGAGCAAAGAGGAAAGAGCAAGAAGGAAGAGGAAAGAGGAAAGAGGAAAGAGCAAGAAGGAAGAGGAAAGAGCAAAGAGGAAAGAGTAAAAAGGAAAGAGTAAAGAGGAAAGAGTAAGAAGGAAGAGGAAAGAGCAAAGAGGAAAGAGTAAAGAGGAAGAGGAAAGAGCAAAGAGGAAAGAGTAAAAAGGAAAGAGGAAAGAGGAAAGAGCAAGAAGGAAGAGGAAAGAGCAAAGAGGAAGGAGTAAAGAGGAAGGAGAAAGAGGAAAGAAAGAAGGAGGAGAAGGAAAGGAAAGAGAAAAGACAAGACGAGAAATCCTAATTCTTCACTTTCTATCCCAGCTTTCTTCACTTTCCATCCCAACTAGGCAAAGCCACCAACCAAAAAGGAGCAACGACAACCACCGTTACACCACAAACCTACTCAATGGATGCCTTGCTCGACGCCGCCACGTCTGTGGAGGACGTGTTGCGGGATGTTTCGGCGCAAGCCGCCTGTGGAGGCGCCACTTCGGGGGCAAACAGCGACCAAAGGGCGCTGTCTCCCGCGCCCCAAGGCGATGCGACGACCCCTGCCGAGTCCGAGTCCGAGCGTGCCGGCGACTCCAAGCGTGCCGGCGACTCCGACAAAAAAAGGAAGGCCAAAAGGGCGCTGCTTCAGGCGGAAGTACGTATACTTTATGAGAAACCACCCAGTCAACTGTATACTAACCAAAGTGTTACGAACAGGTAGCCATGTCGAAGAAAGAAGCGCACGTGGCGGTACGGTACACATAAAATATATAATCATATTTTCGTTCTACTACTAATACTAAGTGGTAGCGTATCCAAGGACAAGTGAAAGTACGTTACAGGTACCTTTATTCATACCACAAAAAGGATATTTGCTAACAGTCTTTAGGTTCTGGAGGCGGAGCTTGTTGTGAGTATTAACTATATATACACATATAGGCACATGAAGGTGCTTTCTCTATCTAATATCGAAAGATTTACAATACTAATTCGGTTATTTTCTAGGCCAAAAATCAGTTTTAGAGGTGACGTACTTATCTGCCTGCGTTATATTATAACGTCTCACTAACCGACTCAAAGAAACAGCAAGCTCTTTTTGCGGTACGTTACTGATATCTACCATATATTATTTAATTTTACTAACTTAAGTCTAGAAGCTCCACGAGGTGACAGACGCGGCTCATAACGCGGTTACGGAACATAAAGACTGAACCCCCATGAACATGGACATAATATTATACAATGGGCGAGTAATGTATTATTATCCGCAGGAAGCAAAAAGAGTATTAATAGGGAAGGGTTAAAGACCGACTCGCAGATGTCTATATTAATTAATTTATTTCAAAACGTTAACACAGTACGTAGTAATATACCGTCAACAGCGTTGCCGTTCCCTACTGCTTATGCATGCCAGACAGGAATCCCCGGACAACGTTCAGAGTCAGCCGCGCCACGTTGTTGTCATATGCATCCCAGGCCAGCGAGCAGTACCAGTTGATGCTGCCAACACTAAGGACGGCGCCACCACCGGTGGTCTTGTAGTAGACAATGTCGCTGCGGATGCGGTCAGTCTGGGTGCCGAGGGTGTTGAGGGCCGGGTAGCTCAAGTCCTCAATGGCGATGCCAAACTCGTCGCTGTGGCCCGTGCTGGAGGCCAAGACGACGGCGGCGGCCGGACTGCCGTTGGCCGTGTCGAAACGGTCAATTTCGTCGCCGGACGCACCGCCACCGAAGCCAGCCACACCAAAGAGGCCCGTTCCTGTCGGTCCATCAGGCCCATCGGCCGTCTCGTCGGTGACGCCATCAAAGATCCACTTGTACTGGGCGTCTTTGGAGGCCTCGGTGCGCCTGAACGGCACACCCAGTCCCGTGCCCTGAGCACAAAATCCAACGCCGAACAGCGTGTTGCAGCTCAGGCCCCGCGACCGCCACAGGCCGCCGCGCTGGCCGGCCATGCAGGTGACGTGCTCACCGCCATGCAGCGAATAGGGGCGGACGCCGACGTCGCCGCGGCGGATCTCGAGGCGGTGGGGCGCGTGCTGGTTGTTGATGGCGCTGACCCAGTAGAAGCCGTTGCCGCCCATATACATGAGACAGCCGCCGGCACGGGCGTAGGCGTTGTAGGCGCTAAACGACTGGAGGGTCGGGTACTCTGGGTGGCAGCCTGTCATCACGGCGGCGAAACCGTGCAGAGCCGACGCGCCGCGCGTGTGCAGGTCGTGGTCGGTCAGGATCTCGTACGGGATGCCCTGCTGCTCGAGGAGGCCGACCATAAACAGATCGGCGGAGAACTCGCGGGGCCGCGAAAAGGCCCACATGACGTAGCCCGGGCGCATGTTGAGGATGGGCCGCTTGGCCGTCGAGAAGCAGACCCCGGAGCTGTCGTTGTGGCGGTCGTAGGTCGACAGGCCCAAGTCGGTGCGGCGGCGCATCTTGTAAAACTCGCCGCTCTTGACTGTCTTGTCGATGTCGAAGCCGGGCCCGAGGTCGGCGGTGTTGACGCGCGTTTTGTCGTAGAGGCGCTCGTTGGCGTAGGCCAGGTAGGTCATGGTGGAGAAGACGAGGCAGACCTTGTCTTTGTTGGTGTCGGGCGCAGTCCACTGGCTGGGCCGGACAAAGAAGACGACGGAGTCGGCATCTTTGCCCTTGCTGGACTCCGTTGCAACCTCCACGGCATACGCGCCCGACCGCGCCGTCTCGGGGATGGTGACGGTGAAGTCGGTGGCCCAGTCGGCATTGTCCATATCGTCGTCGTGGAAGTGGATGGCGCCGTAGCCGTACTTGGCCTTGGTCCAGTCGTTCTCGGAGCCGTCCCAGTTGTAGCCCGGGAGGGCACGTGTGGGGGCGTTAATCAATGTGCCGTGGCGGCCGTGCCCCGAGGTGTCGACCATGCGGTTGCTCTGCATGTCAAGGGAAAAGTCGTACTTGGCAAGGGTGCAGGGTGTGGAGTTCTCGAGAGATTTGACGGAGAGACTGTCGATCCGGCCGTTGAAGACGTTTGCAGCCAGCTTTCCGTCTCCCTGCGCAGCCGCCACAAGGAGAGGTCCCGTCGTGAATGGACGGGCGTCTGCCGAGAGGGTAGACGTGGACGACGTCGCCGCTGGAACGGCCTCTGCACGGAACGCAGTCGGGGCCAGGTCCAGCTTTACATGACTGCCCTGGATGACGAGCTTGACCTTGGCCCACACATTACGCTCGGGCAGCAGGCCGGTGGCCACAGTCTCAATATTCTGTCCATTTCCGATACAGACGTCCAGGGATCCTTTTGTACTTAGAGTTATGCAGAAGCCCGTCTTTGCCTGCTTGTCGAGTGTCGACACCAACGTCTGGTCGTGGGGGCACGCCAACAACCAAGGCTGCATGTAGAAGGACACTTGAACACCACCTGCGATCCCCGGCGGACACCAACTCGCCACGCGGCCATACGATCCTGGCTGTGCGGACTGGAACCGGCCGGGCTGCTTGCCGCGGGGGATGGCAGTGACTTCTTCTTCAACCTTTTTCGGAGAATGCTCTAAGTCGATGCCCTGGATTAACCGGACGGTGCGGTATGTGTACTCGGGTTCTGTGCAGGAGACCTGGCGGTGTTAGATGGGGCAGAATATAAGGACGACTGTTTCTGGGCGCGCACAGCTCTCACATCCCTTGATGGAAATTGTATCACCAGGTGCAGCAATCCATGGCTCGGCATAACCAATAATCTCCACTGGGTAGTCCTTGTCTGGCTGAAGGGCCATGATTGTCGATGTTGATGTTGACGTTGTGTGATGACAAGAAAGGACTATTGCCCCGAGTAGGTGAGGTCAAAAGCAAAGGAGAGACACGATGAAGGCAGGTATGATGCAAGGACCCTGAATGCACCGATACCAGGTTCGTAGAGGGGTCGAGTCTCCGGTCATCGCACACTGGATAGCTTGCAAGTCGGCAGACCCTTGCAGTATGTCGTATCGTCGAGCGTTAGAGAACACCGACTGGCTCGGGTGACTAGACCAGGAATGGAGAATTTGCTGTCACAAACCCGTACAAATCGCACTTCATTGCCTAAGCAGGAAATCCAGAGTCTATCTACTGTATCTCTTGTGCATCTTGTATTTTATTCCACTGGATATGTTGGTGTATAAAGTAAACTTCCGCAGACGACATTGTCGCACCGTTGCATCGTCGCGTGTTTGATCGCATCGACAGCTTCAAAGCTTGTGTGGGTCAAGAACAGGCTACAGCTGGAGCGTCCCATAGCTGCGGAACAGAACTTCCTAATTCAGACACAACGTGTTGCCTGACCAGCGATTGGTCCGCTGCCAACGTCCCGACACGGTCGGCTGTCTTGCCACATTGGATGGGCTTGGCTAGTACGGAGTGTGACTGAGGCTAGCGTGGTTCCGACAATGTCGAACAGCGGATGTCGAACAGCGGCTGTCGAGTGTCGACTCTTAGCGTCGACGGCTTAGAGTAGAGTGCCGATGGTCGATTGGGGACTGAGACTGCAGGTGTCTTTTCTGTGGTTCGTTTTGCTTTTCGTCAGGTCGCCTTCTGGAATCCAGGCCATCTGCTATCAACCAGTTTCAAAGTGTTCAAATAAGATCCATTGATAAGTCGACCGATATCAAAGTTGTTGTTTGCTGAAAAAGAAGAAGAACAACAAATAAAAACAAGACAGTCAAACCGACTGCTATCCCGGATGACTCCATGATTCGCCCTGGGCATCCACCAAACAACTCCCGTTTTGGTTAGTTAGTCCCTCCTTCTTTCCCCAAAGAATGTGCTGCACCGACGCTTTCCTTTCGTCGGTTTTCCTTGGTCGCTTTTCCTACGTCTTGTCTTTATCCCACATAACCCCTGCGCTCCAGAAACGGCAATGTGGACCATGCCAGTTTTGACAATGTTCCTTACAAGCAAAGAGGCCGGGCGGTCTTCTCCGTACGGCGTATGCACAGCAAGCATCAAAAACACAATCAAAGAATCCAGCTAGTTGATGTCGACCGAACTGGCTTGCCGATCTCAGGAAGCAGACCAGGTCACGCAGCACGAGCCAGAATGGGACTAGTTGTAAGGCCAATTGGGGCAATTGGTTCGACTTCTGTTCGTTTACCAGTGCACACGACAGAAGAGTGGAGAAATGAAAACGGCTACTTCGTATGTCGTACATGGCGACCACAAAATAACTCCCTTCCTTTCAAGACGGCAGCTCTAAGGCAGAAAACTCGGGAAAAGTAGACGAAGAAATCCTGGGCGGCTGGGGAAAGGGGAAGGGGACCAGGAAACCGTCACAAAATGGATCCAGTGGCTGTCTTGTCTCTGCCACTGCCAGACTGCCTTCAGCAGGAACACCAGACGGTGTCTCCTCCACACCTCGCCACCCACCCTGGCTTTCACATTCACATTCACCTTCCCCCTCTGCTATCTGGTGGACTCGATCAACCCAAACTACGACGACCACCAGCACCAACGCTAGTTGCAAAGCGGGTCATGATAAGCGTTCGTCCCAGGATTGAGGGTGTTTGGCGTCCCCATTTTCATTGCCCCCATTTGCCCCCATTGATTCCCCCAGTGCCGTAAAAGTTGAGCCTCTCACGTGGCGCCAAAGTGGAGGACACAACGAGAACGAACAATAGCGAAAGAGGAGAAAGAGAGGAGACAGAAGAGCGGAGAGAGGGGTCTGAGGGGAAGGGGATTGAACTATCTTTATTTTTTTTTTCTTCTTTGAACTATCTTTTTGATATTGTTCTTGGCCGAACTCGTGATAACGGCTTGCAGGGTTATTGATTTTGTTCTCATCCTACATCTTGACGCGACATACGGACGTACACGAAACACCATAAGGACCACCCCAGGATCTACATATGGCTTCACAACCCCTTCTCCCGCGCGCACGCGGCGGACCCGGAGCGAATGCCAACAACAGCGACCCAGGCGACAGCAACCACACCAACATTAATAATAACAACAACAAAAACGAAAACACAACCACGACCAGCACGGACGCGGCACGCCGTCGTTCACGCAACGGCTGTCTGACGTGCAAGCGGCGCAAGGTGCGGTGCAACGAGCAGCGGCCGCGGTGCTACCACTGCCAGCGGCTGCGGTTCGATTGCGTGTGGAAGGAGACGCCCGGTGCTGCAATGTCTCTATCTCAGGCGCAGTCTGCTATGCCGTCGTCATTGGCGGCCCAAACACAGACACAGCCACGGACACTGTCACAGACGCAAGCACAGTCTCAGGTGCGAGCGCAGTCGCAAGACGAGACGTCGCCCTCGCGGAGTGACACCGCAGACGGCGCGCAACCGTCGTCGGGTCCCGCCAGCGGCACATCCGGCCCCGGTACCGGAACCGGAACCGGAACTGGAACTGGAACTGGAACAGGCCCCGGGACTGGCAGCGACCAATCCCCGTCGTCGGGCCTCTTTGACTTTGCGCAGTCCATTGTCGACGGCACGCTAGACCTCTCGTCGTTCCAAGACATTTACTTCCCGCCCGTCAACCTCAACGACTTTTCCGTGCCCATGGCCGGCGTGGAACCCCATCCGCACGACCAGCACCAACAGACGCAAGAATGGCTGCTGGCACCTGCTCCCACACAGTCGCCCGAGCAGACCACCACATACGCCGTCGCCAACACCACCGCCGCCGCTGCGACAGGCCAGCTGGAGATGCTGCCGCCGCAACTGCCCGACGTCGACCTGACCCTCAACCTGCCGCCGATCCTGGACCCCATCGAGAACGGCCCCAAATGCGCGTCCGTCAAAGCGCTGTTCCACCGCATGGCCACGGCGTCGCCCATGTTCCGTGCGGCGCTGAGCGCTTTTGCGACGATCCAGGCGACGACGACTGCGGCGCGCGTGCATTACAAGCAGTACTACGACCAGGCGGCGGCGGCGTTGGCGGAGCGGCTCGACGAGGGCTGGAATGGGGGCGATCGGACCGGCACCAGCACCAGTACCAGCACCAGCACCGGGAAACACGGCGACATGCGGCACATCTTGGCGACCATCTTCTTTTTGACGTACATCAATGTGAGTAGAGTCTGTGCTGACGAGATGTGACCCGGCCCACATTGACGACCGTATTTGCTGACGAAACAACCACCCAACCCACCAGATGCTGACGGGCCAGCTGGAAATGGCGTGTGACAATCTGGAAAAGGCGCACCAGACGCTGCAGCGGGCCGGCGGCGTGGGTGCTCTTGGTGCGGTGGAGCAGCGCATCGTGTCGTGGATCCGGTTGCTCGACGCCCGGACGGCATCGGCGGGCGGGCCGGGCCTGCTGGTCAACGACACGTCGGGCATCATCTATCCGCTGACACCGAGCACGGCCTCAGAGAGTGCAGAACACATAGACCGCAGCGGGGGGGCGTCGACGACCGACACGGGGAGCATGAGCACCAACGGCATGAGCGGAAATGGCGGCAATAGCAGCAGCAGCAGCAGCAACATGGAGACGGCCACGGCGCACGAAGTCATTTACGAAATGCTCTGCCAGCCGGGCATTGTCTTCTACCAGGAGGTGCAGACCATTTCGGTGCGCATCACGCGCATTGCCCACGCTCATCGCAGCCGCGGCAGCGTCGAGGACGAGACGGAGGTCATGGCCATTGCGGCGACGATCCTCAAAGACCTGGCGTCATTGTACGCCCGCCGGCCGGCCATTATGGACGCCGCCGTCAATGCTAGCAACAGCAGCGGCGGTAGCGACAGCCTTACGAACCTGCTGTCGCCGTCACTGTCGTCCGACATTGTCCGCTCCTACCAGACGTACATGGCCAGCTTTTACGCTTGCTACATCCACCTGCACCGCGTGGCCCACCGCCATTTGGCTCGCTCGCAATCCGTGCTGACGGCCATGGACAAGATCAAGACCATGGTGCACGCCATGGTCGCCGACAACAGCGAACGGGGCGACGGCAATGGCGGCGGCGGTGGTGGCCAGATTATGGTCAACATGCTGTGGCCCCTGTTTCTGTGGGGCAGCGAAGAAGACGACGCCGACGAGTGCCGCTGGATCTTGAAGACGATCCGCAGCCTGCACCACCTCGTGACCAACGCCAACATGACGGCCAATGTCTTGCAGGAAATCCAGACGCGGCAGCAAGAGGCCGGCTGGCGCGTCGACATCCGGTCGGTGTGTCTAGAGCTGTTCAATACGACATTTGCAATAGTATAGCCGACGGGTGGCAATATATGTATTTTGAAATTGATTGAGAATGGACTGTAGCGTTTCCCAGTCTTAAACACATCATTGGTCCACTCGTCACTTCATCAACTCGTTCATATCATCGACTTGCATCATCCACGTCCACATGAGTTAAACAAGTCGACACTCTTCTTGGACACGCCCAAACTTGTCTCCCCAACCACCCTTAACAGTTGATACCTAGCCAGGCTGTGTCGACGCGCAGGTAAATCAGCTGGTTGTTGAGGCCCTCGTAGAACAGGCCCACGGTGCCGTCGCCCAGCGGCGTGATGGTCGAGTAGGCCGTGGCGCCGGCTGAGAAAACGGTGCCTGACGACCATGTGTTGCCGTCATCGCACGAGAAGCGGGCCGTGCCGTTGACCCGCGACGTCTTGCTGTTGGCGTTGGTGAAGAGCAGGATCTTGGCTTGCGCCGAGTTCGCGGCCGCGTTGGGGTACAGCCGCGCAATCTGGCCGTTGCATGCCGGGTCCGGCAGCTGCGTCTCGGTGCGCGGCGTCGTGTACGTGAGCCCGCCGTCGTTGGACAGGGCCACCTTGCGGTAGCCGCTGCCGTCGCTGGGCCGCGAGTTGAGCATCACCGTGCCGTTGGATAGCTCGACCACCTTGTTCTCGTCCATGCCGACGCCCGTCGGTGTGCCCATCTGCCACGTGGCGCCGTGGTCGTCGCTGTAGACGCTGTACGCCTGGTAGACGACGTTGCCGCTGGGCTGCACGACGCGGCCGAGGTACTGTTGGATCATGCGGCCCGCGTGGGCGCCGTACTGCAGCTGGATGCCCTGGCCTGACGCGGCAAACTCGCCCAGCACGGCGCCGACGTCCGAGACCGACCCGACGACCGATCCGTTGGGTTTGACGGCCGACGTCAGCAGCGGCGGCGCACCGACCTGCGACGATGCCACGGGCGGCAGGTTGGGCTGGTTGGTCGGGTCCGTCGACCAGCTGAGGCCGCCGTCCGTCGACACTGACACCTCGGCGCTCAGAATATTGCGGCTGGTATCGTCGTGGCCCAGCACGCTGCTGCCAAAGCCCGCGTCTTTAGAGAAGACGTGGAAGTTGAACAACGTGCTCGTGGCACTGTCAAACACATAGCTCGGGTCGCTGAACCCGTACAACAGCGCGCCCGTCCCCGAGTTGGCCGCCTGGCCCTCCGCAATGTACGTCAGGGAACCCCACGTGGCGCCGTAGTCCGTGCTGCGGCGCTGCAGGATCGAGTTGGCCGCTGGCGCGTCGGCGCCTGTGGGCCGACCATCGAAGGCCGCCAGCACTACACCGTTGCCCAGGCTCTGTAGGGACACGATGCGGTAGTAGTTGAAAGGGCCAGAACCAGCCGTGGCCAGCGTGGTGTTTGTGATGAGGTCCGAGGACCTGTGAGCCGGCGCAGCAGCTGTCAGCACAGCATGAAGGCCAAGGCCGGACAGCAATGAGGACCACATAGTGGCAAAATTGGGAAAGAAAATAAAATAAAATAAAATATAAAAGAAAGCAAAAGACGTGCACTGGCAAAGCGGTACAAAGAGGTCTGGTAATATAATGGATTGCCTCGTGGATGTGGAGTTTTCCCCGGATTTGACCCGAGAGACGTCTATAAAAGTAATATGTATTTATACTCCCAAATCAACTCGGGAGACTGCTGTCAACTATCAACAATCATGACGGCATTTACGTACACAATTTGCATTCCCTGTTTCCCATGTTTTGTCGATATCTGGATAAGCGGCTATTTGAGACCGTATCAGGAGAAGCAAATCACCGAGGCGCTGGATAACATGCTCAAGACATTCGCCCATCCTTCCACTCGAGGTCCACCCGTAGTCCATTCGCTGTCCACTCGCAATCGCGGCGATGCGAATAGCTTCACTTTGTCTACTTAGCACACGTCGTATCTACCAGTTTGATTGCAGACGTCGTAAAGCGTGGAGAGTGGATCCTCTTCCCCGCATTTTAGTGTATCTATCTGATCGTGGCTGACCGGTTGTACGAAGACGCGGTGCTGTTGATAATGATGATTTGATTGCTGTTTGCGGAGTTGTGTGCTTCGTGTTGCTGTCCGCTATCGTTGGCCGCGTTGGTTGCGCACTCAGAGCCGACCGTCTGGTGCCGACCGCATCGGCTAAGCTGGCGACGTAATCGGGTGTACCAACTCGCGACCGCATTAGCGGCTGCACATCGCGTCCACAATTGTCTCCAATGGTGCTCGTCATGCGGCATCCAACTCCAATCGCAGTCGATGCTGTTGGCGAGGTCCTCGATCGGAGCTCATTCGAGAATGGCAACGATGCGACCAAATCGACTAAACGCGACCAAGCGATGGGAGTGGACAAAAAAAAGTAAATCTGCTACCGATATCTCAAGACTAGACAGAATTAGGAGAAAATGATAGGCCATAAAAGCTACGTCAGCCAGTTGAGCTATCGCCGCGCCAGACCAAGTAAATAATCAAGGCACGCCTAACCCGAATCTCACTCCGAGGGTCCGAAGACAGCCCTTACAGATAGACGTCTCACTTCACATCTTCGATCTTCATCTTCCGCCTGTCTCACGCACCCGTTCTCCCACCACATCCCACCCTCCATCTCTCACACGCAGCATCATGGTCAGTCTCCCGCCCGGCGTCGCCAAGTCCCTTGAGGACACCAAAGTCGACTATGTCCGCGTCGGCGACAGCGGCCTCCGTGTCTCCGTGCCCATTGTCGGCTGCATGAGCATTGGCAACCCGGAGTGGGCCGACTGGGTGATCGGCCCCGAAAAGGCCCTGCCGCTGCTCAAGGCCGCCTACGACCGCGGCGTCAACACCTGGGACACGGCCAACATCTACTCCAACGGCGACTCGGAGCGTGTCATTGCCCAGGCCATCCGCGAGTACAAGATCCCACGCCACAAGCTCGTGCTCATGAGCAAGGCCTACAGCTGCGTCGGCGAGCAGCAGTTCCACGCCTACTCCATCCTCAACGAGCTGCGCCGCACCAAGGACTACGTCAACCAGTTCGGCCTGTCGCGCACGGCCCTGTTCACGGCCGTCAACAACACGCTGGCGCGCCTCGAGACGAACTACCTCGACTTCTTCTGGATCCACCGCTTCGACCCGGACACGCCCATTGAGGAGACGATGCGCGCGCTGCACGACCTCGTGACGGCCGGCAAGATCCGCTACATCGGTGCCTCGTCGATGTGGGCCCACGAGTTTGCGCTCATGCAGTTCTGCGCCGAGAAGCACGGTTGGACCAAGTTTGTCGCCATGCAGAACCGCTACAACATGCTCTACCGCGAGGAGGAGCGCGAAATGCTGCGCTTCTGCCGCCGCACCAATGTCGCCGTCATCCCCTGGGGCCCGCTCTGCGAGGGCCTGCTGGCCCGCCCCCTGTCCGTGCGCGGCACCACCGCCCGCTCCGCCGAAGACGCCGCCACGCCGCTGCGCCCCGAGGCCGAGCAGATCATCAAGCGCGTCGAGGAGATCGCCACCAAGAAGGGCTGGACCATGTCGCAGGTCACGCTGGCCTGGACCCTCAAGCGCGTCACGGCCCCCATCATCGGCTTCAGCAGCGTCGCCCGCCTCGACGAGGCCCTGTCCGCGCGCGGCAAGGAGCTGACCGCCGAGGAGGAGGCCTACCTGGAGGAACCCTACAAGCCCGTGGAGATTGAAGGTCATTTTTAAGCGGGGAGGATGAGAAAAACATCAAGAAATGGTTTTCAAGTACATATATAATAAAGTAATGTTTCGTTCAACGGTGGGTGCGTATACGGCATGTAACTCAATCGTAGACAACGTTCTTCCGTGGCTTTAAACTGTGAGACAGCATATGTAAAACAAATAGTGGAGAAGCATTGAACAACCCGCAAATGGCGCAGCTGCTATTTTATTAACTCTAGACATTAAGCTAAAGCAAATTAAATATAGACTTGATTTGTCTTGATTTGACTCATATGATATATGAACGGCAATGTCAAAAAGGCCGGCTATGGGCCGCAGCCGGTCAACACCCACGGACAGCCAAGCCGAAAGATGCAAAAAGCCAAGATAACGCAAAGGATACTCTTTTGTTTTCCAGACGTTCTTAGCAACGGACATCTCGGCTTGAGATATATCATTCGCTGGAAATGATCAGTGCCACAGTGGTGCGAGGTCTCTCTTGTTTCGTTCGGTCAAGAGATGTGCTTATTGGCCGACGTGTTCATATCATCCTCGTCCTCTTTTAACCATTCTACTCTGGCCCCGGACTGAATCCTTCTTGATATTCCGTCTCTCTTTGACTTTGCTACTCCCCCAAATAGGCCCCTCACAACTGCCATATCTCAACCGACCATACACTTCCTCGCAGGACGTTGAGAACGAGGCGGTCATCGCTCAGAACCTGGAGGTCTCCTGCGTTTCTCAGCGGCGGACCTATGTTGAAGACATCCGTGCCGCATCCTTTGGATCCGTCGGTTTCCGGCGTGTCTGGGTGTCCGCTGTCTATTGCCTGTTCTTCGCCAAACGTCCAGCCCTTGATGCCCACGTCCAGCCCGCAGTTGTCGCCGCCCTCTGAGGCGTCCCGGCCGCAGCAGATCACCGACTGCCTGCTCAGGGCCACAGACGTCGCCACGCGGTCGAACATGCGCACCGTGTGCACAAGGCTGTAGTCGGAGAGCGACCAGATTTTCATCTCGCCCCAAGACAGCTGGACCAGCCGGCTGCCTTGAATAAGTAAATGCTGCGTCATGCTGTCCGCGGCTTGCCATTCCACCAGCTGGTGTCTGTGGACAGTCATTGTTAGCATGAGGGCATTCGTTCGCCACGCATCGTCAAAACCAACTCACCCCGTCTCCAGGTCAAAGACAAACAGCCGCCCGTCGGTGGTCCCGGCAGCAATCTTGCCATCGCACGCCGCCTGGGCATAGGCCGCAACGCCGTGCGGCTTGCCCTTTCTGCGCGGGTTGTATGGCTCGCCAAACGTCTTTTTCCACAGCACCGCCCCCGTCTCCCAGTTGCTGGCCACTAGTGTCCCGTCGGGCGACGACGTGACGAGCGTCTTGCCGACCACGGTGCGGAAAAAGGCAACATCGTTGTGCAGCTTCGCCGTGTACAGATGCGCGCGCGTCCGCACGTCCCACACGCAGAGGGACCCGTCGAAATGGATCGCGGCGACGACGCAGTCGTCTTTGGTGAGGTGCAACGGCGTCAGGAGGAAAATGGGCTTCGGGTCCGGACAGCTCAAGGTGCAGGCAACGACTCTACACCGCCTCCGTTAGACATTGGCATGGACTCGAGCCGACAGAGGAAATACGGGGAACGCACTGTTGTGGAATGCTGTAAACGGTAAGATTCACATCGCTTGGTGAACACAGGATGATCGTATCGCCGTCCAGAATCGGCCGAGACACATAGCCGTCCGGATGGACAAATGGCTTTTCTTGCAGCAAGGCCCCCGTCGCGCTCGACAGAACGTGGACAGCGGCATTGGAGAGACAGACGACTATGTACTTGTCGTTGGCCACAAAATTCTGAAACGCCACTGGATCGTCGGATGACGCCGATGTCGCCGGGGGGAGAGATGTTCTGGCCAGAAGCTGCATCGCTAAGGAAGATCTGATGTCGATAAAGTCTGAACGAGTAACAGAAAGATCCCTTTTGGCTAGATTGAGTATCCTGTGCGGGGTGAAAGACGAGACAATACGACGCAAAGCGAGGAGAAAGGAGGGGACCAACGTTAATAAATACATGACCATATATATGTTGGTCGTCTTGCGTCTTGTTTAGAAAATAAAAATTTAAGGAGATCCGTTTTGATTAGGCACCAAGTAAAATAGCCCAAGCTAGATTGATTGAATAGCAGTAGACCGGGGGTTCGGCAGGGGGCGGGCGCAGCCGTAGAATAAAAGCTTGATGTGGAGCAAAGGCACGACGCTGGATGGGTTTATTTGGATGGATAAAGTACGGCGTAGTACCTCGTAGTCAATACAGATGAAAAATATTAACTGTTTCAACGTACATGTACAGGTCGAAATATCTCATAATTTCAATCGCTTTTATCGATTTATAAAAACACACTCGAAGTAGTTTATTTGCACTAGATTAAAAGTAAGTCGTACTTTATTGAAACGCGCGCGCGTGCGATAAAAATAAAATAGTCTCTTTATACGACAAAGTCGTTAAACCGACTCTTATTGACAGTTAATGTTTTTAACGGTTGAACATACTAAATATTTTGTTTAAACGGTCTTATCGTGGATTTAGTAAATTTGTATGTGAGATATTTAATTTGCACGGGTCCGTGTGGAAATTACCTAATGTGGTGCAAAATATTAAAGACACGGACCGTGGATCTATGGGAACCTATGAAGAAAGGTTGAACTAGCCCTGACAAGAGCGGCGTCCCCTCCAAGCTCCTCTTTGTGTTCCTCGACAAATTGTTGCCACAAATTGTTCCCCCTCCCCCAGCAATCAGCTCGTCGAGCACCAACAGAGCCTAGACTTAGGTGGTTGAGTGTTCTGGGTGAGGATTTCCACCTTGACCGCACGCACCGACTCTTAGATCGGTCTCATCGACCAAGCCGGGGATATCGAGGTGCATTGTCTGTGAGAGCCGTATAGGTCCTATTGTCAGCCCTGTGAATGTGAGTGAGATGTAGCTACACTACAACGAGGTTCAGAGAGCAGCCTGCGTCGTCGTTTGCGCATCCTTCAAGTGTACGCGTTTCATGACAATCTGCTCGCACAGAGCCACTTATGAACTCTTGACAAATTTCGGTATATCCATAGGCTTATGCGCCCACCAATTTGCCTGGCTAGAATGGAGAATTGTGGCCTTTATAGGTATTCCATCTCTGCTCGTCAATTCTACGGCCGACCAGCACTTCTGTTTTATCACGACGGCCAGATCTGCTTTCGGATACTACCCCAGACTGCCATCGTCTCACTGCGACGAACAGCGATAAGGAGGCACTGGTCGCCAAGGTCCACGATCCTCTGTACTACCCAATTCCATGACGTGCATCTTCCTCCATGCCCAAGTGATGTAATTGCGACGCGGATCAAGATCTGACCTTCGAGTCCGCCGCCTACAACGAGCCTGATGAAAGTTTTGGAGGAGGCGTGTAATCCCCATATTTCACGGTCCGTGGATCCTCAACCTAACACTGAGGGGCGTTCAGCTAAGTCTATCGGGCTTATTCTGGATTGTGACCCGTTCATACGTCGTACACGATCTGATGAAGAAAGAAAATTCGTTGCAATCGACACAATTGTTTCTTCCATGCTGGGCAGTGGAGCATAGCTACTGCTGTTAGCGATTTGAACTTGTAGATAAGACTACTCTGTATAAAAAATCCCCATGACTCTCTGACTCTCTCTCTCCCCGCCTGGCCGTGAGCTCGAAGGGCATAGCGTAGGTCTCAAAATTCCGATCAAATCACTGTCGTGTAAGACATCGCACGCATGCAAAGTACTGGGAGACACAAGACATGCACGTTATTGCATGCCGACCTAGCCCGAACGATAAAATTGCTCCATCTGGTATTGGTGTCTTATTGCTCCGTAAATTGCATGTTTCCTTGTTTCCTTGTTTCCTCGTTTCCTTGTTTCCTCGTTTCCTTGTTTCCTCCTCTGCGCAGATAATGTGATTGGTCTGGCCGGCCGAGTCTCCGAGATTTGGGCGCTTTCTAGCACGAAAGCAAATCGCTCTCGGAGTCTTTGATCAATCGCGTGGTGGGCCACGACATCGTCACCAGCAAAGGTTAAATCGGCGCCGGCGGGGTGGTGTTTGGTAGTGGCTGAAGATCACCACCATTGTTAGCCAAATTGTGTACTCCGTACAAAGTAAGACGTAGAGGCAGAGAGGCTAGACTATTCGTAGCTGAACTAGCACTCCATTGCGTTAGCAGCAATACTTCGTAGTACCTGCTTGACTCCCGGAGCCATTCGCATCCGAAGCCCAATACGACACAGTTTGGAGCTTGCACGCCTGCGCCTCCCTCGGAGCCCACGGTCAGTGAGTTTCCGTGAGATGGGATGGAGCTTCTTGCATGCAAGAAAAGAGAGCTCATGACGATAATTCCGTTCGGCATTTGTGAGTTTCTAGGGTTCCAGGTCGAAAGTCGAAACTTTTTTGCCTTTCTGCAGGCCGCATTGGTGCCTCAAGCGCCCCTCGTCCGATGCTCCTTTCTTTGTCACATTCTTCTCGGGAATTCTCGGGAATTCTCAGGAATTCTCAGGAATTCTCAGGAATTCTCAGGAATTCTCAGGAATTCTCAGGAATTCTCAGGAAATTTCAGAAATTTTCAGGGATTTTCAGGAAGCTGACGTCGAACTCTTTAGATTATGCTTTTTCTTCTCGAGTTCTTTCACGCAAGATCTCGTTCTCAGGAAGCTCCTGTAGCTGCGGTAGCTCCTCTCCTCCTCTAACTTTCTTTGAGGCTCAGGTAGATTATGCCGTACTAGCGTCTTTCAGTAGCATGTTGTTTGTTGACGCGCTCGCACGCTAGACCGACATTGCCCACTTCGCCATGAATTCCGTGCTTTTTCCAAGGTTTCTGCGCAGGCAGTAATCAAACAACCGGGCAAGTAAACAACAAATACCAGCTGGTCAGCGGGGTGGACTCCCAATGGCCCAAAAGAGGTGCAGCTCCAAATGGAGGAATCCTCAGGCCGTCTCTAAGCCCGAAGAGGGTAGATCGTCACTGTGGTTTTGACCTTACTGGGAAGGCTTCGTACCCGGGTTTTGGGGCATCCGGCACACTAGACTGTATTGAGGATGGCACCTTTGTAGTCAACAAGACCGGGGCTGAGTGCTCGTCATTCGGAGAGTTTATAGCATCTCAGGTCCGTCTTGGTTGCATCGTGCACATGGCTCCGGACCCTATTGACTGCTCTGAGAGAACTTATTGCCACTGCTCAAGGCTTGGGGATCTTCCGCGCGGATAGGAGGGTTTCCGAGAGAACAATGACAACATATAGTGACGACGATCATGGTGATCGGTGCTTGCAGACGGACGGAGCAACCTTTTCGGTAACTGCCACTGCCGACTGACGCTCCGTGCCTCTCGACCATGACCGCATTCATCCTGGCACTTGTCCGCCGGACATATTGGAAGCGAAATTATTCATCCTAACAAAGCCACCGGCCCATTTGTTTCTCTCCAATGACGTGCAGAGACAGGCGGTAAGTGGTCGGTTTGCCATGATGACGGCGATCTGTTTCGATTTGGATTTGGGTTTGGGGTTGGCTTTGAATTTTGTTTTGTCTGGCTATATAATGCGAGGGAGCTGCTGCTTATCAGGATGATATAGAAATCAGAATGCGATCTCCATTCCTCTCAAAATATCCCTTTGACCATCATCCCGAAGACTCTCTCTCCAGTCTGCAGCTCCCCCCAGCTTTACTCATATCACCTACCACCACCTCACTCACCATGAAGTCCTACGCCGTCGCTGCGCTTGCTGCCACGGCTGTCTTCGCCGCCCCCGTGCAGAACGCCAAGCGTGCCGTCACTGACGCCGACATCCTCAACTATGCTCTCACTCTGGAGCACCTCGAGGCTACCTTCTACAAGGAGGGTCTCCAGAACTACACTCAGGCGGACTTTATCGCTGCTGGCTTCGCCGACCCCTTCTACGCCAACCTGGTGGAGGTCGCCAAGGACGAGGCTACCCACGTCAGCTTCTTGACTTCTGCTCTCTCTGGTACGTGCTACTCCGTGATACCACCGATGTCACACGATGATGACTGGAACAAGTTGTATTAACAAAAATACACAGCTGCCGGCGCAACCCCCGTTGCCGCGTGCACCTACGGTTTTCCTGCGACCGATGCCAAGTCTTTTGTTGCTCTCGCGTCCATCCTCGAGGGTGTCGGTGTTTCGGCCTACCTGGGCGCGGCCGCCTCCATCGCCGACAAGGACTACCTCACCGCCGCCGGCTCGATTCTGACTGTGGAATCGCGCCACAACGCCTACATTCGCGCCGCTCTCACTGAGTCCCCCTTCCCCCAGCCCTTTGACGATCCTCTCTCCCTGAACGAGGTCTACACCCTCGCCGCCCCCTTCTTCATCTCCTGCCCGTCCACCAATCCGGCCCTGCCCGTCAAACCCTTCCCCACCCTCTCCGTCACCACCGCCGGTCCTCTCAAGACTAACGAGACCGTCACCCTCGCCGTGGACACCACCACCTACATGCCCCCAGCCGGCACCCCCGTCTTCGCCGCCTTCATCACCGTTACCGGTCCCATCTTCGTCGAGATCACGTCCGTTTACGCCGGGTTCTCCGTCATGGTCCCCGAGGGCGTCGAGGGCCAGAGCTACGTCGTCCTCACCATGTCGAACACCTCCGTCTCCGACGACAACACCCTGGCGGGCCCGGCGATCATTGAGATTGAGTAAATCTGATGGCGCTTGATTTTGTGGTTATGACCTGATTGACAGTACATATGTATATGATCCGCTGCTTTTGAGCTGCTATGTTATTGAATACCAATTTGTTCACTCCTTTAGTTATCATTCTGTCTCCGTCTCTTTATTGTCTTGCTGTCATGGTTGGGTTGACTCGTGACCGTATCCCTTCGCATCTGTGACACGTTTGAAGTTCATTAAGCTCGATGATGTCTACACACGTCGTTATGTTCACGCAATGATGGGAGTTTGCCGATAGCTGACCGTAGACGATCCCACTGTCGGACAGCTAGTTGTTATCGCGGACCCAAAACTATCCCTGTACTATACTCGTACAGTTTTTCAGGACACGCTATATTCCTCTTTAGCAACATAAATCCCATTGCGTAAATTTCTTCGTTTTTATGTACGGTCCTTTGCAAATCCCCCCTTAAAATTTCGTACTTCACTTCCAGTATTCTTAGTTCCAATAAGGGGTACGGGCGATGAATTGTGGTGTACTTGCATTTGGCCCAGTTCACGTCGGCGGGTCGACAAATATAGTCTGCTCACAATCAAAGTCTTGTCACTTGAACTCCGTGAAGAATACTATGGACGAGAAAGACGACTGTGGGAAGAGCCTTCAGAAATGGCGCTGGCGGGCCCGATGTCAATTTCCTGGACGGACCGATAAGAATGTTGTGTGGGGATGGGGTCCGCCAGGGGAACACGGATGCGACAGCTTGCCGAAAGGTTGTTGTTCAACTGCCCGCTCAGCTACCATAGCTAGCTGCTTGTTGCTGCTGTGGCGTTAATCGACTGGCCTGCTCATATTCGGTACGTCTAGGCTCGGCCAAACGGCGTGCATCTCGGTCTTTTCTATACGCCCGTCATTGGCGTGCGCTTGTCTAGAGCACAGTGACGTACAGGGCGGTACTTCAGCGACATGTGTCAAGGCAGTCAAGCTTAGTGCCTAGACAGCAGCTGCCGTGCCACCTCCCCGCACCCCGCGAATGGGCGTACAGGGGTTGTTAGCGGGCATGTGCATCTCCACTCGACGCTTCATTCGGCCCTATATCAAGCCACGCCTTACATCTTGCTGCAAGTGCCGCCGAAAACGTGCTGCTGAAAAATACAACAGGCCGTGGTCGCTCGTTCTTGTTCTCACGAAGATGATCCTAGTGCAACAGCCTATCCGGACACAGATCTCGTTTGGGTCTGGACCGTTTCCTCGGCGCCGGAGGTGCCAATGGTCCATGTATCAGAAGTAAAAGAAGAAAGCACAAAACAAAAGTGCAATACAAACGGTAGGGGTTGAGTCGTAGTGCCACATCGTGGTCGGCGGTCATATAAGCCACGGCATGGCTCCCTCGTGGCGGTCTATACTAATCTTGTTCACAGCACATAGTGCAGAGCTTCTTGCCGCCCAACCAGCATCCCTTATCCACCTCCCAGCATGGTCTCCTCGTACGTGTCCGTGCTGCTGACCGGCCTCGCTGCCGCCGGACAGGCCAGCGCCGGCAGTGTCAGCTCCTTTGTTGCCCACGAGCAGACGGTTGCCCTGCAGGGCGTGTTGAACAATATTGGCGCCGACGGCTCGCTGGTGCCCGGCGCGGCTGCAGGACTGGTGGTGGCGAGCCCGTCCAAGACGAACCCCAACTATTTCTACACGTGGACGCGCGACTCGGCGCTGACACTGCGGATGCTGGTGGACGAGCTCATCTTTGGCAACACCAAGGTGCAGGGCGTGATTGAGGACTACATCAAGGCGCAGGCCATCCTGCAGACGGTGTCCAACCCGTCGGGCACACTGCTGCCGTATGGTCTGGGCCTCGGCGAGCCAAAGTTTAACGTCGATGGTACGTGAAGGTGGCCGACGTGCTTTCTTTGCTTCCTGTCTCTTTGTGCGCAAGCTGACCTCTAGGTACCCGTTTCAACGGTGCTTGGGGGCGTCCCCAGCGCGACGGCCCGGCGCTGCGTGCCATCACGCTCATCGACTACTGCAACTGGCTGCTCGACCGCGGCGAGCACAAAAAGGTGTCGGAGGTGATCTGGCCAGTCATTGCCAACGACGTTTCCTATGTTGGGCAGTACTGGTGAGTTTGGTGTTTCGAATGCTTGGCAGGTCGCACAAGCCACGCATATTTTCCCTCTAACATTCCCTAGGAACACGAGTGGCTACGATCTCTGGGAGGAGGTCTACGGCTCTAGCTTTTTCACCACCCAAAATCACTACAAGAGTCTTGTCGCCGCCAGCCAGCTGGCTAGCAAGATCGAGGCCACCTGCGCGGGCTGTGCGGAGGCCCCCAACGTGCTGTGTTTCCTGCAGACGTTCTGGAACGGCGACTACTTGACGGCCAACATCAACGTCGACAACGGCCGCTCGGGCATTGACGCCAACACGATGCTGGGCGCCATTTCCGTGTTTGACGTTGCAGCCGACTGCTCGCACCCCAGCCTGCAGCCGTGCCACAGCCGCTCGCTGGCCAGCTTCAAGGTGTTTGTCGATGCCTTCCGCAACGGCAGCCTGTACGCCATCAACGAGGGCGTTCCGTCGAGCGCGGGCGTGGCCCTGGGCCGCTACCCGGAAGACGTCTACTTCAACGGCAATCCTTGGTACCTCATCACACAGGGCGCCGCCGAGTTCTTGTACGATGCTGTCGCGCAGTGGACGCGCCAGGGTGCAATTGCCGTTGACGCGACGTCCGTGGCCTTTTTCAAGGATCTATACACTGCGGCCAAGGCCGGCGAGACCTATAGCAGGAACGCCAAGGACACCAACAAGGGCAAGGGCGGCAAGGGTGCCTCGTCGCGCGCTGCCTTCCAGGCCATTGTCCACGCCGCCACCGCCTACGCCGACTCGTTCGTTGCCGTCGCCGAAAAGTATACGCCACGCGACGGTTCGCTGTCCGAGCAGTTTGACAAGAGCACGGGCCAGCCGCTGTCGGCGATTGACCTGACCTGGAGCTATGCCGCGTTTGTCACCATGGCCCGCCGCCGCGCCGGCCACTACCCCAAGTACTCGTGGACCAAGTCGGCGCATGCGGCAGTACCTTCGGTGTGTTCGGCCTCGTCGACCAATGGCGTCTACGCCCCGGCCACGGCTGCCGGCGCTCCCAACGTCACCGCCACCTGCACGAGCGGCGTCCTCTTTGTCGTCAACGCCAGCACCTACTACGGCGAGAACGTGTACCTCGTCGGCAACACCACCGACCTCGGCGCCTGGGACCTCGCCAACGCCCAGCCTCTGTCGGCCAACAACTATACGTCTGAGCGCCCCGAGTGGTTCGCCGAGGTGCAGATGACCGCCGGCGAGTACGTCAGCTACGTCTTTGTGCGCGAAGAGGACTGCGGCCAGGCCAGCATCTACGAGGCCGTCAACCGCACGCTGCTGGTGCCGCCCTGCGACGAGAACGCAACGCCCAATTCGCCGCCCTTGCTGACCACCGACGATGAGTGGACTGGTCCTACTGGCAGCTCGGGCGGTTGCTAATGGCTGGATGCCCTCCCACAATTGTCCTCATAGACCCGTAGTGTTTTCGAAGTACAACAGCTGCAATGTTTAATGTCTTGACTGCATTTTTCACGTCGTAAGCACGGTAGCTTTAAGCGTCCAAGCAATAGGCTCCATGGCGTGAAAAGTGCGGCTTCCGTCGGCCGTCGTCTATTTTATAGTGGAGAATTGTCATTCATAGGGCGTCACTGACGTCAGCAACTTCCTCGCCAAATAAAAGCAAGCAAAATATTAAAAACGCGCCAAGATGTACTTCTTTCCCACCAGCGTAAAAACAACGCTTGATACACTGTTAAGAATTCCATCAAGTGTCTGTGGCATATCACTCCATCAATATGCGTGAGACTGTTACTACAATCGAGCTTCAGACGCGCACACACGATGCATCCTTCCAGGGACCTTTCCCGGGCCAAGATGCACAACGCGGTTCCGACGAAACAGTTATTCCCGGATTGAAGCCTGTCGACAAGGGGCGAGATGCATGGATGGTATTGACTGCTGGTTTCGTCTTTGATGCCTTGTTCTGGGGTATGTCGTCTTCCTCTGGAGCTTGACGGATTGACCATGTGCTAATCGTCCTCCAGGATTCCCAATGTGTTTTGGTGTGTTCCAAGACTACTATTCGTCGCTTCCAGAGTTCAAGACCGACGCCGCCAACGTCACCATCATCGGCACGGTAGCACAAGCGCTCTACTATCTGGGTGCGCCCTTCTCTGCGCTTTTGGCGAAGCGGTTTCCCAAGTACCGGCGGCAGCAGATCTGGCTGGGCTGGCTGATGTGCATCGTGGGACTGTTGGCGGCGTCCTTTGCCACGTCGGTCACTGGGCTGATCGGCACGCAAGGGTTTCTGTACGGTTTTGGCTTTGTCATCTTGTCGTACCCCATCATCAGCATGATCAACGAATGGTGGGTGTCGCGCAAAGGCATGGCCTTTGGCCTGATCTCGGCCTCGTCGGGCGCCACTGGTGCCGTCATGCCCTTTATCATCACGTCGCTACTGAGCAAGTATGGATACCGAACTACGCTGCAGGCGTGCGCCGTGGCTATGACGATCATGACCGGGCCCTTGATACCGCTGCTGAAGAGCCGATTGCCGGCGTCGGACCAAGCGCAGCTGGCACGGACCGAGTGGTCGTTTTTGAAGAAGCCGCTCTTTTGGGTGTACGGCATTGCCATTCTGACGCAGGGACTGGGCTTCTTCTTCCCCATCAACTTCCTGCCCACATACGCCACGTCCATTGGCATCTCGACCACGGGTGGTGCCCTTCTGCTGTCCCTCCTGTCCATTGCGCAAGTGTTGGGCCAGTTTGCCTTTGGTTACTTGTCCGACAAGAACCTCCCGGTGTCTATGCTGGCTGGTGTGTGCTGTACTGTGGCAGGCGTGGCCTCCTTTGTGGTATGGGGTCTGTCCACATCGCTGGCCTGGCTGATCCCGTTTAGTATCATCTACGGGTTCTTTGCCTGTGGATTCGGTACCATGCGGGTCGCCATGGGCCGGGATGTCCACGGCGACCCGCTGGCTACCTATGCTATTTACGTCTTCTTGCAGGGCGTCGGTAATATTCTGGTTGGCCCCATCAGTGCAGCCTTGACGAGAAAACCCGTCTCCATGGCAGAGTACGGCTGCGGAAAATACGCGGGCATTATCCTGCTGACGGGAGCGACCTCCATGCTTGCGACTGCATTCATCACCAGCTGGCATCTGTACAGAATCGCTGAGCGTCGGAAGACGAACTAGGTTTATATAAAGGCTTTACATGGAAGACTTGCCTATGAGTGGAATTAATTTGTCTCTACTCTGGATATCGGAGGACGATTTTTCAAGTGCATTACAACTTCATCTCTCCAGTCTTTCACCTCTCGACCCTTTCATCCATACTATCCTACTTTCATCGCCCTTGCTCCAATATCCCCTGCCGCCCTTCTGCCAGATTTTGGAGCGCGCTTCAAATGACTCTTGCATCGCGTCTTGTTCGGGAGCCGAATCCTGCAGGTCCTTCTGGCGCAAGTTGGGCAAATAGCTCCAGTAGGTTGTATCGTTGGAGACGGCCCTTGTCCCAGAGCACATACGCCCTTTCGCGGAACCCAGCATTGTTGCTATGCATGAGAGTGTCGTGGAAACGTAGCTCTTTGTTGGCCATCCACCAAGCTTCAAAGGGACCTTTGCCGGCATCATTTCGAGGTTCTGATGGCACAAACAGGGCGGCTTTCTCCTTTTCCGCGTAATCTTGAAGCGGAGTGTCATCGTCGTCTCCGTCGTCCGAATAGAGTTCGGTTAGTGCTTCGTTCAGATTTGCATTGTCGGACGTTAAGGTAGACGTTAAAAGCGCATGCTTGGCGTCGTAGGAAGTTTCGTTTATGATTTGATGGACAAAACCAAGGCCTTGTGATAACTGCATCTAAGTATGTCAGTATATTGGAAGAATAAACAATAAGACTAGGATGAGGGGTGGAGGAGTTTACCCATTTTTGCCTTTGAAAGTTCATCAAACCAGGTGTGAGATAGTCAACACTAAACTCTCCAAAGTCCACATCATGACCGACAACTTCGCGAGACGCTGTTGGTGAAAGACAAGATGTTAGCAGTGACATTATTTTATATTGTTCTCGTAAAAATCAAAGCCACGAGTAAGTACGACGCGACCTATTGAAAATTGCAGATCGAGAAAGTCTTGCACGCAGCCAATCTGCTCGTTTTCCCACGGCGGAAGCTTGTGCAAAAAAGATGCACCTCTGCTTTCCAAGGCTGAGGGACAGCGGAAGAGGCGGAAATACAGTTACATTCGATAAAATGCGCGGCAGAAGCGAATGTACTCCGCCGGTGACAAAGAAACGTTCTTAGATATGCGCTGTTCTCCTAACTTGAGAGAAAGACGCGCCCATGCCGTGCTCGAAAATGTCATCACCAAGCTATGCACGATGTCGTGTGTACGACTCATCTGCAATAAACGTGCACGCGGCATTGCCCGTAACTGGCTAATCAGTGTGGACAGCTTCGTTTGCGACTCCAGATGTATCTCGCCGTGTAGCTTGTCGAGCAGTGCTTGGACCGCCAGAGGGTTCCGTGCATCAACACGGGATGCGTCCATCACGGTAACTGAGTAGGGGACCAACGCCGGGGCGATTTGTTTCTGCAATATGTCAACTACGATGTATGGGTTTTCCTTGAAACTCGCGTGGAAGTGGCGGCAGGTGCGGAGCGCAGATGATAGGTTCTGCAGACTTCCCAAGTGCCGAAGCACCGTGTTGATGATCTCACATGGAAGTTGCGTGATGCTAGATACTGCCATTGTTGGTGTTGGTGTTGTTGACATTGTTGTAAAAGCAACATGGGGAGTATGGTCGAGATGTTTTACTGGTAGTATATCGCTCGTCATAACACCGCGTGCTATACGTGTTGTCGGCTGCACACGGCCCCGCAGATTTATTCTGCCCCGCTCCTTCAAATGGCATGTTTGCTAGGCAACGGCGCCTTCTGTAGGAGGTGTGTCCAGTCCAGGAGCCACCAACGGCTCCTTTAGCTGGAACAGCCGCAAGCACGGCACAATAGAAGTACAAAGACGTCCTCCAAGCACAGGCAACATACGATGGCCATGTAGGACAAGCCACACTCGCTCACAACTCAGCAAAAAAGTATTACAGAAACCAGGTGGGGCACGAGAAGTATAGCCATTGAGATTCTGCCGTGAGCCATGTTGAGGTAGAAAACACCAGTGTCAAAGCTTTTCAACTGTATTTTATCGGGGGGTTGGAGCAGAAATAATAAATTAAGTTAAAGGACCTTTTTAAGATAGTGATGCACTATTGTGACACACCTTAGACTATTTTCAACCACGCGTTAAGCAGCACGGCTTTACGGACTGACTTCTATGACGACCTTTCCGATATGCTTCTGCGCCGCCAAATATTGCACCGCTTCATTGGCGTCCTCGAAACGGAAAACCTTGTCGTCGACTTTGGGATGGAACTGCCACTGCTCCATCATGCGAACCATTTCCTCGTAGTGCGCTCTGGACCCCGCCAGTACGCCCCGGACGTTGGCCGCACGCGGCAAGACGTCCATCACCGACGGTCCGGCGGCGCTGTTGCCGGACAAGAACCCTGCCACGGCCACCGTCCCCTCGTACCGGATGGCCTTGAGGCTCTCTCCGAGCGTCCCTGTTCCGCCCACGTCGACGACAAGGTCCACGCCCTCGCCATCGGGCGTCAGGCGGCGCGCCGTCTCGCCCCACGACGGGTCCTTGTTGTAGTTGATGACCGTCTTGACGCCGAGGTCCGTGAGCCAGTGCATCTTGGCGTCGGAGCTTGTCGTGCTAACGACCACGGCACCGAGGCGGACCGCAAATCCGGCGGCAAACATGGAGACGGCGCCCGTGCCTTGCGTGAGCACCCAGCTGCCCGGTCTGACGACCGCAGTGTCCGCGGTGCCAAGGCCGTGCTGGGCGAGAATGTTCCACGCTGTGACGCCGGCGCCGCCCACGGTAGACGCTTCGGCAAAGGACAAGTAGCGAGGGAAGCGCGCGACCCAGGATGCCGGCAGAACGGCATGCCGTCGAAGCGTGCCGGGCATTAGTCCGTCTCCGGGCGCCCCGTAGGTGGTAGATCTCATGTAGCCAGATCTATGCAAAGGCGCGGGAAGGACAATCACACTGTCGCCGACTACCACAGACGTGACCGACGAGCCCGCGGCGAGAACAACAGCTGATGCATCGCTGCACGGGACAAGAGGAAACTTGGTGGGCAGTGGATAGCCGCCCTATGAGGAAGGTGAGTTTGTAAGCATGCATCAAAAGGTAGAATGACAGAAATGCTCTCTTCTTTACCGTTGCGATGGCAATGTCTCGATAGTTGAGCGAGACCGCTTTAAACTCCAAAAGGACGTCGTCGTTCCCGAGGGCCGGGATAGGAACATCCTTGTTGAGGCGAAAGGCACTGTCAATACCGGACGGGGCAGCCAAGACCCATTCATCAGTTTTTGTGGGAAGAGCCATGGCGGTGTTTCGAGGTTCAAGATTTGGGAGTCAGCAATGTCGTGTAGATCAATGTTGAAAAGAATTTTGGATATTGACGTAATGCAAATGCTTTGTTCGGTGATGTTGCTTCCGATCAGGAAAGAGAGGAGGCGAATGTATTTATACAGGGCTCTTACCACAATAATAATTAATAAATGCAGAAGTAGAAATGCAAAAGAACAAAGAAATAAATATGGCCGTTTTCATTACCGATCACGTCAACCAATCCATCACTAAGTTGGGTCGACAGAGACTGTTCCAAAAACGGACGTCCTTGCGGAAGAATGAGAGACGTAGCAGGCTCCTGCAGAACAGCTTGCTGTTCATGTCGCACGTCGTATCATTTGGTCAAACAATTTGGTCGAACATTTTGGTCGAACATTTTGGTCGAGTCACTCGTGGTGCTAGATCCCGATTCGGCTTAGTGCATTATAACGAAACTCAATTACACGGCGACATGGGGGAGATCGTTCTTCATTTATCATCAGGCTATCGTTTTCTCCAAGCACCGCCGCTCTTGGCACAGCCGCGTACCATCACATTCCAAGATCTGCTGGGTTCCATGGTTATTCGACCATGTATGCCGGCAAAGCCATGGAAGCACGCGCCGCGCAGGGCGACGATATTCACAAGAAAGCTGCACACATTACTAAGCTCCTCCATCGTCGACCAGGCGATGCTGCCGCCGCCACTGCCGCGGTCGATGAATTCGTCGCAGCATGCAGCGCCCTCCCCCCCGGACAGACCGCCGCAGGCCTTGAGTCGGCCCTAGGACGCAGCACATGCCGCCGACTGGAGGAAGCTGCACTCCGGAGCTTTCGGCAGCAGCTGCGGGGCCGGCCCCTGCCGGACGGGACGATGCCGCGGGTGGTGCCGCGCGCGCTGGCGGAGCTGCGGTCAGCGGCCAAGGCCTGGGGTCTGTCGCCGCTGGTTCTGCTGGCGGAGTTTGCCCACGCGCCCAAGTCGGACCATTTCTGGCGTCTCCTGGCCCGACTGGCACGCTCTCGTCGCCATGGCAGCTGGCCAGACGTCCGCGAGCGCCTGCATGCCGCGCGACACCGCCGCCGGCACGACCTGCTGGCTCGCCGTCAGGGCGTAAGCCACGTCCAGCCGTGGGCCATTCCCGACATTACGGCTGTGTTAAAGCAGCAAGAGGAAGAGTCGGAGGAAGAGCAGGAGGAAGAGGAGGAGCGCGAGGATGAGCAAGAAATAGAACAAGCGCATGAGCAAGTCCACCAGCGCCAGGAGCAGGCTTGCCTTGCAGGAACAAGACAGGACGATGCAGCCGCCGGACACACCAACCACCGACCTGCAGTGCAGAATGGAGCGCTGGATAGCACCAACGCCACATTACCAGTACCGCAGCGACCAAATTCTGACGGGGAAAGCGCTGAAATCGGCGAGAATGACGGCAGCGAAGCCGGCAACGACGCCTTGACAGACACCGTTTACGTCAGCGGCAGTGAACAGACCAGTGTCTGGCATTTTGCCTATGGCTGGTGGCTGCCTGCCAACATTGTCCACAGGCTTTGCAGCTCCCTCGTCCGCATCCAGCCAAAGCTATTCCAATTTACGGCGTCTAGAGATGTAATCTCGTCCCCCGCCGATGTGACAAAGAATATATTGTCGCCACGCCTCGGCCAGCCAGATGATGCCACGAGTACGATTATCGCACCTCTCCGCATGAAGACATCGAGTCACTGGATCCTCGCCACGTTGTGCCCGTCTGAGAAGGTCGTCTCCGTATACGACCCGCAGCCCGGCAGTCGCCTGTCCCACACAGAGGTAGCGGCCGCCTTGGGCGGCCTGCTGGCGAATGAGCAGCTGCCGCGGGGGAACAAGGCAGTCGCCGTCGCAGACTGTGCCGTCGTCACGCGGAGCTGTCCCGCACAAGCGAACAGCATAGACAGCGGCGTCGCCGTGATTGCATTGTCCCTGTATTGCCTCGTGGGCCGCGCGATTCCCACGAGTCTGGACAATTGGCTCTGGCGCCGTATGCTGTCCTTTTACCTGACAAGGCTGTCGCCGGGCGACGCCGCACAAACGACCAAAGATATTGCGCTGGTCACGTTATTTGCGAAGACGCTTTCTGTCCGCAACATCCACACGCCGGCCGACACCACGACCGCGACCACTGCCGCCTTCGCCGCCGAGCTGCCGCCGCCGCAGAATGACGGGGACCAAAGCCACATGGAAACGGAAAAGAATGTGGTAGACGGAATCCAGCAACAATCGTTCGTTGAGCATAACATTCCAGCACAGCGCGATAGCGTCATTGAAGGACGAGCAATTTGGACGGCCGCGGCAAAACTGGCAAGCCGAGCCGAGACAGATGCACGGATAAAGCGAGACGCCATTGGGAATGAGCTGCAGCATGCGGTCGATGCGTTGCTCCATCTCGAGGCGGAGATGGTATCGAGGAGACATACTCGCCGCAGAGATGCCAGGACGGCCTTGGAGGGCGACGGTGCTGCTTTGGCCATGTCGGTACGCCGTCTTGAGACGGCCGTGAAGACGGCGGAGGCGGATGTGGCGGGCATTGCGGTGGTTGTGAATGGGATCCGTGCCGTCTTGGAAGACCTTGGCACTCTTTTGCCTAGCCCAGCAACTACATCTCGGAGCTGAATCTCTGAACTAGGAGTGAGACACTCCGTATTTGCCAATGTCATGTGTACGTCGCACTAGGAGAGTGTTGGGGGCCTCTATGTAGCTCAAAGTTCTGTTTTTATAATTCATTTCTCACTCTTCATTTCTCATTATTGGTTAGTCATAAATCGTTCACTGTCCACAGCGTCGATACTATGGTGCGACTGCCATCGTCCAGCGGTGCTGGGCGGCTTTGGGCCGTGTGTATCTCCATGGCGTGCTGCCGCTTCCGTTCCCGCACTCTGTTCCCGCCTCCGTTCCCGCTCCTGTTGCCAGTCAAAGACCTGGGCCCACTCAAAGTCGATGCACACCAGCTGCTGCTCTTGCGCATTCGACAACAAGTTGGGCTCGCGGTCGTCCCCGTGGTCGACGCCAAGCTGCCGCAACTGGACCCACACATTGTATACAAGCCAGTCGATGTTTTCCGGGCAGAGGGCCGGCTGCTTTCGTGAAGAGTGGTTCGCCGCCGTACGACATCACCATCATGTGCGAGATGTGCGCGCCGACCGACGTCCGGTACGCATCCACCAGGTCGATGATCCCGAGGAACACGGGCACCAGCGTGACCTGCTGCTCGTGGAGGTGGTCATATATGGCCCTCTCCTGCTCCAGTCGCTGCACGTGCACGCGCTGCAACCCCTTGGCGGCCACGCAGTAGCCATGGCTTTGCTGTAAGCCGAAACAGCATGTCGATTGCGCCAAACTTGACAAACTTGTCCAGCGCCTCGCAGTCCTCGTCCATGTCGCGCGCTAGCTGCTCTCGTAGGTGATTGCATAATTGTGCGGACGCGAGTTTGTGATGGCCGTCCTCAGTCGACGGATGCAGCTGCACATTGGGGCAGGCACGGTCGAGGGCGCCGCTGTTGCGCAGGCCTAAGATACAGCCCTGGCTGCAGTGAGGCAGCGCGTCGTGCTGGCGCGTCGTGCCAGCTGCGTTTCTTGTGTTGGTAGTGTTAGCCGTTTTGGTTGTTTTGGTGATGCTTCTGCCCGCTGTGGAGGGTGAAACTCTCGGTCGCTGTTATCGTCGTTTTCGTCGTCATCCCTCCACTGGGTTTTCTGTAGTGCTGCATCGTCTTTGCACGGTTGCTGGCGAGGCGCCAGGTGCGGGCCATCCTTTAATCTTCCTACGTGCTCCTCCCCGCTGCTATCGTCCAGAGGACGTATCTCGTCGTAGGGGGCCGGCCATCGTTCCAGCACGCTCACCGCACTTTTCTTCCGAATTTGGCTAAGACCAGGTTCGTCCAGGGCAAGCAACGCCATGGTGGTTACCATTGACACTGCTGAACGCCGAACGGCGTCCACGGCGTCCGATCTGACCTCTTCCTGTATGGTCCCTGGGAGCACTGCACCCATAGCTGATATGTTACCTTACTTTACAGCTCATGGGAAATTGCGTGGTTGGTCCAGTTACAAGCCGTCGGTGGAACTGATATGGTCCAGCAGCGCAAACAACAACTGAGTGTCGACTCGGCATCCACCCCCCTTTTCAGCCGCCTTCCTGAATCCAGGTTTCAGCCGCCTCGTGATTTCTACTACGTCCAGGCCGGAAAAATTCTGCTGCTCGATGACCTTGTAAGCATCGATACAAAGAGCAGTCGATTCCCCGGATTGCGGCGCGGGCAAGTCCTTGCAGTCCCTCCCTGACATCATAAGCACCAGGACGTCTGGCTGCATTGCTTGGGCTTCGCCATCCACATGGGTCTGTTCCTGGTCGCAGTTACCGGAACAATGAGGACGCGGCGACTTGTCCCGGATTGGCGGGCCGAATACGCTAGGCAGAGGAGCGGCCGTGGCCGGACTGGACGTCTGAACCGTAGGCAACGCTTTCGGCACGCTCACTTTCTCTTGGGCGAAAAGGTTGGCGATGTTCGAGATACTTGGTCCACCGTAAGGGCATGATGACTGGTTCGCACCGTCGCCTGGCGGATGGGCCTCAGCGCGCAGCTGCGAGTGGGTTCTGGTCTCCGGCGAGTCAGGGCTCAGGTCTGTATTTCGCTCCGTGACAAGGCCTCTGCGCAGCGATTCAACTTCACTGGTCAGGTGGGCAATCTCGTCTAGTGCAGCATCCAATCGCGCTTTCGTCTCCGCCAGCTGAGCCTCGAGTTCGGCCGTGTGCGCCTTCACTCTTGCCCGGTGGCGGCGCTGGTTATCCCGCAGTCGAGTCGCATTCTGGTTCTCCGACGATTGTCGCACCGGGAATCTGGACATTAGATCCGCTGCTGTTTTCAGTTTCGGTCGCATTGTTGAAGCGCTCTCGAAGCTGCGGTGTCTTGTTTGGCGTCGGCTGAAAGATCTAGAGAGAAGTTGGTCATCAGAAAATTGCCCGAAAGAGGCTGGTCGTGGGGAATGGCTGCGTACATGTAAGCAAAAGATGCAGGGCGTTGCCGCCAACCAATCGACTTTTGTTGGGCGGGACGGAACCACGTCGTGATTACGCACTAGCGGCTGCTAGAGTAGCATCCTACATCGGTGACACATCGACAAATTGCCCTTTTGGGAGGGCGGGGAGACATCGTCTCGACAGCCTCGCCTGAAGATGGGCTCGTATAAGCTGAATTAAGAATCCCGAGGGCTCGGGCAACGATGCCCCGACTCTGTCAAATGCTGTAAAAGTATATATATGCCATGTGGCGGACTGGTCTTTGAACGCAAATTCGGGACGTTGCATCGTCATAGTCCAAGCTTCTTTCGCACACCTTCTATTCTGGCAACCAACAACAAACTGTACTTTTGACACCGCAGAGCGTACGAAATGAATGCCGATAAAATATACGAATCTGTGCAAGACAGATACACTGCCGCAGCCCGTGGCGTGGATCAAGGCTACAGCCGCTCTGTTGCACAGTCCTTCGGATACACCGACGAAGAGCTCGCGAATATTCCGAAGGATGCTAACCTGGGTCTGAGCTGCGGCAACCCTACCGCCATCGCCAGCCTCCGAGAGGTACACTAAGGCGCCGTCTGAAACACGTTTGTGCATAGTACTGATGTTTCGTACTTAAAGGGAGAAACGGTCGTTGATCTGGGCAGTGGCGCCGGGTTTGACGCCTTTCTCGCGGCCAGCAAGGTCGGGTCGACAGGCGCTATTTATGGGGTTGACATGAACAAGGTGAGCGATGCAGCTTATGTCCACAGTGGTCTTGCTTGCCTCTGACAGTCCAATAGGACATGATCACCCGCGCAAACAAATCCCGAGCCGAGGCCCACCGCGACAATGTCTCGTTCGTCGAATCGAAGATCACCGACATCCCGCTACAGACCGGCATTGCGGATTGCATCATCTCCAACTGCGTCATCAATCTCGTTCCAGCCGTGGAGAAGCAGCTGGCATTCAATGAGATGTTCCGTTTGCTGAAGCCCGGCGGGAGACTTGCCATCTCGGACATCTTGCTGAAGCAAGCCTTGCCTGAAAGCCTCCAATCGTGCGTGGCGCTGTACACGGGCTGCATCGCAGGGGCCAGTCAAGTCGCCGAATACGAGAAGTACTTGCAGGCCGCTGGTTTTCACGGTGGGTCTACCTTACCAACAGATCCGGATATCTCGCGTTTGGCAAATAATAACAAGCTGGCAGAAATCCTGATCACCGACACGAACGCCGATCTGAACGTGTATCTTGAGACCGACATCGATGGGACTACGAAAGCAGCGTCTGGTCAAGAACCCAGCAGCCAGTGCTGTGGTATCGCTACTAAGGATAGGACGGCAGCATCGTGTCAAGCGGGACAGGGGACCTGTTGCGCTAGAAAGAATGCCGATGGGAATTCCGAGGATGGCGGCTGTGGAAGTTGCGGTGCGGGACAGCTCGATGATTTGAACAAGTGGGCCAGTAAGTTTTCCATGCCAATTGACCCCTCTGAACTGTCGATCTGACTTTCGTTTTGCGTAGGCTCGTATAAGATCTTCGCTGTTAAAGCGTAATGGAAACGTAAAAGGCTTTTGTTGGGCTTGTGAGAGTGCCGCTCCGATGTTCCCTATCATTACTCGGCTGCGACTGGAGACTTACAAACTTGGGGGTGCGCTGGGCTGTTGCATGCACATACATCTCTGGGCACAACGTTCCCACGTCACTCATTGTAGCTATACTAAAGAGTCCATCTTCCCAATCGTCTCTATTTATCAGTTCCGCGCCAGAGCTTTTCTAAGGCTTGCCTTCAAAAACGAAGATAGAAGGGTTAGTCGTTACTGATTATTTAAAATATAAACCCAATATATGAATTTATATTCTTATACCCTTATTATATAAAAACATCACTTAGCTTATACGTATTGACTTATTATTTAACCGTTACACTGTGTCACCGTCATATTAAAACATTAACTCTACTAGCCTGGTCAACTAATAGAGCCAGCTACCCTTGGAAGTGCCTCTGTAACACCATTGGTCGTACGCTTATATTAAAAGTTTGGGCCCTCGACTACAGACACGTAAGGTAGGAGTAGTTAATAATATAGAGAATTTTATAACGGACGAGGAAGCAGTTTCGTCTCACATAATAAAAGAGAATAAAGAAAAAGAAACACTTTGTCACCACCACACACAGACACCACCAATCACTCTCATCACTGCCCAGTCGTTCGCATTTCCGCCTTCCTTTTTGCCTAGTACACGTACACAAACTGGTCGTTCTGCTTGTCCGTCAGATCCAGCTTGGCCACCTCGTCGAGCTGCTGCTCCTGGCCCTTGCTGATGACGACCTTGTTCTGCATGGAGGCGTCGACGACGTCGGCCGACTTGCCGGCGGCGACACGCTGCTTGCGCTTCTGGCGGTTGAGGAACAGCAGGTTGGCAACCTGGAAGCAGCAGGCGGCGATGAGGGCAATGAAGATGCCGAGGACGGCGCGGATGCCGGGCTTGTAGTAGGGGGCCTGGTTGGCATTGAACAGCAGGGGGCCGGACAGGGCGCCGGCCGAGACGCCGGCCTGGACGACGGACAGCATGGAGGACTTCTTGGTGGCGCCGGCGGTGTTGGCAATGGCCCAGGACAGGATCAGGGGGTTGGCGGCGAAGAGGAAGGCGCAGAGGTAGTAGGCGACGAGCAGGGCGGGCTGGGACGAGTGGGTACGGGGCACGGCATAGAGCATGGCGGTGCCGGCGATGGCGGGGATGGTGAAGGCGACGATGACGGCGGACTTGATCTTGGCCTTCTGGGCGGCCCAGCAGGACAGCAGGATGATGACGAGCTGCATGAAGCCAAAGGGGATGTTGAGCAGCGAGGTCTGGAACTTGTCGAAGCCGAAGCCCTGGATGATGAGGGTGCCAAAGGCGCTGGTCATGCCCGAGGCCATGTTGGGCAGGATGATCATGGCGACCCAGAGCCACGACTTGGGCTCGAGGGCGACCTCGATGACCTGGTGCCACTTGAAGGCGTGGTTGATCTCACCGGTCTGGTTGACGCGGAGACGCTCAACGCCCTGGATGCGCTCTTCCTCCGACAGGAAACGGGCTTCGGAGATGTCGTTGTCAAGCTTCCAGTAGACGAAGGGGGCCGAGATGATGGTCAACAGGCCGGCAAAGAGGAAGATGCTGTCACCCGAGCATTAGCAGATTGTAGTATACGGATTGGTTGTGCAAAGGAGACGCAAAAGACACATACATTTGCCATGGGCGCAGCAGATCCGACCGGATGTGGCCCAGGCCGTAGGAAATGGCAGCGGCAGCCATGGTGGCGACGCCGTTCATGCCGTTCCAGACGGCAATGCGCACGGGTTGCTCGGACCGCCGGTACCACAGGGACGTCATGTAGGTAAAGAGCGGCAGGCAGCCGGCCTCGAACAAGCCCAGGAAGAAGCGGGCGGCCAGCAGGCTCGGGAAGCTCTTGCAGCTGGCAATGCTGGCCTCGGCAATGCCCCAGCCCAAGGTCATGGCGGGCATCAGGATCCGCGGCGGCACCTTGACGATGAGCAAGGCCGAGAAGGGCTGCCAGGCGAGCTGGGCGATGGCGGAAATGGAGCTGACGAGCGAGTACTGGTTGCCGGTGAGGCCGGTGTCGGCTTGCAGGCCAAAGAGGGCGCTCGTGGACAGCACGGCCTTGTCAAAGACCTGTAGGAAGTAGACCCAGGTCAGGAGGGCCAGAATGACCTTGTCGGTCTTGCGGCGGATGCGCTTGTTCTGCTCGTCAGTGAGGTTGACAAGCACGGCAGCGCCGGTAGCGTGGCTTGTGACGTCCTCGACGGGGGACAAGGTCTTGACGTCCTGGGCGGCATCGGCCGTCTCGATGTCAGAGGATCCCATGGTGAGTGGTATGTATGGCTGTGATGAGATGTGATGAGATGTATGAGACGCGATGGTATGTGATGGGGATGTGGAGGGAGAACGAGGTGAGGAAAGGGCAAGGGGGGTTATAGTACACGGACGAGCAAAAAAGGAAAAGAAAAGAAGAGAAGGATCGAGTATCAGGCAGACCAATATTCGAAGACGAGAGACAGGCAGGAATGATCAACAGAAACACACATCAACCAGTGGATCCGCGGCATCTTATATACATTCAGAGGCCGATGTGATGGAAGGAATGACAATACTGGCGGGCAGTATGCACGCAGATACGGAGAACGGGCAGCGGCACACAATGCAGAATGTGGCAATTGACAGTCTGGGGTAACCAGGTGCAGTGTGGGGACCGCTATCTGGGTGGTGGGTGCCAATCTGCCCGCCGTGTGCTGTGGTTGGTTACCGTCGGGCTTCTTTTGTCCTCTTTGGTCCTCGCGTGTCCTCTGATTGCGGTCCTGCCCACTCTTGCCAACTCTTTCCACTCTTGTCCTTGTGCGCCTGTCTGGCCCTCCCAGTTGGCCCTGTTTCTTCAGTTTCGAGGGCGCCCTATCAGCCACTATCACCACATGGCCCCATATAGGCTGCCAACATCTGATAGCGGTAAACTGGTCGATGCAGGGCGTGATACGTTATCCTGGGGAATCCTGGGCGATACGGAGGAGAGTGTGGAGAGAGAGAACCGATGCGGTCGCAAAGGGGGGCGCCAAGGGGCGCAAACAGTCGCCTTTGGCCGACTGTGTCCGACTGTGTCCGACTGCATCGGCCAAGGGTTTTGTTGGTTAAAATGCAGAAACTGCAAAACATGAAAGCCGATTGGCCAGGTAGCGCCGGTGCCCGATTCGCTGCCACCTCCTGTATCCGACAGCACGTGGAGTCCGCTAGTACACTCGCTACAGCCGCTAATGCCCTCGCTAACATGATCGCTAGACCCAATTGCCCTTAGCGCCGGCACCCTCACAATCAGCGGTGCAGTGTTCGTCGGAGGTGCTGCATGTCACTGTAACCTCGATCCTCTCCGTTGACGAACTGTCCCGGCGGACCGGTCAACTCCTGGCCATCTTCCACCTCACACCTAATCATGTGCTGCTGTGCTACTACCGATGCGATCGCATCGCGTCGGTGGCCTCGCGGAGACGCGTCTTCGGAGCCCAATGGGCCGAATCGAAGCACGAGACCCTTCGTAGCTGCACGTCATCTCGTTCTATCTCCTCCGCATCGGCGTCGGTCTCGCTTGGAGACGGGGCGAGTCTGGATCGCGATACTACTTAATACGATAGGCATCTTGTAAAGCTTTATCATTATCACTTTCGAAAGCAGCAAATTCACTGTCGACGCCTTGTATCGCCCTTGTATTTTCGTCCTTGTCACCACCACCACAATCACAGCCATGTCTCCTACCGGTCGATTTTCGTCCTACCCCCCGGGCATCCACGGCCCGTCCATCACCTTCTTCCAGGACACCGTCCAGCAGGAGATTGACTGGGAGACGCAGGAGAAGCACTTTGAGTTTATGATTAAGCATCTGCACGGCAGTACGTCTCTGCATACAGGCAAACAGTACCATTGTCCCCGTTGATCGTCGTCCCACTGACCTCCTACCTCTGCAGTCGTCCTGACCGGCTCCAGCGGCGAGAATGCGACGCTCTCGATCGAGGAGAAGAGCCAGATGGTCCGCAAGGCCCGCGCGGTCGCTACACGCCTCGGCAAGCCCGATTTCCCCATCACTCTCGGCGTCATGGCCGGCTGCACGCGCGACATCCTGGCCCAGATCGAGGCCGGCCACCAGAACGGCGCCGACTTTGCTCTCGTCCTCGTCCCTGCCGTCTTCCACTGGTCCATGACCAACGACGCCGTCCTCGACTTCTTCAAGGAGGTCGGCGACCGCTCGCCGCTGCCCATCATCATCTACAACTTCCCCAACCTGCTGAGCGGCATCGACGTCGATCCCTTTATGCTCGAGGAGCTCGGCCGCCATCCCAACATCTACGCCGTCAAGCTGACCTGCGGCAACGTCGGCAAGGCCACGCGCGTGGCCGCGCAGTTTGAGCCGTCCCAGTTCACGTCGGTCTCGGGCATGAGTGACTGGCTCGTTGCCGCTCTCGCCGCCGGCAGCAGCGGCTGCATCTCGGGCGTCGCCAACATCTTCCCCAACGTCATGATGGAGATCTACCGCCTCTACACGGTCGGCCAGATGCAGGAGGCTGTTGCCCTGCAGAAGAAGCTCGTCATGCCCGAGCTAGGCATCGCCACCTCCGACGTCAGCGGCATGAAGTGGCTGACCGCCTGGGCCCGTGGCTACCCGGAGACCAGCGTCCACTGCCGCCGCCCCATCCCGCGCTTTGTCGACCAGGCCAAGAAGGACCGCGCCCAGGGCCTGCTGAAGCCGCTGTTGTCCGTCGAGGAGGAGTACATTAAGAAGGCTGCCCAGGCCACCACGTCAAAACAGACCAACGGCAACTAGTCAGCTAGGGAGGGTTGAAGAAAAGGAGGACAAGAAATTATGTACCGTCTTTTACTTTCTGAATAATGATTTTTTTCAATATCGTGTTCACAATATATTTCACAATATATCTGAGACTCCAAATCATCGTCGAGTCTGGGCCGCTGCCCACAACAACCCACCAAAGTCCCCATAAAACTGTTCAATTTCTACCTAGATCGGTTCGTTTTGTTGGGCGAAGATTTTGTCTGGTTTAATTCCATGTCTTCTTTATATATATATACACATGTAGTCTCTTAAAAGCCAGACTACTTGTATTATAGTCTAAAAGTCGTAGCCGTTGTCAAGCGTATAATATTATTTAAATTAACTCGTAGTATGATCCTCCGCGTGGTGGAGCCGCCAAAATTGGTAGACTGCCTCTACCACATTTTGCAGCCATCCCATACTGTTAAAATGGAACCGTATGCTCGCCGCATACCAATTTCAAAACTATTGCTTTCTGCGACAGTCAAGATGTTGCAAGATAGCGACTGTGACGGGCAGGCCAAGTCCGGGGGTGGGTGTCGACGGCGGGAACCACAGCTCATTGTTGCTTCTTCCCTGCGTGTAGTTTTCTTCAAGGATCTCCTTTTGAGTGGTTTGGCGAGGTCGAGGCCGCCAGTGCTACAATCGTGTTTGATTTTGTTTTCGTGGCCATTATTTCGGCCCCTGTGCGGCCAGCGCTGTGTCAACATTACCACAGGCGAGCTTGACAAGCCGCACCGCTCTTCGCGGACGATGAGTACGAGGAGACGGAGATGCGCAAGAAGAGCATATTTCAGCGCATGGTGCGACGTATATCAGCGGGGGTGTGGACATCAGGTGGGGGACGAAATGCAGCAAGTTGTTATAAGTAGCTAGAGACGGAGAAGCAAAAAATCAGAAAATCAAGTAAATAGCATCAAAACAAAGACACGGCACGACACGACACAGCACGGCATCCCACACATTACTCAGTTCCACCTTGCCCTCTGCTTCTTGTCATAGTCTGGATCTAACGAGCGTACAATGTTGCCGGGAATCGGGTCCTCGATCAGCGGAATCGACTCGGGCGGAATGTACTCCGTTTCGTCATCGTATCCGAAAATTTCGCGGTCGACCGCGCGGGGTACGGAATACTTATCCGTGTCGTCGGCTGTGCTTCCCCAACGGTGCTTCAACCAGCCTTTGTACGCCGGCCAGCGCTGGTGGTAGACGTGTGGGAACCATGCCGCAAATGTATTGGGAGTGGAGCCCCAGAAACAGTACATGGGGCTAAACGGCTTGGGCTGCCGTGGATGGGCGTATTGCGGCAGCAGCCAGTACGAATCAACAATGTACGACCGGCCTAGGTCGATGATGACCACACACTGCCCACCCTCGTCGTCTTCGCGCAGCGCCGCATCCAAAACCAACACATTGCGCGGCTCGAAGTCGTTGTGGATCAGCCCCAAAAAGTCGAGCTGGCATCGGCTCTCCATGGCCTCGGCCATCAGCTCGAGGCGGCGCGGGACAGGTATCGTTTCGACCACACCATTTTTCAAGAGGGCAAACATGCTGGTGCCGGCAATGTACTCGATGATGATGAGACGGACAGGCCGCGTCGGCGGGCGGTCCGAGTCCCCAGACTCGTTCTTCGGTACGGGCAGCTCGAATGTGTACGACCCGTAGTAGGACGGCGTGTATCGGCCATTGGCGCCCTCGCTGTACAGATGCTCGTACGCAGCCACCTCGACGCTATAGTCGTGGTCGGCGGCAAACGACACGTCGCCAAACCAGCAATCGTCTTTGTTAAAGTACGCGGCATCGTAGACTTTGGCCACGTAATTGTCCTTGTTGTCGTCCTCGCCGTCGATACGACACCGCAGAATCTGGGCCCCGTGGCCCACGCGCGCGACTATCTCCTCGGTGATATGGAGTGTGTAGATCTTGTCGTAGTCATGTTCGTTGTCGTCGTTGCCGTTGTCTTCATCACTGTCCTCGCAGGGAGGCCTCTCTTGGGGTGGGTGGCGGAGACACCGCTCGAGGTTCGAGAGCCTGCACAGTGTTGGATCCCTATCAAACTCGGTGTCCTGTCGTAGGCCAGGGGTAAAGCTGTACCTCATTCCAAACGGCGGTGGCGCGCGGTGCCGTCGAATGGAAAAGGAGCGGCCGACTTGATAGGGGAAATCGACTGGTCGCGGCGGATCCTGTTTCGACTGATATTCGTACATGTCGTCGCTAGCAGATGTAAGGGGAGGGGTTTGCAATCTGAGACGGGTGAATGCCATTGGAAATGTGATGAATAAGTATTCAGCGGGGTCTAAATCAAACAAAAGCAATGGCACACGACAGGTCATGTGACACTGTTATCTAAGTCCATGTGGGGGAACCCAAAAAGAAACAAAACCTTATGACCGATAACGTCACGAAAATTTAAAGACCGGGTCAAAGACACTTGTGTATTTACCTGCCTCTGACACGATCGAACACTCTGTATTCCAGGCAGATGGTATCTGCATAATAGCATTGAATTGGCGGATATGAATATCTGGGATGGGGCAAAGGTAGCCTTACAGCAAATAATTGGAGAGCGGCTTTCAGGGGCGCCCTCTGGGACCAGTTAATTGTGGGGCGGCCGGGACTACAAAGGCCACGCGCGTAAAATACGGAGCAAAAGAACATGGACGGTCCCACCCAGCCTAATCATGAATACAAGGGACATGAAAGGCCTTGTTTGTGGCCGCGCTTCTTGGTGTGACAATACAAAGTGACAGTGGTGGCGTCAGTCACAGGGTTGCTTTACGCGGCCTGGTTAGTTTTCTGCACAGCTCATTTACGCCATGGCACAGTGTCATTTCTCGCCTAGCCGCCGGCCTACGGGCCATGGCCCTATTTCTAATAAAAGTTTGCCGCCTCAGAAATAGAGTCGAATCAGGAAGATGAAGGTAGTCGTGTTTCGCAAAACAATGCATTGTGATAGACCAGTGTCGTGATTTGTTGTGTCGCATATTGAGAGGCCAAGAAGTAGCCCTTTGGCGCTTCTCTCTACAATCACCAGGCCAAAACAATGCGGCGGAGACACTCACGACGATCCAAAATAAGACCGCGCGTAATTGTTTCATGAATGAAAACGTTGTCATGGCACAGATCAAGGTGCTTCCCAGATTACGCCTCGTCAATCACCGACATTTGCAAATAATTCAAACACCTGCTGCTGCAGCTCGGGAGCGATTTCGTACAAAGAAGGAAAGAGCCACCGACATCAATGACCTTGTTTTTTTACGTTTACCAGTGCAGCTCTTGCCACCACCTTTGATGCGAACTTCTCAAACTTCACCTTTCCAGTTGCATGTTCACGAGGCCGTTCGGACTATGAAGGCTCAACCGTTCTAAACCATTTCACTTATCCGTCAATACTCCCTTCCATTAATTTCACCCATATCTTCGATCATATTCCAGCAACCGCACTTGCTCTCTCGTTGTCAACATGGGCCTGCTTTTAGACTGCTTTGACGAAACCCTCGAGTTTGGACGCTATCTCGTTACACCTTTTACTCGCCCCCTAGCAGTTGCTTCAGGAGAATCCACAAGGCGGGCAGAAGAACCCAAGGTTCGCATCGACGTCCCATTCTCGGTATGGAATTCATTTGCCAATGCCGCACTCCAGGCAATGAGAGCCGGCAGGCACTTTTCCAACGAACGATCGCCAAAGTGGAACAATGCCAGATACATTGACGTGGAGGGCGATGTCGCTGAGGCCTCGAGCACGTATATCCTCTACGCCATCGACAGTGTCCTATCAAATTATCTGCCTGCTGGTACGTTTCGCTTTTTGTCACAGCACACTGTCCACGGGGACAACTTCTCGGTTCGGGCTGACCGCATTTGGGGTCTGGGCACACCCGATACCCTGAACCTGTACGCCTACTTTGCGATTCTTGACTTTAAAAGGCCTACTCTTATCGACCCGGATGACTTTGGCAGAGTCTTCACTTGGGACAGTTTTAACGAGCGGAACCCGTTTGGCTATCTCCAACCAAGCTTCAAGAACAACTCACAGGTTCTCCTAAAACAAGCCGTTAGCTACAGTAACCATTATGGGACAAAATTCATCGCTTTTTTCGACTGGCACACGCTTGTGCTCGTCGTCCTCTCGAATGCCCAACATTTACTGGGTGGCGAGTATTGCTTCGTCACAATTGTGACGGACAGAAAGAAGATGATGCGAGCGCTGCTGGGTTTTCTTATACGGGCATACAATGCGCGGATCGCCCCTGTCGAGGACTATACCGACATTGTGGGTAGTGGGATTTCCGTGAAGAAGGCTGCGCCTAAGGGGAAAGGTAGTACTTTTGGCTTTGGTATGGGTGGTGGAGAAAGCAGTCGACGTCGTCGTGGGTAAGGTATTGCCTATTGCGTTTTTCTTCTTTTGTGTTCCTTGCCCTTGAACCCCGTCTTCGCTCTCTTGCGGTTCTGCTCTCATGCGATTTGCTGTCTTATGGTTTTTCCTCCCAGTTATATGCTATATTAAGGTTTCGTTTGCAGTTTCAGTCGGTACTTTTGCTTTTATATACGAGTGTTTCACAATGTTGAGAAATAATCATCTAGTCTACCGCTCTTTGCTTGCGTCTTTGGAAGGTTATTATGTAGTTTTAGGCGCGTTGGTAGGAATGTCAAGTATATTGTCTCTGGTCCTGGCCTTGAGGGCGCTATTATCGTGCGCCATGGATGCAACAACACGCTGACATTTCTAAAACAACCTGGAAAAGCGCTAGAAGGCCAGCCGCCTGAACCGGATTTTGTTAAATGTCGTCTAAGCTGCTGTTAGTGCAAACACTGAGGCGGCCCCTGCGGCGCCTGGCCTTGATAAAAACGTGTGAAAAGATAAAAGTGACATGGTTGCGATACGTCCAGATAACCGAGAAGACGACTCGGTAAAGTATTCCAGCGCGATACTAAGCCATACAATATACTATCTCTAGACTGTTTGCAACTTAGCCCATCACACGATCATACCATGTTGTCCAAGGTGCTCGCCGGTGAGGTGAAGAAAGTGACTTTCCTGGTCTTGGGCCTTTTAGGCGGTTTAGGCCCTCTACCACGTCCAGTTAGCGCTAACCCCCTCCCTTGCAGACCCTTCTCAGCCGAGTCTGGCTGATCCTGGGACGCTGTCTATTTTCCTAAGACTGTTTTCGTTTATGAAACTTATATTTCGTATCGTGATACAACGTACCCATTAACAATCGCTAACTTCACGTATTGGCTTCCACTAATCGAGTACCAGTGTAGCATCCCGAAGGTTGCCCATCCCATTCGAGCCTGGTTTTCTGTTTCATAAATATTTTTTCTTGTTTCTCGTATTGTCCGCTTTTATGAGCAGTGTTTAATTTAGTTTTGGTTTCTCCTGCTAGCTTTTCTTCGTGATATTCCTGGTTCCTTCCATCAAGCAACTTGATTTTTCAGTAATAGTTTAACTTCTTTGTATAATTCAACTTTTTTCTTGATATATCACATACAATGACGCAAGACTGTCACACGGAAGAAGTATACATTATATACAGACGACGTATTCTTTCAATGACCAAAATAAATGTAAAATTAAATAAAATCTTTGATGACACATGGCAGGACACACTACGAGTCTCAAAGAAACGAAACGACGGTAAATCCCACGAGCGTCTACAACCAGCCATGTAATAGACCCGGCAGTAGAAGAATCTGGCGGGTGACATTGTGCAACCTCTAGGTTATTCAAGTCGCAGGTATCCGGTAAGGATTCACGGAACGTTTACACCACCAGACTGTCATCATCTCTTGCATTAATTATTCTCATTTACCTCCCAGCTGTCGGCGCCCCTGTATGTCTCCTCGGGGACAATGTTCACGGCCACCATGTCCGTGTAGTTCAACCCAAAGAAGCCCTCGCCAAACTTGCGCGCCGTAGTCAGGATGCGTGCTCGTAGCCGCTCGAGAACACGGGGATCGTCACGTTGGCGGCCGTCGCGTTCCAGAGGTGGCCGTAGCGCACCATGGCAGTAGCCGCCGAGCAGGCCCGCATTGGGTCCGTTGTACGACTCGAGGGCGACGTAGCGGCCGTCGGGGACAAAGTATGTCCATAGGTTCAAGTATTTGAGCGAGCCAGTGAAATTGTGTACAGCTTGGCTAGGGACGTTTTGAAGTTTGCGGCCGGGCCCGGGTCCGGCCATCGCTCGCCGTCGCGCTTGCGCATAATGACCTGGTCGACGGCTGTGCCGTCGGGTGAGTCGCGGCCGATGCCGTAAGACTGGCGGTTAGAGTAGGGGCCTTGGCCACCGATGTGATTGAGGACACTGTAACCGTCGAGGAGGCTCTGGTCATACGGCTGGGCAAAAGGACAGCGGTTTGGGAGCCGGGACGGTTCGGCGTGTAGGCCGAGGTGACCGAGCCCCAATGGGGACGAAAACGGGAACTATTGAGTGTGGTCGAGGAATGGTGGTGGAGGAAGATGTAAACAAATCGTTGTGCTTGTGCGACGCATTTTGTGCCGAAAAGGCTCGGATTGTGGATGGAAACAAACAATGTGTCAAACACAATATCGAGTGGTACAACGCGAGAGGATCGGTGGCACACAAGGTCAACGACGTGTGCTACTTGTGCATCGTCGACGCTGGATGCGGCGGGCGATGGCGGTTATATACGCATCGATGTAGCGATGGTTGCATTCTCCATTTACTCTCCCGTCGTACCACAGGTATCCATAGTACAGGGTATAACGTGGATGGTAAGACGAAAGGCGTTACTACCGTAGAACGAGCAGAGGTCACTCATCTCCATCCTGTCGCCAAATTCGTTTCTGAGGTGTTCCATTCTGCACGTTGGCGGCGTTTGTGCTCCAATTAGACAACTTGACGTGCTACAGGAATATGTAGAGTGTTTTGTTTCTTATGCTTGCATGCCACCAATTTACTGGCGCCTAGGTTTGCGCCAGTATAGCGGCACGGATAACAGTTCGTGCGTGAGACACAAGGCAGTACAAGAGAAGAATACGTCTTCCCAACAAGGCGGGACCAACGTTGTACTCGTGTGTGATCGAGAGACAAGGTCATACATGTGAGCACAGCGAATGCATTGTAGACTTCCGATAGACATCCGACCTTGGGCCGTCCGCACGTGGTTCTCGTTCTTGGCACACGGCGGCCCTTTTGGTTCGATTAGCACAGGGACAAAAAAAGGAAAAAAGAAGACGTCATGGGTGAAGGGAACCAGGCCAAAGAAAATAAGGACAAGGGAATAGACGAAAGCCAAGACGGTTGTAAGTGCAGACGCCGGGTTTGGCTTGGCCCGTGGGTTGTGCTGGACTGGGGATGGCTGACGTGGAGGTGAAGGTGGAATACGGCAATGTTATCTGATTTTGACCACGCGAGGTCACCCAACCCCTACAGCGTTTTTCTACGTGCGTATGATGGGAGATAAATTCGGTTGTAGATGGTCCGATGCAGCCACTGCTCTGTTGCTTTTCTCCGAACTAGTACGTCGTCGTGGGAACTCCGTTGTACCGACTTATTGAGGACGGAGTACACATGCTCCAAGTGTTGGCACGGACTGGTCGGGCGCCGTGCCGGAAGGCCACCCGCCAGACCGCCACGGCTTTGCTGGTCAGGGCAGCAAGGAAGTAATGTCAGCACAGGACATTACGGATCGCGAGTGATAGCAGAGTGCTCATCAGTTATGGTCAAAAGTTAACAAGATAACATTGGGGCGAACCGGAAAATTTAAGAAATTCTACATCGTAACATGAACGCGAGCTTGCAAATGTCGTCTTGTCTGCATTTATGTGCACATGGGACGAACCTGCACAACACACCGTTGCTGTATACACGACGAAAGAGTCTTATCAAAGTCAGAATTTACGACAACCCAGAGCTGTGAGGCTGTACTAGACCAGAAGTGGGGGCAGCAGTCAACCATGCAGCAGGTTCACAGACCAATCCAAGGCAGCATGACTTGTCTGCCATCTACTGACGTTGTCGACGATAAACTCGACAAAACTGACGGCCAAAAAAGGGCGCAAAATGCCTCGCAACAAAACTTGATACGACTGAAGATGAAGATGCTCGTATCGATTTACCGTCATTGCGTCAGCTCGGTCTCGGTCAGAGCTGTCCGCTTTCTCGGTGGACATGCCCACTGCCCCGATCTCGCACAACACGACGACCTCACGGCTTGCATCTTGTGCAAAGGTCTTTCATAGGACGAATTCATAGTTGCCGCCATGTCTTTATTCACTTTTCTTGTTGATCGATCTCGCAAAAGTTCCTTCAACTCTCCCTGCCAAGAGCACTAGAACAGGAACAAAGAGACATGTTCTTGCGTTTCTTTGTCAGTCTCTGCTGCCACTGGCTCGGCATGCTCGTTGGCTCCGAAGTTAGACATTCGACATTCGTCGTTGGACCCACGATGCCCATGAAGATCGCCATCACAAAGCCCAGTCCAGGTGCTTTTGTTGTTCTCAAGTTTGCTTGATTGTGGTTCCTCGTGTGCAATTGCCTAAATATGCGGAATATACTTCATTTGCTCATACTTTGCTAGTATCCTCTTTGTTCTTCGTCCTCGACCGAATTAGGGGTCCTTGTATATTTTTTTAGGTACTTGCTTCCCTCTCCTCCTTTCACTTCACCATTCAGCCAAACTGTACCGACGTGACGATGCACACGGAACAAGGACAGCTCGACAAAACATGTGTCATAGTGACAGTCTTGCCCGTCATGCGTGACAGCTGTCGCCTCGTCCGGAAAAGAAAGTCGGATGTCGGCCGACTTCCTTGTAACCATATTGTCGCCCCTGCATTTTCTACATTGTCAACACTGGTTCGTATTGCATCGTATTTAATCGTATCGTACAGGGACGCTCGTGAAACTGGTAACACATGTTGACGGTTACAAATGAACAATGCTTGCGTCTTACACAGTAGAATCTCAGCCAATATTATCTACCCCATGTTCGAAGCCTCCAAAATAAAATAAAATAAAATCCGAAGCCGAAACAATATTCAGTTCAGTGTCACTCTCCTTATTCATCCTCGTCACTCGTTTGCTGCCCAGATCTGCTGAAAGATCGGCGCCACTAAACGCCACTAAACGCCACGCCGTCGTGGGGCAGGGTAGGTAACAGGCGGCAAGTGAGGCTACAAGTGTTGAGAAGTACGAGACCAAGAAGGGCACGTACCAACACAGAATAATGGAGAATAGGCTGGAAAGAAAACGATAAAGAGGAAGTAGAGGAAACAGGCGAAACGTAGGGTCGCCCACCACAACAGCATCCTGCCTTAGCCAGGTACAATGGGAAAAGAGGGTGCACACTCGATGTGCGGGTGGCTTTCAGTGGGTGCAGTGGGTGCAGTGGCTGCGATGCGCCCTCTATGGATATGCCAACGCCACCGTTCGATGACATGAAAGGATTGTCCAGATTTCGGCGGTACCGGTGCTGACGGTTTTCACGAGCAAGAAGAGTACGTATATTTAGACGGCAAGTATAGCATATTACAACGTAGTATTTCAATATTTTGGCACCGGCGCGGCTGGGCACAAACTATGTGTCCGAGTGACCTCGTGCGGTTTGTCCATTTGCGCTTTTCCTTTTTGCTCCAACCCGTCTGTCGTAGTGCCGCAACCCCGCAGTATTGGACAGACCCTTGTCACTTTTTGCTTCTCTTTTGGATGCAACGACTCCTTTTGACATGTGCAAATCCTACAAAACGCAGTCATGTTTACAACGTAGCCAAACGAGCGATCAAAACGAGAACAATGGACGGTGTAAAGTACGCCGCATTCGTATACTATAGAGAGACCAAGAGAGGCGGCAAGAAGGCCAACAAGGCAGCGAGACAAGAAGGCGGAAGGAAAGGTACAAAAGAAACAAATGAAGAAAAATACTAAAAAATACCAGAAGTGGCAGGACATAAGTCCTGTATCCGAAGTACTTTTACGCTGGTTCCACTGCACTCCCCACAGCACCCCACCGCCGACAGGTCACAGACTCTTCCGTATTGCCAGTCGTGTGGAGATGCCTCGTACGGGACCGGCCCTCAAAGAAACGTCGACTCGACCCTCTACCCTCTACGCTCCACTCGCTACCCACCGCTGTGGCGGGCTGTCCCACGAGACCTTCCACACTCGGCCCCGCGAACCACTAGGCCGCAACAGGCATCTGTGGGTGGTGTTGTGCTGCCTGTTAAGCTCTGGATTGGGTGCTACCGCCGAGCTTCGGTTTGTTCCTTTTGTTCCTTTGGCCTTTGTTTCTTTTCCATCGCCCATCCGCCGTCTCCGCCACGCTTTTCCTACTCCTTCTTCTTCTTCTTCTTCTTTCTGTCGCTTTCCCTTTCTAGTCCGTCGTACTCGTATTCTCGTATCCCTACCGGCAAGTCGGCATGACATTCGTGGCTGGGCGTTGGTCTGATAGCAGGCGACTTGGACGAAATACCCAATGGATATGTCGTGATCCATGCTCACTACGCAATGCTCAATACTCAATTATCCATGTGCAATGTTCCATGTCCACTCTCAAGAGTACCGTCGTGCTGCGATGAGCCGCGTCCACTGGCGCTTTGTCAGGATCCCTTGTTTTTGCAACGCAGTATCCGGCAGTGGGCAGTCCCGCGCGACCAGCTTGGGTCCCGGAGGGCGATGCTGATCGTTCCAAAGTAGGCATGGGCTTGCGAGCGTCTTTTCGAGCGTATTTGCGAGTCTTTTCTACGAGAATTTTTTTTGGGCATGATCGTTCATTCCTTTTATGTCATTTAAATTAGCACTAGGAAGATCATTTAAACTTTTATGATAAATTCTTCTCATAGCACGATTTACATCTAAATTACTTTCTCTAAGAATCCACAGAATTTTATTCGCAATGCGATTTAACCTTTTCAATCTTTGTTAATTTAATACTGTATTTAGTATTAAATCTTTAGGCCATTCCTCCAAGTTGCCAGTTCCGCCGTTAGGCTATTGACCAAAATTCTTCAGTTTTTACATAAAAGGCTGCTTTCGCTTACCAGTCTCCATCGGGATCATAGAATTTTATTTCTTGCTTTACTCCGTAGATACTACCTTACTTAATCATTCTTTATTTACAAATATAAATAATAATATAATTAAAGTTATTACAGATATTGTAATAGCTACTTATTTTAAATCAGTAATTTTTAGTACATCCTTTTTATTTATCTTGTACTTTTTATTCATTTTGTTAATATTTATTTAATATTAATTAATTATAAATACACTATGGTATTAATAAAGCATTAAATATATTATTTATGATAATATATTTAATATAAAATATAATTTAAATTATGTTTTATTATAATGTAAATATTTTTATATTTTTTGTATTAGTTTTAATTATAGATTGTCTACTGTCTATTTTTAAAGCATTTTTTAATTCTTTTTCTTAGGTTTATTACCTTTATCATTTATTATAGCTTTTGCAGGATTAGAAATAGGTATAGCATTTATACAAGCTCAAGTTTTTGTAGTTTTAACTTCTTCTTATATAAAAGATGGATTAGATTTACATTAATAAAAAAAATCAAAATTTAAGGATAAATAATGAGGAAAGTCTATAGTTCTATATACGTAGGAAATCCTAGCGAAAATCTTCTTGTGTCCGGGCAGAGACAGACGCTGATGCCCCGCCAGCCAGCGTACTTTTGCGTGCGATCAACAGCGACAGCCCAGAAAAAGCCAGCGAGTCAACGAGTGCAAGTTTGGGCGCATTCTCCACCCACACTTGAGTGTTTGCGGGGCTGACAGCATGACGCAGCGACGACACGGCGAATTAGTGGCAGAATTGCGAGTGGATGCGACCACACAGCAGCGCAAAAAAAAAAAAAAAAAAAAAAAAAGAAAAGAAAAAGCTCGACCGAAACGTTGACTGATGTCATCCCCCAGACGCCAACATGACCGAATGCGGTGACATGCGATCAAATGCGGCCAAAATAACGGCCAGCCAACAACCCCAGAAACAAAGTATCCAGCGTAACAAAGGGCTCGACGAAGGATCAATAGACCAACAGTTCCGTTTCACGACATTATGAGATTTGAATTCACATAAGTCCTTCTCGGCGCCTTCTCGTTTTGGTGGTGTGCCCGCGTGCAGCGCCAGCCACCATTCACTGACACCCAGACACGCAAGGTGTCCTGCACTTGCTGCACATCTGCAGTCTGCCTGTCTGCAAGTCTGTCAAGGAAATGCACGTCTGCTGTTGGTGCCGAGGCCAACTCCAAAAAATCCAATACCAATCCTATCGGTCGCCCGGCGTCAACACGCCCGACAAAGCGGGGGACTGTAGTTGGGGTCCCTTCTGGTCGTTTTCCTTGTCAGTTCTCTCGTCTGATTTGTCGGACTTGTCTGCTTCTTGGCTGCTTTCTTCTTTCGGACACTTGCGAGCACGACTACCACGTATTAGTCCGCTCTCTTTTCCGCCACCCTCACGACCAACACACCCTCCGGACGGAGCTTACTCCACGGCACCCCGTCATGGACCAGTATGGTCATTGAGGTCATTATGGTTATTATGGTCTTTATAGTTTCTATGGTCTCATCCGTGTGTCATTGTTGGCCTGTTCCCACGCCCCGTCCCCATACTCCATCCTTCGCTGCTCTGTTCGTCTTGGCCAGAGTCTCGGGCCATGCAAGCTACCCGTTCTCGTTTTTCTCCGTTTGGCCCGTTTGTCCTTTTCGTCTATTTCCGTCCTCCCTCGCTTTGTGCTCGTTGATGTAGTCACCTGTAGTCTCATGTATGCCTAGCTAGTCTGCAGGAAGAACCTGCAGCTCTCCGACCAACTCGGGTCAGTTCTGATCTCGTCAGCTCATGGTCGTGCTCTTCGCAGCTTATAAAGAGGCCACTGTCCGGCTCACCCCTCTCGATCCCATGCACCCGAGGAAATATGTGGTTTGCTCTTGATTTTCGATCGTGTTTCATTATTTACCCCTTTCTTAGTTGTTGTCGGTCCCTTTCCTGGCGGATATACTGTGATCTAAATCTATTGCTCTGGTCGCATTATAGATCTGCAGCATCTATAGCCACCTATTGCCCTCTATAGTCTCGTTGTTTATTGTCTTCCACTACCTTACTGCTCCTCCCCCACCGCCATGCATTCGTTTACTCTCCTCGCCCTGGCGGCGACGAGCCTGCCTTCCGTCCTGGCTGCGCCGGCTCCCGTGGCCGAGCCACCTGTCCCAGCTGCACCGGCCGCACCTATCTACGACTTCCGGAGTCGCCGTCTGCTGGGTGTGCCCCCGAGCAGCGCTGCCAGCTACAACGTGACCGACCAGCCCATTGCGCCCACCGAGGATCCCTGGTACACCGCGCCCTACGAGTTTGAGCGCGAGGCCCCCGGCACCGTTCTCCGCGTGCGCCCGGCCCCGGGCAACCTGAGCGCCATCACGGGCAACTGCTCGTCGGCCTGGAACATTCTGTACCGCACCACCGGCTCGCGCTACAACCCGACCTGGGCCGTGACCACGCTCTTTGTCCCCTTTGCCAACGCCACGACAGGGCGCAACGGCTCCCTCCTGTCGTACCAGATCCCCTACGACTCGGTGTCGCTCGACGCCAGCCCCAGCTATGCCCTGTACGCCGGCGTTGACGTGGACATTAGCGAGTCGCTGGGCAAGGGCTGGTTTGTCAGTGTACCGGACTACGAGGGCCCGCTGGCGTCGTTCACGGCCGGCGTGCTGTCGGGCCACGCGACAATCGACTCGATCCGTGCCATCCTCCGCAACGCCGCGCGCTTCGGCGTGCCGGGCAACACGAGCTATGCAATGTGGGGCTACTCAGGCGGCGCGCTGGCGAGCGAGTGGGCGGCCGAGCTGGCGGTGCAGTACGCGCCGGAGCTCCGCTTCAGCGGCGCTGCACTGGGCGGCCTGACGCCCAACGTGACGAGCGTGCTCTACTCGGTCTACAACAGCGTCGAGGCCGGCCTCGTGCCGCCGGCCATCCTGGGCATCGCCAACCAGTTCCCCGACGTGTACCAGTACATCCTGTCCCTGCTCAAGACGGAGGGGCCCTACAACAGGACGGGCTTCCTGGCGACGCAGACGTACTCCCTGTCGCAGAACATTGCCACCTACGCCCTCCAGAACATCTCCGAGTACTTCGTGGGCGGCCTGCAAGATGTCTTCACCCCCCAAGCCCAGCAGATCATCCACTCCGACGGCCTCATGGGCTACCACGGCGTGCCGCAGATGCCCCTCTACGTCTACAAGGCCATCAAGGACGAGGTGTCGCCCATCAACGACACGGACGCCCTGGTGGAGCGCTTCTGCGGCGTCGGCGTCAACATCCGCTACGACCGCAACACCAACGGCGGCCACTCGGCCGAGGGCACCAACGGCCGTGACGGCGCCGTCTCCTGGCTCAACAGCATCTTTGACGGCAGCTTTGCCACATCGGCGAATGCGACGGGCTGCTTTGTTCAGAACGTCCTGGTGAACGTGTCGTCGTCGCAGTTTTAGGCGAAGACGGGCGTCGGACGAAGAGAGTCGACGACACTCACATGTATATACGAGACGAGCACGTGGGAAATGTACATATTGGGCGAATGCTCGATTTGGATCTGGCTTTGTGACTTTTACTTCTGGGGTTGGATTGGGTTGGTTTACTCGGTTATTTGCAGTGCATATCGTCTCATTTTTACTACTCGTTAATATTTAGTCCCGTAATACTGATTCAAAAGTCATATTCTCTACTCTCTGCTACTGTCGTTTGGGTGTAGACATGTGCCGTCCGATTAAACAATCGGACTGCAAGATGGCGTCGCTGTCCCGATCCGGCGATGATCCCTGCGCAGTGCGGTGGTGTACGGTCAGGCTGACACTTTGTCACTGTCAGCACTGCAATCCAGGTGCACACGCTCAACACGGCAATGATTGTCCCGTAAACTCCGTCCACCCGCTGCGACAGAGAAGCACCACAAACTCACACCCTCGATTTACATCTTCAAAACTTTATTTTCATCCCGAACCCTGTTTACCCAGTTACAATTTATACCGTCTATCAGAATCAACATACTTTACACGACCGCCGAGTCCAGATACAGTGTGTCGTACGGCGTAATCGAGACGGCGATGCCAAATCGATCGACGACGGTTCCTGGACGTGCTGGATGCGATGTACTCCAGTAGAGATAAGGCTATCAGTATGGCTAAGAGATGCATGTTGTAGTTTCAATGATCTCGGTCGTTTCCCAGGTCACTCGCTGCGTGGGCTATTTTCGCAACGTTGCCGAACGTCTCTGCCTCGCTGCCCGCCAACACGAACAGCTGCTGACTGTCCTGCTCTCTTGTCAGACCGTTTCAGAAGGAGCACCCTTGTCATTGTCTGCAGCGCGACTGTCGGCGAACACGCGCATTGAGCGAGATCCACTTTGTGCTCGTACTGAGGTGCCTTCGTCGCCCCTTTTCAGTGCTTCCCACATAGTCACCCAAGCTGGGGCGCAACACGGTAAAAATGCAACCAATGGCCAACCCACCTGCTGGCCGCCCTGGGCCCCCACCCCGTGTATGCCGCACTGGAGACAATAAGTACCACGACTTGGAGGGTGCAGGATGAGCATTGGGGCCACTCTCGGGCGAGTGTGTTTCGTCCTAGGGGTGCCTGTTCTTTTGTTGCTGAACCACCCCCCCATCTTTGCCGTTTGTTGCCCTTACAGGCCAGTTGCTTTAGTTCTTCCAGCTCTGCCAATCCTTCCAGCTCTGCCAATCCTTCCAGCTCTGCCAATCCTGCCAAGCCTCCGAGTCTTTTCAATCTCACTCCTGGCGTTGTTCTCTGCTCCTTTTCCATCCCTTTTCTCGGACTCGCGACGTTTTCCTTCATTCTCTCCCGTTTCCCATTTGACTCAACAATTGTCAGACCACGTTCTCGGTCTTGGGGCACGCACACGCGCATCGCCCACCGCTTTCTCCCTGTTCCTAGCGAATCCCAAGTTCAATTTGGGGCTTGGCCATCGCCATTGACGGCACCTCGCTTTTGTCCCTCGTTTGTCACGACACTTGTCTCGTTCTTTCTTCTCCAACTTCGCCAACCTCGACAGCCGCCCATCTCCCCTCCACACACGGGCACCTCGTGCGCAACGCGAGGCGCCGGGCCCGACGACCGCCGTGACCGTTGCCGTACGCCCCGAGACCAGACGACCGATGACCACGACCACGACTGTCCTGCTCGCACCCCTGTTTGTCTCCATTCATTTTCCGCTCCCGCCGCAATGTCCATCCTCATAGACTATGGCGTCTCCCGGCGGTTCGTCGGCATCGCCTTCGCCCTGCTGGCCGTCATCTACATTGTCCGCCTGACACCGCGGGAGATGGTCCCGACTGTGCGTCCTCGATGTTCTTCGTTCCCCTCGTTCCTCTTCCGATACGCGTACTGACCTGCCAGCCTTCCTTCCTCAACTCCAAGCCCACGACCGACGCCGCCGCGTCGACCGGCACCTTCCAGATCAAAGACAAGGTCGCCCTCATCTCCGACACGCAGTACACGGCCCGCCTCGTGCCGCTGATCCTGCACTTCCATGCCGTCCTCGGCCCCGAGTGGCCCATTGTCTTTTACACCTCCAACGAGACCAACGCCATCCTGACCGGCAGCAACGGCACCCGCCAGGCCGCCATCTGGCAGCAGACCGTGGCGTCCGGCGCCATTGACGTGCGAATCATCCCGGACATGTTCAACATGACGACGCGCCACGGCGTCAACGTCTACCTGTCGCGGCCCTGGCTCTGGGAGCAGCTCGAGCCCGCCAAGCACGTGCTCGTGTTCCAGACCGACGCCATGGTCTGCGCCAACGCCTACGAGACCATTGACGACTTCTTGGAGTGGGACTTTATCGCGGCGCCGCTGCACACGAAGCAGAAGCTCTTCAACGGCGGCCTGTCGCTGCGCAACCGCCACCTCATGATGGAGATTCTGCGCAACCCGGCCAACAACTGGGAGGACGAGACGGCTGCGGGCACGTGGACCATGGGCGGCGAGGACATTTGGTTCTCGCGCCGCATGGACGAGATGGGCGCGCACCTGCCCGACTTCAAAAAGGCCGTGACGTTTGCGTGCCAGCACGACTGGCACGTGAGCCACTCCAAGACGCCGCTGGGCTACCACAAGGTGCACAAGAACGCGGGCAAGCGGCTCGACGAGATTGCCGCCTGGTGTCCGGAGATTGCCCTGGCCGCGCCGGGCAAGCTGAGGCAGCAGGAGTAGAATGAGTAGGAGGGAGCAGCCAATGGCTGCGGGAGCATGTAGACTGCATTTTTGTCTCCTCTCTCTCTGTGTCTTGCTATGTTTTCCGTTGTCCTTTTGTCGTCCTTTTTCTTTTGTTTCCTTTCACTCCAGAGGCGTACAATATAAGACAGGCTGGCCGTGGTTGGCCTTGGCTGGTTGACTGGGTTTTGTATCATATTTTAACATCGTCTACTTGTTTCTATCATTTCATCATCTTTGTTCATGTTGGTTGTCATATGACGCCTGTCAACGTCGGCGCTGCTGCATTTTGTCTTGGGTATGTTCAATATACCATGCTGTACGTGGCGATATTTAACAGCGTGTAATTGTCTATACCCGTTTCCCAGCTGACTAGTTGGCTGGTTCGGTCTATGTCGTATTATGTCCTTTTTCAAAAACAAAAAGCTGCGCCTTGGATGGTCCTTTCTACAGCTTCAAATCAAATGCGATCGTCTCCTGCGCCGTGCACAGCCCGTCCTGGTACTCAGTTGCCACGTGCACGCCTTCGGGACTCCAGATCTTGTTGAGGATAGTGGCCCGCCCCGCGCCGGCCCGCGGGAAACACACCTCTTGGATCCACCAACCGGCCGCCAGGTCGTTGTCCGACTCGGCCGGCGGGCGGTACGTCATGGCCGCGTCGGCCACGTTGGTGTGCACGACAAAGGTGTTGCTGAGGGACGCGATCTTGTCGTTGAGCGGGAACTCGAGGTTGTTGGCCGTCATCAGCAGGCCGTTGCGGTCGGCCGCGTAGGCGTGCACGAGCACGTGCGCATTGCACTCGGCCGCCGTCGCGCGGGGCAGCGGCGCCAGCAGCCGGTACAGAATCAGCTCGCGGCGGTCGGCGAGCGGCTGCCCGTCGTTGACGCCCGTCATGTCGACCTTTTTCATGTCCACCATGGGGAACGTGCCGACGATGTCGCGGCGGCCCAGCACGTTGAGCAACACGTCAATGTCGACGGGCGGCGACGGCGCCCAGGCCGCCGGCGCCCGCGCCCCCAGGATCGCCGCAAAGCGCTGCTGCACCGGCGCCTCCTGGCAGTCCGCGCCGAAGCTGTGCGGCCGCGGCGTCACAAACGACACAATCGCCGTGAAGCACACAACCCCCAGCGGCCCGTCGCCCGCCGCGTCCCCCCGGAAATCCGTGTCGTCCGGCACCGTGTGGTCCGCCGGCACCGCTGCCCGGCTCGGCGCCAACGGCTGCCGGGCCTCGACTCGCGCCGTCACAAACGACCGCCCCTGCGTCAGCACGGCAACCTCGTAGACAAAGGGCCGGTCGGACTTGCCAGCGGCCGTAAAGTAACCGTGGATGGTGTGCACGCCCAGCGAGGACACGTCGGAACGGCTGCCGGGGTGGCGCGCCGCGGCTTCTTGCTCCAGCGTCTGGCACACGGCCAGCACGGACTGCGCATAGACGTGTCCACCAAACGCGGCCGTGTGCACCGGGAAACCAGGCCGGCCACGGCTGAGGTCGTCGATTTCGGTGCGCAGGTCGGAGCCCGGCAGCCAGGCGGGGCGGCGGCTCATGTAGCGAGTGACGTTGCTGCTGCCGTCCGAGTTGGAGAGAGAGGAGGCGCCGGAGGTCGGAATGTTGGGCGAGGCGGCCGGGAGGGGCACGAGCTCCATGGCCTCTTGGAATGTTTTGCGACGAGCCATTGTGTGCGTTGTGTTATGGTGGAGGCGATGTGCTGGAGTCGAACGGACGCTTTTGTGAGTTTGATGCATCAAACTGTCTGCGAACGATCAACCCCGTCTGGCACAGGGCTGTCGATGTCGAAATTCTTGTTAAGCCGGCGTTCCCAAATGCACGGAGTTTATGTCGGGTCCGCGTTTGTTACAAATGCGACCTACTCCAAAGCAGTGCTTCGCCAGTCAACGGTTCGACTAGCTTTACGGGCAAACCTCCCGTCAGGTCGCCATCTGACGCCTTTGGGATGGGAGAAACGTCCCCAGGAAGCGAGCGGCTTTTGAGCCGAGGCATTTTGCACGTGACGACCACTTCTCGTTGACGCCGACCAGCTTAACTGATCTGGGGCCCCGTTCACATTTATCCAGGAGCTACGGGGTAAGTAATTTGGGGGAAACGAGTTGGAGGCTATTGAGCATGTCCCGTTCGGCATATTGGTCGCCTCTGTTGAACATAGTTTACAAAAAATGATGCTTGCGATGTGGTCGGAAAGACGCAATATTTACGACGCCCAAAGAAGAGAATGCTTGTGTAAGACACTTCCCTGTAAGATCGTTGCGTTGCACTTACAGCGGGGAAAAGGCCCTAGAATGTTGTTCTCTTGATGACTTGGTAGCCTATTAGAAGCTACTTACAGCACTTACAGTGCTTAAGGCTGGGTTGGGGTAGAGTAGCGTCACTCTAGTAGGATTTGGGGGTCGCTAGGTGATGATTTCCAGCAACGGCATTCAAAAGGAAAGAAAGATCCGAAAGGCAGGAGGACGAAATGCCAAACAAGAGCACCCCAAGACATGGATCCCGAAGCAGATGGGACATTGGAAGCGAACGCGACGTGATATTATTGCTCTGTATGGAGCACGGGTAGGAGAAGCCAAGGTTGATCCACACGAAAAATACGTTGTATTGGCATAAAGCACAATGTCCGCCGTTGAAACGCCAGGAAAATAAGAGTTTCGATAAAGGATAAGGATCCAGGGGCGAGGCGAGGCGAGAAAAGAATGACAGGTCACAACTGAAATATCATGTTTGAATTAAAGGAGAATGTTGACAAGTACGACGCAGCGACCACCTAAACCGACAAAACATATGCCGACTGATTTCCACTGGCTCTTGGACAGCGGTTGACAAGGTCCATCTCCATTTGCGGCAGTCCCAAGGAGTTGGGAGCGATCCGTACTCCGTGCAAATGTGCATTACGGCGGCCGACTTACTTTGTGTCAAAAACGGGCAGTGCTGCACATACCCCGTACAACGTGTGTACTGCAAACGCCCCCGCCGATTGGGTCATCTTGCACGAGTCATGGGCCCTGCACGCCGTGCTTCTCGTCGCAGTTGACGTGCTCAGACAGACGCCAAAAGATGGCGGCTGGTCTTTTCAGTCGGCGATGTCAAGGTGAGCGCTAGAGTGCGTTCTGGGGAGAACGGGGCACGGAGTAGTCGTGGTATTCGTGGTATTCGTGGTAATACGGCGTCGTATTATGTACGGAGAACAGTGCATTCGGCGACCACCTCAGGGACCATGTCTTTATGATGCAGATCCGCTCAGGCAGCATACCATGGCAAAGACGATCACTCTGGTTCTCCGCCATTCGCCGTACGCCGCACTTACGCAAGTTTTTATTCACCCACCGAGGACTGCTCACTGTTGCCTCCGTCTGTTGCCTCTCTACACCACAGTTTCTCTTGCTTTGGCTCCTCTGTTGTCTTTTCCCCGCCCTCGGGATAGAAACACATCCTCATGGTTGATAAATCTAGGCGGTACAGATGCGGACGACATACCCGTCAAGCTGTCGTTTCCACTTATTGATGACCCAATTCTCCGCGGCGAAAATGCCGAGAACAGCTTGACCAAAACAGCAGCTTTTGTTAAACAGTGGGTCGCTTGTCAGTTGTGTAAATTGCTTTTCGTCTTTTCTCTTATGTCTATGTCTGTTTCGCCTCTTTTCAGAGATGGCAACATATGCTTATTTCCAACTCCCTTTTTCCTTTCCCCTTTTCCTTTGTTCCTTGTCCTTGCAGCGGGCACTACTTTGTGTCCATCACAATAGCCCACAAGGGAGCGAGGGAGCGCCCGCGACTAGCGACGGGCCTTGCACTATAGCGCTGCGAACGGACACGTTTTGTAAGCTTGTCTGGTGTAAATCAATCGGACGACCCAGCGAACGTTGAAAAGACAAGACAACTCTCCTCCGCAACTGCGTCCATAATAAAGATATAGAGTCGAGAGTACACGGCAAATCCAGAACTGCGCGCGCTCGGTGTGGCCAAGTAGTCCGTTGTGAGCCAAGAAGCCTGGGGAAGGGAAGTATTGAAATCCCAGCAGCCAAAAGAGCCAGGATGCGGCATGCCCAACTGAGCCAATGTATGTGTCGTCTCAATTTGTCGTCGCAATTTGGTCCCAGCTCGCCCAATTTGCAAAACGCAGACGCGCACAGCCCGGACAGTAGCGTCCCCCGCCTTGCTCCTTTTGGGTGGTCTTTTGGCGGTCACGCGCCCTGCAAAAATGGGCAAATAAAGACAGTCGACAGCCAATGAGAAATCAAACATACGCGTCTTCTTTTTAGGTTTTTGCTCACAACTCCTCTTTCTTTTCGGACTACGAGTACGGAGTAATACCCCTTGGCGGCCAGTCCATCTGTCAGATCTCTCTTTTACCCAAGTGACCGGGACGAAACCAAAACAGTTAAACGAGTGATGAATGGAGAGGGGGCAGAATAGGGAAATGATGAAAGAAAAGCAGAGACAATGAAAAAGGAACAAGAGAGGGGGTGGTGGAGAGGCGGCAGGGAAGGACCCCCTGGCATTATTGTCTCGTAAAGTACGACATCTTTTCACCGTTGTGTCTTGTGTGTCTTGCTTCTGCTTTCTTTTTTGTTCCTTCGCCGGGCACCAGCTCCGTACATATACATACGACATACTCGCTCTCACGGCCCCTGGACAGGTCCCGCTCTCTCGCGCGCCTCTCCCAGGGTCTCAACAAATCATTGTCCAGAGAAAAGAAAGACAGATGGCAGCGAAGCAGAAACGGCCGGGCTAGAAACTCGCCCATACGGAGTACATCACCTCCCTCTCTGCGTTCAAGGATATGGCTCTCCCGCCAAGGGGCAAATACAAACACAAAAAATGAATAGGGGGGTGACATCTCGACCCCAAACCTGAACCTGAACCTGAACCAGGCTGGTGTGCTGAACCAATTTTCTGGTCGTGGAAAAAGATGACCAGTCAGGTTGAGACTCCCGACAGTGCGTCGCAAAATACCGCCCCATCCCGCTCTACCGCTCTGTCTCCCAAGGACTGCCCAATTTCCAACTGCGACCCCCCAGGATCGGCGACACCGGCACCGACAATACCAATGGCAGGCTAGTCCGTTTTTCCCCATGAAGAAATTGAAGACATGCAGAAATGAAAAAAGGATGACTTGTGTCGTACAGTTGCTGAAGAAGGAACAAAGGCGACGAAGAGGAAAAGACCAGCGTCGACATAAAGCCTCAAATAAAAGGGGGAGGCGAAATGGGAGCTTGGGTAGGACCGAAACGTGACAAACAGCCGAATTGATCGCCAACAATAGACTGCAATACGGTTTGTTTTTTATTTTATTTTCATTGTCTTTTGCTGTTTTCTTGTTGCTTTTTTGCTGCTTTTTTGCTACCTCATGCAAGCAAAGCAATATTGTGGCTGGCAGGGATCGCTGGACGCATCGTTTATTGGTACTGGCAATGGTCCAAGGACTATTGTAAAGTTGCACTTTCAAATGCACTTCCAAGTTGCGGTCGAGAGAAGGTTGTACGGGGTTCCAGCCTGCCAGTGGAGCCCAATTCTGGGGTTGCCCTTGTCCGCCCCAGCGTCACGAATTTAACATGCAGAAAAAGAGGCAGAAAATACGGGGTGAGTTGCCGGTTGGTTAGCTTTATTGTCTTTGAGATGGAGCATTTTCTGGGTACTCCGTGCCATGTAGTGATAATTACTCTGTACTTTATTTATTTTTTGTTTTACCTTTATTTCCAACTTTTGGTGTGACTGGAGAGGGGAGAGGAGAAGAGGATGAGCAGGTTGATCTCACCCGTCCCCAGCCCAGAACCAGAACCAGACTTTGCATTTCGTTCCCTTTGCCTGCCGGCCCAAGGCCATTACGCTATGTAATGGGTAATGTGCCAGTGGCTTGCCGATGTCCCTCTCTGCATGTTACAACTTGACACCGCGCGCCGTGGCGACCATCTTGGAGACAGCACGGCCGACTTGGTTTCTTGCCCTTGTCTCGTTGTCTCTTCTATGCCGACCGCCTTCTTACTCTTTCCCCAGATCCAGGTTGCATCGTATCTCCCAGGCATTGTCTGTTCTGGTGTTCTAGCCGCAGCCTCACCCAGGTTGGGCACTGCTCCTCCGACTTGGCTACCCTCCCTCTCGTGTCGCATCCTGTCTGCCTACCTCCTTGTCTGTTTCCTCGTCTCCTCTTTCCTCGTTTGTCTGCCGGTGGCACACCTTTTCGATCGCCAAACTCCACCAGGCATCCTGGGCATGCGAACGATGTATGTTGTACACCGTACCTCCTCTACTCCTACGGCAGACATCGTAGACAGACCTTGATATGTCGTGTCTTGTCGTCTGAGACAGTTCTGTATCCGCCCTCCAAATTCCTTCGACTTGGAAGCCGGAACGCATCTTGCGACGAATTCGCAGCACGCGTCCCGTCACCGATCTTTAAATAGCTTAGCCTCTCTTTTTGCTCCGTCCGTGAACAAACGACCCGCTGGCTCCGCCTCGCACATCCTCTGCTGCCCTCTGGCCCTGTCTCTTCTTCTCCAGACCCTGGTACGACGTACCGCTCGTCGTGCTCCTCCTGGCACGGCACCCTGGCCGGCCTAGCTGGCATGGCACCCTGGCACCTGCAGCAGCGGGAATACATGCACTCCGTAAGCCTGCTTTACTTTACTCTACACCCCCTCTTTCGCCGCCTCTCCTCTTCGTTTCGCTGCCCTCTCAACTTACCCGGCTGTTTGGATTTTGTGGAGAAGAATGTAGACAGAAGACGAGACGCACAGCCTGTCGAGTCGCGACCATTCCGTCCGCCGTTCATTTGTGTTCGTTTTTATGTTGGTTTCTTCCTTTTCAACTCACGTTGTTATCGCTTGTCTCTCCCGTTAGTGTGTCGTCTTACTTTCTCGCTTTCTTGCTTCTTTTACAGCGCTTTCTATTAATCGAGACAGTCGAGACGAGACAGAAACGGGGCTCCACGGACTCCTCCTCCTCCTCCTCCTCCTCCTCCTCCTCCGTGGGCTCAAGCGGACACAACCGCCGCCAGCCAAATTCGAACCCACCTATGCGCAACCCCAGATCCAGCTCCAGCTTCCAGAACCAGGCGTCAGGCACCTGAGCCCCAGACATCGACCCGACTTCCGCCTCACACCACCACCCTCTCGCTTCTTCTTTCTCTCTTCGCCGCACAGAGCATCGGTCGTCTACTTGTCTTCTTTCGCCTCCTCCTTTTCTTCGTACCCACCCGTCATTCAGTTGCCGGGAGCACACGACCTTTACACGACTCCTCTTGTCCAGACGTGCATCGCCTTTCTTTGCGCCATACGAAACACTTCCCTCATTTGTTCTTTCGGTGGAACCAAAGCAGACACACTCTACGAATCATTCGTCTTTTATTCTTTCCCTTCCTTTTTTGGCGTTCCTCCTCTTCCTCAGAACCCCATACCTGTCTTACCTTCCCTCCCAGCATACTAAACTACATACTCTGTGCACCAGACCTCATATAACACTCTCTTTCCCCGCACGCTTTCTGCACCTCACTCTCACTTTCCTCTCATCGGTCACATCTCATTCGCCATCTCACATTCTCATACTTCTTCGACGGCTACCCGACCACGTCGACGGCATATTGACTGGACGACAGTTCATTCATTAAAGCGTCACACTTTCACTCGTCACAGCATCACATACAACCCTCGTCTGAACAGCCGCCATGACATGATCCCGTGAACGACCCTTTCGGTGTTGACAGGTTAGGGTACTTGGGTCGTCTTGAAGTCCCCTTCAAAGAGCATCTCTTCCCTCGAGCCCCGATGGCTACACAGGTCGACTTCATCGGCCGGGGCGGGTCGTTCAAGTCGTTCCGGCCATGGCGGTATCGAGACCAGGCTGCGTCTGGACAGGCCTCCGGACAGCTCACCGAACTGGAATCAACACACGACAGTGCCCAGGAGACACACGGCGATGACACCACAGATGGCCACCACGCTGCGGACATCGACGTGTCTCACGTCTTTCGGAAAGAACGGCCACCACCGTCACAGAGAGAAAACCACCGTCCAAGGGCTCTGCTCTCCTCTTCGGCCTCGCCGTCGTGTCACTCGCAGCGGATCTCAGCATCCCACCCGGCACAGGCCGACATCCTGCTCGACGACCCGTCGCCACCACTGTCAACGGCATCGTCGACGGCAACCGACGAAGACGCGACACCACGCACGCCTGGGCCGAGCATCATCCTGTCACAAGAGCCAGATGCGTCACTATTCTCATTACCATTGGCGTCATCAGTACCAGAATCGTCTGCTGGAACACCACATGCATCATCACCATCACCACCTCAGCATCCACCTGCCCGCCCCTCTCTCAAGCGCCGCCGCGATCTCTCCGACGTCGATGGGCCCAACACGGCGGCCCTTTGCTGCAAGAAACGCCGCCTGCGCCGGTTCTTGATCACGTCGCGCCTCTCCCAGCCCTTCTCGCAGCCGGCCACGCACATTCTCAACCGCGAGTCCGTGGCCGCCGGCGACAAACGGTTTTTGAAGCTGGCGGCGATTATGAATGCTAAGAAGCTGATAGCACCGGCACGGACACCGTCGTCGTCCTCGTCGATAGCACCAACACACGCCCACGCCCCCATGGCCAGCGAAGTCGTATGGCGCGCCGCCATGGCCAACCGGCTGCGGCAGCGCCTCTATGCCGAAGCCACAGCCGCGTCGACGGCCGGCCGGCCCCTGACGGGCATTCCACTGTCGCTCATGGCCAACATGGCCAATGCGCGGTTTACGATTGTGCCGGTGTCGACGGCCGCCATGGCCGGGCGGGCGACGACGACAACGACGACAGCGGCGACGACACAAAGAACCGCCACCCCCGTGTCCACCATGTCCATGTACTCTGCGCCGCCCGGCGCCGGCTCGTCGGCCGTGTTTGCCCCTGCCACCGCGCTCACCCGAGCCGCGCCGCCCCTGGCTGCGCACCGCCCCATTGTCCGGGCCGTCTCGCGGAGCCCCAAGCTGCGGCCGGTCAAGGACCCAAAGCGGCCGGACAGTCGCCATGAGAGTCGGCCGGACAGCCGCCCGGACAGTCGCCCGGAGAACCAACACGACGACGAGGCCGACGACAACGAATGTTTGTTCGCCTTCCCCGCGAACGAGCACGACGACGACATGGACAACGACGGCTCGGAAGAGATCTATGCCGACTTTAGCGTGCTGTTCAGCAGCGCGACAGCCGGCGACGAACTGGACGATCTGGACGGGCTCGACGGGCTCGACGGGCTGGATGCACTCGACGGGCTGGACGACTACATGGACGAGCTGGACGGTATTGCCCACTTGCCGCGGTGATGGGGCGAGGTTGGTGTGACACAAAATATGATACCAGGCGTTGGGAGGATACATTCATAGGGTTCGATATTCCGGGTTTTCTAGTCAGTACATGTAACATACAAAGAAACGTCATAATGCTTGCTCTCTTTTGCTCGCCTCGCTCGCCTTCGTCACGCATTGTTTCGCTCAAACGCCCACGGCGCGCTGCCCTCAAACGCCTGCGCCTCCTTGAACCGGAACAGAATGGCCTGCTCCAGCGGCGGCATCCCCGCCTCCAAGGCCCGCGCAATCAGCACCTCGCTGGTCTCGTCCGTCATGTCCGCGTGCCACTGCTTCACGTGGTACAGGAACCGCATGGCCAGGATCCGCAGATTCTGGACCGTGTGCGACGGCCGCAGCAGCTCTGCCAAGAAGCCGGCGTTGCCGATGCGCAGGCCGCCCAGACTGCCTTGCAAGTGGGCCCGTCCCTCGCCGCCTGTGGCCGTGGCAGGGGTCGCCGACGCAGAGGGGCGTCGCACTTTGCTGAGGGCGTGGATCCTCTGGAGGGCGGCCCGGTCGCTCAGCGGCACAAAAAACATGTGCTCCTCCGGCGACGCCGCGCTGCCGAACAAGCCGCTCGCCACGGCCTGTTCGCGCGTGCCGGTCAGGACAATCTCGTCAAAGTAGACGAGCAGCAGTGGTGGTGGCGGCGGCGGCGGCGACGGCCGGGACGATGATGCGCCTTTGCCGCTGGTGTTGCGTCTCGCGCTGGCGCGCTGGGCGGCCGCCGCGGCACAGCGTTGCAGCAGCGGGAAGATGGCGGCGCCGACCTGCGACTGCAGCAGCTCGTGTTTGACGGCAATACCGCCGCCGCCGCGCACGGCCTCGTCGAGGCAGCCGATGAGCTGGTGCTGGGCCAGGTCGGCGATGCTGACCGTGCTCGCCGGGTTGATGGGGGCCGGGCCCGGCGGCGGCGGCATGGGCGCCAGTGGCGGGGCCACGCCGGGGGCGCGCCAGACGGAGACGTCGTCGCCGTCCTGTCCATCTTCGTGGTCGTCTGTGTCCGGCGGCGTCGCCCGGCCCAGTAGCATGTAGTCGACCCGCCGCTTGCTGTTCAGCAGGATCGTGTCCCGGCTTGGGTCAAACCACACCGGCTGGCCCTCGGCGCCAATGGTCCAGCGGCCGCTGCGCAGGGCCGCCGCGCGGGACTCGAAACACGTGCTGGCCATGGCCTGCGGCATACGGCTGCCGACGCTGACCCGCGCACGCGCGCTGACCAAGGTGACGTTGTCCCCCTGCTGGGCAAAGGTCGGAGCGTGCTCGTCATCGTCGGCCTCAAACGGCCGCAGGCCAATGACGCGGCGCGGCAGGGCCTCGGTCCAGATGGCACTGCGAATCTCGGCGGGCAGGGAAGAGAATGTGATGCGGGGCGTGGTGGAAGCAGTGGAGGAGCTGGCCGTTGTCGTCGCTGTTGTGGAAGACGATGTTTCGTGGCCGGCAAGGCCTGCGGATTTCGGGGTAGGTTCAGCCTTCGGCTCTGGCTCTGGTGCTGGGTCTGGTTTTGGGTCTGGTTTTGGGTCTGGTTTTGGTCCTGACGTCTCCTCCACGGCCGCTTCAGCTGCAGTATCGCGCTCGGCAGCACGGCCCGACCGTAACCACCGTCGGGGTCGGTGTTTCCGTATAAAAAGTGCAGTCAACATGATGGCCCGTAAGACGTTGGTCGCAGCTTTGGTGATCGTGACGAGAAGGTCGGTATTAAAAATGAGTTGCGGCAACACGCTCTTGAAAAACAATTTAATGTCAATCCAGACGACAGAGTATTTATCGTCGCAGAGCCCATGCCTTCTCTTGCATTGAAATATCTCGGTGCCTGAGCAGGCTGCAGGATTTCTCAAGGCCGTTTGTGCATGAATGTCTCGCAACAACGCAATGTACCTCTTTTTGTTTATTTTGTGAGAGTCTCGCTTTGCGTCGCTACTGGCTAGGCACCGGCAGAAATGGTAGTACTTGGGAAATGCAATCCCTGACGCGAGGCATTCTGGGGGATTGCGCATGGACGCTGTGATGTTGCGGTGTTCGTGCTTGGCGGTGGTCGTGCCTTGTTGGGCTTGGCATCAGGCGGCTTATTGGCACTGCCTTTAGGGCTGAATTGTTAACGCCGTGCAGGCCCAGAGATGCCCCCATACATGATGGCATAAAAGACAAATCGGAAATACAATACAACGAAGAAACAGCGGAATAAAGGGAAATGCGGCATCAAACACGCAAAGGATGTGGATTTGATGACGGATGCTACGTTGTACAAAACAAGTCTATTGTCATGTAGAAGCGCTGTCGCTGTGATTGCGTCCGCTCTCGCTGTTGCTGTCTGGTACCGAAGCGAAAACCAAAACCCACAAAAGAAATACAAATACAAATGCTGTTGCCAGTGTCTGTTCTATGCTCTACCGTCTGGTGGCCATAGCCCCGTCCCCCTACCTCGGCTCCATCGTCTTCTGATGCGCTGCGCCAATTCACGTCTCCGCCGCGGCATGGCCGTTGGTGCCGTTGGTTTCGTTGACGCCGTTCGTCTTTGACGTCGCCGCCACCGCCAACGCCGGCATCGTCGGCTGCCCTGGCGGTGCCTGTCCCCGGCTGCGCCACAGCGCCTCCCGCTCCTGCAGCAGCTCGGCCGCCCACGCCCGCGTCTCCGGCAGCACCATCTTCGTCGCGACGTACGCAAACTCGCCCAGGTCGATGTGGCCCTGCCCGCGCTTCTCGTACTCGTGCATCTGCAGCAGCAGCTCCATCTTGTCGACGTCGTGCACAAAATGGCTCTCGGGTGTCGCGGAGTCTTCGTACTCTTGCCAGATGGCCCGGATCTCGCGGCCGACGGTCCCGGTGTCCTGGTCATCGCCATCCCCACTCCCACTCCCACTCCCACCCCCAACCTGCCCCAGCAGCGTCCCCGTAATGTAGTCCATGGTCGAGGCTTCGCGGCGGCTCTTTTCCGGCTTCGGCACGCCGTCCACGGGCGTAATGTCCCCCACGAGCGCCTCGGCCATGTCGTGCACCAGGCACATCTTGATGCACCGGTTCATGTCGAGGCGCGCGGCCAGGGGCGGCGGCGCCAGCATTGTCATCAGGGACATGCGGTACATGTGGTCGGCAATGGACTCGCCGTGCGTGATGCCGAACCGGCGCCAGCCTTCGCGCTTCGTGGTTTTTAACAGTTCGAGCAGGTGGAAGTAGGGGAGGGGCGACGAGGTGTTGGGGGCGGGTTTGCTGTGTCTGTCGCTGCCGGTGGGCGCAAAGATGGCATCTGTGGCCTTGTCGACCGTCCACTCGCCGGCAATCTTGGGCGTAGGAACCACGCCGAGTTCTGCGGCACGGACATGTTAGCAGCCGGTACGTCACTTCGTCATTCTAGACGTCGGGTAGGCCTACCTGCAATCAATGTCTCGACCTGGATGGCCGTGCCGTTCGGCGCCGGCTTGCTGTTGGCTGCCATCGCTGGGAGTTCTGGTTGAGTGGGAGGAGACAATCTGTCGAGATTGGTGGCGTTACGAAGGCAAGGAAGAAGGACTACCAGGGAACTCTCTGTGTGTCGATTTTCAAATATACCACTTTCCCGTTTGCCTCTATGTCTGCCGTTTGCTCGTCTTCTTCGTCGTGTTGCTTCTAAAGTTGAAGTACGAGGGAGGGAAGGGGCAAAACCTGGCACGCGCAAGACTACTGGCAAAAGCCCTCTAAAAATGTTCCCCGCCAAAGCCCGTCATAGCATGTAAACACAGAGTCCGCTATCGCATATCGTTTGCGCCGCTGGGGGGATGTGGCCCTGTGGGCCAATCAGCGATCAGAGCCGTTCGGCTTACTCTGCCTGTGCCTTCAACAGCCGCTTTTGCAGAAGATCTGATCTGTCTTTGTGTCTTGTCTCACAGCAGCTTGCTTTTGAACAGAAGACGATGTAAGAACATTTGAGGCGACCGGGCCTGTCGATAGGACGTCTGAATGACTTTGCTTGTTTGACGAGTTTTGCACATGTACTGCCTTTTTTCTTTCCTTTTTTTTTCTTTCCTTTTTTTCTTTCTTTTTAACGTGATTTTACAAATAAAAATACACATTTAATTACATTCTATGTTGGTTTCTTCTTTTCGCAATATTATCCCATTTACTCTCTCACAACAATCGTAATTCTCCAGGACATAGTTACTGTTAATAAGTCATTACTTTTGCTTTGTTACTTGCTAGATATAAAGCATCCTTCGCCGTCTTTGCTCTTCGCCGTCACCTTTCTGACACAGAAGCTTTCCTTCAGCGGCCGGCGCTAATGTGCGCTGTGTTGACTTTTAAGCCGCGCTTGTTTATTGCGATTGCTGGGCAACGCACGCTCCACCTGATTTCTTAGCGCTCTTTGGGGCGAGGACAGGGCTGTCGAGCACGGCTCTTGTGCTGTAATAGTGCTTGGGTCTGGGTTCGCATTTGATGGATCGACCAGCTCGGCGTTGTCTGAGATTTATTCTTATCGCATCGCCAGAAGATTGCAATATTCTTTAGTGACAGTGCCCCGTCGTACCTCGTCAGGGTATCACGTCGCCAACAACGCCACACGACGGTCCGATGACGAGTGTCTGCCTGCTGCAGGCGTGTTAGCGGCCCCAGGCCATACCTCGCAAAGCTACCCCAACAAAGAGGCTCGAACCGGTTATCGCCCTTCACGTCCAGTCTTGTGACGTCCTCCGCACTTTGTGCAGCCTCACTCTGTTCGACTTTCACGCCATAGCGTATCGACAGCAGCAGCCTTATCCACCCACCGACCACCGGCGTACTCGATCCAAGCCAACGCCCCCTCTCGATCCTCCGTCTCGTCTACTGCTGGCCAGCATGCGCTGCTGAGAGCGCGTGCTCTGAGACGACGACATTACGCGCGGTCACGAGCCACTACAGGCCTGTCCAAATCATCCTCGCCGAGTCACGTTCACCTCTTCGCTGCGCGACACCTCCACCACCATGGCGGGCTCCCCGCGTCCCGAGTTCCATGTGCCCGGCGCATACCACTTTGACAACCCGTTACCGTACGCCATTCCCACGACACGCGCCCTCGGTGCCGACGTCTTTCGGCCGCCCGTTGCGTCCTCCCCGGCCGACTCGACCTACCTCGATTTGGCGCGATCGGCCGGCAGTCTCTACTCGGACGTCTCGTCGGTCGCCGACCATGTCGCCGACCATGGCGCCAAGCGGAAACGCGCCACCCAAGACTCACGGGAGTCGACGCCGCTGGCCGAGTGGGACGCGAATGCGACGAACGGACAGCATGGCGGACGGCGCCTCTACACGCTGGCTGGGCAGATTGACATCCACGGCGCTCCTGGCCTGCAAGACGCCATGGACGAGAGCGTCTATTCGGATGTCGAGTATCGACGTGCGTTGGGGCCACATGATGCGACAGCAGCAGCAGAAAAAGTAGCCAACGACGCGCAGTCCGATGCCGATCGCTGGAGGGTGCTGCACGCACTCGGCAACGTCGTCGGCAAGGTCTGGGAGTTTTGCACAACGGGCGCCTTCCGCGGGTTCCATGCGGGTGATGGAGCCGGCTACGACTGGGAGACGGGCAAGCCGACAGAGGTAGGGGGAAAGACGCCGACGGGCAGCGAGGGCGGCGTCGGCGGCAGCGACCTACCATTGCAAAATGAGAAGCACAGAGACGAACTAACGCCAGCACCCAACCCCACCCACGACGACCGCGACCATGACCACGAAACGACACCACAGCGCAACGGGAAGCGACGGCAGGTCAGCGCTGCGGGCGACGAGCTGGGCCGCAACTGGGTCATTGTCGATCCGAAGCTGAAGCAGAGACAGTCACAACCTCACGCACAAACACCGAGGCGATCGACTGCACAAGGACAGGGACTAGGACAAAAGACACCTTTGCGCAATGGGAGGGCATCCGCTTCGGCCACGCCCGCCGCGGCAAACACACGCACATCTGACCGGCGAGCCCCAAGCTACACACGAGGGTCAACGACAACGACGGTGACACCCAGCACAGCAGCTTCACGGCGCATCAACACACCGATATCACGGATGGACGGTGCCGCCGCGCACGGTCGCCGCGGTGCATCGGCCGCGTCGGCTGCCCGCGTGTCCCATGCCGGCAGTCCGTCGTGGTCGTCACGAGAACCCGCCAGTTTCGCCTCACCGCGGTCCTCGACTTCAGTTGCTGGCGCCGTGGCCGCCTCACCACGGCGTCCGTACGCAGCCTCTTCTTACAATAGCCCCGGCGGCAGCCGGATCCCCTTGCCGCAACCCGGCGGCGCCGATGCAGGCTACAACCCCTTCTCACGAGCCGCAGCTACCGCCTCACCACGACCGGGAAGCCGGGCCGGCGGACGCTCCAGCAGCATGGCTGTTGGCGCTACCGGCAGCCCTTCTCAAAACGGCCATGGCCATGGACACGCACATCGCCGGAGCTATAGCGGCCGCGTCGGCATGTCGCCGCTACCAAAACAAACGTCGGCCGGTCTTGCTGCAGGTCTGGACGCCGACACCTCTCTCGGCCTCACTGAGAGCCCCCGCCTCAACGACGAGGCCAAACGCCTGGCCGCCCAGAACTTGGCGGCCGAGCAGGAGTCGGACGCCAAGATGGAGGCCTTCAATTTCCGGCTGCAACAGATGATCCGGCAGGGCCAGGAAGCGCTGGGCACGACCTTTGAGGTGGACGGCGACGACGGCGGCGGCGGCGGCGCAGGTGTAGACGACTATTGGGCGGATGATTGACTGCAGAAGATGGGTGGCATGGCGTTGTTGGATAGTGTCTCTTCTCTGCTTGTGTTGATAGTTACGCCCTTTTAATGCATTTATTCAAAGACTCAGTCACGCAAACCAAACTCTTACCGGACATGGTTTTGCTATCTGTACGAAAAAAGTGAGTTTCTGCTACAATGCCTTCCGTTGGCAAAGTAAAGTCAAGGGGAAAAAAATTCAAAAAAAAACCAAATGGAGACATGACGTAATGTAATTACAGAGAAAGTACGTGGAAAGTGGAAACAAGCAACACCGACCGTCAACCAGAAAGACGAGACAAAAGAGACGAATGGCAAAACGACCAAAATACATGTATGTTTCCCCTTCCTTCAACTTTTGGTGAGCCCTCCTTCGGGGCGCACGGCTTCAGGGACCTCGCGGGCTCACCGGAACCGCATCGTCGACCGCGCCGGCCGCACATTGCTGTCCACCCGCGCCCGCAGCTGCCGCGTCTCGTGCACCGTCTGCTCCAGCTCCTCCTTGGCCCGTGCGTCGCGCACCGACGCCAGCAAGTCCGTCACGGCCCGCTCGGCCCGCGCCATCAGGTCAGCCACCCACTGCCCGAGCTGCGATCCGGACGACGTGCCGCCGCTCCCCAGCGCGTCGCCGGCCCCCACCTGCCCCGTCACCTCGACGTCGTGGCACCAGAGCGCCACGGCCGTGTCGATCCACGCGACGACGACGCGCCGCCGCCGGCCCGTAAAGGGCACCTCCTGCGCGTCCAGCAGCCGCTCCAGGACGTGCACGACCATGGCGTGGGACACGCGCAGCTGCAAAAACAGCAGGACGGGCCACGCCGGGTCGGCGCCGATGGAGGCGTCCTGCTGGCGCGTCAGCGCGTACTCGCAGAGCGTGCCCAGCAGCGTCTCGACGGGGAAGATGAGCGAGTCCAGGGACGTGCGGTGCGCAATCGTCTGGATCTGCACCGACACGGCCTCGTACGGCAGTGGCGGCGGGCCTAGGGCCGCGACGGCCGCGTGGGCCGCATTTGTCTTGGTGCGCACAGCCTCCTCGTACGCCGCCAGGCGCTCCTCAATCTCCTCGTGCGTGCTGTTGATGAGCTGCTTCCACGTGTCGGCAATCACGCGCGGGTTGTGGTAGTCAGCCGCGTTGTAGATGAGCAAGCACAGGTCGTAGTAGCCGGCCTGGTCGGCGTAGCCGTTGAAGAGCTCTGAGAGGCCCAGCACGGCGCCGTCGAGGTCGGCCGCGATCTCCACCTTGCGCTCGTCGGGGATGCGCCCATCGGCCAGCAAGCGCTCCAGCAGGTCGTCCTGGATGTGCGCAATGTCGAGCAGCTCCGTGACCTCATGGTTGAGCTGCTGCTGGCGCTGGCCGCTGACGCCCGCCGACGACACGCTGGCATTGGCCTTGGCGCGGCTCAGCAGCGTGATGCGGTCCTTGATGCTGATGGCAAACGCCGACCCGGCCAGGTTGTACTGCACCTGCGCCGCGTCAAAGAACCGGCTGCGGTGCGTGTAGAAGCGGCACAGCAGGTCGGCGTGCTGCATGTCCGTCGCCGCGAGCCGCTGCAAGAAGGTGATGACGTGCGGCGAGTCGATCGCCAGCAGCCGGTCTGTCAGGTTCTCTTTAATGTACCACTCGTACAGGTCAAAGTGGAACACCTCGTCGGCCGAGTCGTTGACGACATTGTACGCCTCGATGCGCTTCGTGAACGCCAGCGTCGGCCGCCCGTCAATCTGCTCCGGCTCGGCGGCCGAGTCCGTGTCGAGCTGCCGCAGCACCGTGTGCACCAGGTCGTAGCACCGCTTGCGCTCCTGCCACGGCGCGCGCCGCGGGTCCGTGTCCGGCTTGCCGTCGTTGAGCCACGCCAGCGCTGCGTTGCCGCGGTCCTTTTCGTGTGCCACTATCAGGCACAGCTGGATCGCGCCCGCGTAGTACTTGAGCTGCACGTACTGCGTGACGGCGCCCGTCAGGTTGGCGTACGTCAGGCTGCCGGCGACGCGCTCAAACAGGTGCAGGCTCTCGCTGAGCAGGCTGCGCGCGGCCTGCGGCGACTTGATCTGCTCGGACGCGCGCTGCAGCTGCTCCTGCGCCTTGAAGATGACGACGTCGTCGGGGCTGCAGAAGCTGCCGCAGCGGCGCCGCAGCGCGTCGGCCACGGTCTCGACGTTGGACCCGCTCTCGATGTTGCGGTTGACAATGGACTTGACCAGCAGCTTGGCCAGGTCCTTGCCGGCGGGCCGCGCAAACAGGCTCTCGTACGTCAGCTGCCGCAGCTGGTCGCGCGTGCCGTCGTCGAGGCGCACGTAGATGTCGGCGACGCGCTCGTCAAACAGCATCAGCACAAACGAGATGCCCTCGGAGATGCTCTCCATCAGCTTCTGCAGCGCGTGCAGCGCCTGGTGCTCGGCCTGCAGCGCAATCTCCTCGTGGCGCGTGGTGCGGCGCCGCACGTCCGTCGGGCCCGACAGGCCCTGGATGCTGCCGGCGTTGGCCTTCAGAAAGGTGCGCAGCCGCTCCAGGTTTTCCTGCACGGCCGTCAGTTTGCTCGTCGGCACTGTGGAGCCGACCACGACGCCCGCCGCCGAGTGGTTGACCGTCACGACCTGGGCGGCCCACAGCGTGCGCACCAGCCGGGTCAGGTACAGTGCCAGCGCGTCGTGGCGCGACGACAGGCGCACCGAGTCGATCGTGATGGCGCTGCTGTCGGTCTCGGCCACGGTCGGCTGCCCGCCGTAGTTGACAAAGGCCGTCTTGGCGCGGTCCTCGGTGGTCTGGTCCGTGGCGCGGCTCGTGCCCGCGCGCAGGTCGCTGCCCTGCCCACACGCGACGGCGAGCGCCGTCGACACCGTTTCCACGCGGCCGTACAGGTGAATGAACTTGCGAATCTCCTTGTCGAACAGGTCGTCGCTACCGAGTGTCCGCACGGCCGTCGCAAAAATGTCCACCAGGCGCCGGCGGCGCACCACGTGCACCCCGTCGTTGGTGAGGATGGCAAACTCGCTGGGCGGCGCGTCGAACTGCACGGCCAGCTCGTTGCCGAAGCCGAGCGGCTGGTGGGCGGCCGCAAAGGGTTTGGTAACGAGGCCCACATCGAGCGCGTCCTTGGCGCGGCCCAGACTGATCCAGTTGCCGTGTTCGTAGTACTTGAGGGCCGACGCCGGCGTGGTCACTTTGATCTTGCCCGTCTCGGGGGCCGACAGAAAGAGGCGCAGCTCCTGGTTGCGCACGACAAAATCAAAGCAGAAGCCGGGCGCAAAGCGGAAGCCTATGGTCGTCGGATCGAGCGAGCGCGACTGCAGGTCGACCATGGCCGGGTCGTTGGCAGCGGACCGCGCGAACCCGTTCGCCGCCAGGGATACGGGGGCGGCGCCGGCCTCCTTGGGCGGGAACTTGACAAACTGCACCTGCATGGACTGCGGTGCTGTGTTGGACGAGTTCATGGTGTAGGACGCCGAGCTGGTGGCGCTCAAAAACAGGCGGCAGCCCGTGCTGGTGACGGCCACCAGGTGCAGCTTGGACGCCTCCTGCATGGCAATGGGGCTGATGCCGACGATGCTCATGCGGTCGGTCAGCAGCGGCGACGTGTTGATCATGTGCGTGATATCGCGCAGGCAGTCGTTCTTGTGCTTCTCGATGACCTTGGTGAGGCGGTCGGGGCTCTCGATGTGGTAGGTGCGGATGGTCGACTTGTTGGACAGCGTGTACAGCAGATTGCGCGAGTTGTCGGCGACCATCTGCACGAGACTCTCGTTGTTCTTCTGCGTCCAGAAGTCGAGCCCCACGGGGAACGCAGGCACGACGGACGACCAGCCCGGGTGGCTGTGGTTGGTCTTGCCGACGCGGTTCGAGAACCACTTCTCTTCCTGCTGGTAAAAGATCTCATGCACGTCCGTGTCGCTGCGGCCGCCCAAGAAGATGCGGCCTGCGGCCGTGCCGACAATAAACGACACGTTGCCGCCGCCGCGGTGGATGGACATCTTGGTCTGGTACAGCGAAATCTGCTTGGAGCCGGTGGGCGTGGGCGTGGCTTCGACGCCCAGCAGGATGATGTCGACCTCGGTGGCGACAACCAGGACGTGGCTGATGTTCTTGACAAAGACACCGGGCTTGGGCGGGACAAGGCCGATGGCGGTGATAGCGTGCGGCTGGTCCTCGAAGCCGATCAGCTCGGGGTTCGGCTGTGTGTAGTCCCAGAGAAACAGGCTGCTGTCGATGCAGGCGTAGGCGTGGTTGATCTCGGTGAAGAGGCCCATGGACGTGACCAGCTGTGACACATTGTACCGCTCAAAGATTTGGTCTGGGATGGGGTAGGTCTGCACTTTGTGGAACGGTGCCCAGGCCGACTCGGCGCCGTGGATGTCGTACTCGGAAGAAGCGCCGGCTGAATTGTTAGCAGGGGACGATATATGATGAGACTCCAAAAACAAAACCAAAACAACAATCAAAGATCAAAAGGGAGAAGAGGGAGAGGGGGGGGACGAGGAACGCACGTCGGCAGTAGGAGTCGAGGTCCGGGTAGCTCTCCTCGAGCTGAAGCACGCGGTTGACAGAGCCAGCTGCCTTTTGGACGGGTGTCAGCACAGCCGGTGCGGGCAGCGCCATCACAGAGTCTGCCTGTTGTGCTGTGCCGCCTGGCCGCTGGGAAAGTTGCTGCTGTTGTAGCTGCTGCTGCTGTCGCTGCTGCTGCAGCTGGGCCGAGGATGTGGTTGCGCTGCCAACGCCTGACGAGGCGGAGAGAGCTGATGGTGCTGGTTCAAACAGCGACCGACCGCCATCGAGCCGGGACGTGGCCGCCGGGCCAGGTGTAGCAAAGTAGGAGCCCGGGATCTGGCGCCTTGGGGTGGACAGCGTCGCCATGGCGGGCGAGGGTGTGTGCTGTCACGGGGCGATGGCCGCCGGTGATGTGTTGGATGGTGGCCCTTTCTTCAGCGAGTGTTGTTTGTCTCCAGGCAGTCGAACGGCAGGTCTGCCTCCCAATTCCTCTGGTTGAGAGACGCACGACAGAGTCCAGAGGAGCCTCCGATCGATGACCGCAGGTGTCGATGTCGAGAGCAGTGAATGGGGTGTGGAGTGTGACGAGAGAAGCCTGATGGCGATGCCGTCGACAGCTTCGTCCAAGTTTTGAATGTAGATGTCGTCGGCACGCAGCTGCTGTAGGCCGCTTAGGTGCTGGAGAAAAGGTTCGAAGCAGTCGACGTCTTGTCGGCAGTCGTGACTTTGTTCGTTTTGGCTGCACTGGCCGGTTGGGTCGTCGTGGTGCTGTGCTGTTGTCGTGCTGTCTTGCCTCCTCCTACTATTTAGCTGTAAAATGTGAGGCTGGGCCAGTGGTCAATTTTTTCCCCTTTGCCTACTAGGACGCGAAGTTGTCGCGCAAAAGACGCTAGTCCCAAAACAGCAATCAGAGCTCTGAGTGGGGCACCACACCAACCAATTCATGAGGAAAGAGCAGAGAGGGAAGGAGCAACGAATGCACAGCTGTGCTTCGTGGGACTGAGAACGACCTCAAAGGTTTACGGCATACATCACGTCGCAATGGCTAGATTGGTATGAGTTTCAGACAGAATGCAACTGCAATTGCATATATAAGTTTATTTTCTATCTATACTCCGTTTGTCCTTCCAGTCTGCCTAGCCTGCCTGCTTTGATTTGCCCAGTGCCTTCCCAGTGAAGGATTCGCCCGAAATAATAAAGCATAAAGGATAATGATGACAATAAACATGGTCCATACTGTATTGGCGGAAACAAAGACGGAGGAATACAATTGTGCCTCCGAGGGCAGGGAATGGGCCTCGAAAGGTCAGAAAGTGTGTGCCCATGGGCCAGTTGGAAAGGTACACGGCAAACGCGACTCTCTTCATATGTACGACGGACACTGCAGGTCAATCATACTGTCGCCAGTCACACCGTCGCACTGTTCATTCTCGATTCTCGCCCACCGCCTACGTCGACTTCTTGGCCTCGCGGGCGGCCTTGCGCAGAGCGCGCCGGCGGATATCCTGGTGCATCACCAGGTTGTACCAGACGGCCAGGTGGTGGCCCACGCCGATCGTGCTCTCCACAACGTGCTGCACCAGCGCGTGCGTCCAGAAGGGCGTGTACGTCGCCGCAAACGCCTGCCAGCCGCGGCCCACCTTGCCGAGCGCGGCGCGCACAAAGGCATCGGGCTTGGGGATCAGCAGGCTGGGGCGGCGGACCTTGCTCATGGCCGAGACGACGAGGTAGCTGAGGACGAGGTAGGCGTCGACGCCGCTGGGCTTGACCTCGGCCGCCAGGCTAGTGTTCCAGTGCTGGAGGAAGGCCTTGCTGCCGCTGTAGGTGGCCAGGTAGGGCGTGGGCAGCCAGCCGCCAAAGGAGCCCATGGTCAGCACGAGGCCCTTCTTACGCTGCACGAGGCCGGGCAGGATGGTCTTGGTGGTCTTGAGCGTGCCGAGGCAGTTGATGGTGACAATGTTCTCGAGCTCCTCGGGAGCGGTATCGAGGAAGGACACGGGGATGCTGTGGCTCTGGCCGACGTTGTTGATGAGGATGCCGATGTCGAGGCCGCGCACGAGGTCGGCGAGGCGGACGTAGTCGCTGTCGTCGTTCTTGGCGTAGTCCATGGCCAGGACCTTGGTCTTGAGGTCGGCGTACTTAGCCTCGAGGGCGGCAGCGAGGTCGTCGAGCTTGGACTGCGTGCGGGAGACGAGGACGAGGTTGAAGCCCTTGGCGGCGAGCTGGGTCGCAAACTCCTTGCCCAGGCCATCGGATGCGCCGGTCACGACGGCCCACGTGCCCTTCTTGCCGTACTTGCGGAGCTGGAGGGGTTAGAGGGGGAACGGACGACAAACGACGGACGGGATGCTCTATGGATGCACAAGGGCAACTCACATTGGTGCCGCTCAGAACAAAGATGTTGAGGAGGAAGCCGAGCTGCGAGAGCACCTTGCTGCCCAGGTACAGGGCGCCGACGGCTGTAAAGGTGGCCGTAACCGGGCTGGGGATGGCAGCGACAAGAGAGCGAATGGCCTCCATGGTGATTGCCGTTGAGGATGTCGAGAAGTTCTTTGTCTGAGTGTATGTTGTAGACAGACCGAAATAATTCGTATCTTATATTGTTGTCGTTTTCGTGAGATGATGTGACCGTTGGGGGAAGAAGGATTTTAGGGTGTTACCTTCGTGCCAGCGACAAACACCCCCCACACGCGGTTGGCCAATAAAAAAGCTCAGTCCTAGGGAAGGTAGCAACGACCCGGCCAAAAAACCCCGAAAATAAGGGGGGCGGCGGGCTACGACATACACCAGCCATACACCACCACACACCACGACTGTCGTTTCTCACCACAACGAGCCACCGAACAGATCACCCTCACCACTCGACTTTCTCTATACAATGGACGCCGTGCTGTCGTACCTCCCGTCTGGGGAGCAGGGCCTGATGCCATACTACCTTTTCCTGGTCAGTTCGCGTGGTAGGCTCGGCGTTCTGCAGCTGCGTTAATGCTGCAATGATGACGGCGCGTATGTTGTCGACTCGGCTCGAAAAAAATACTGACTTAGTTCCCTGCGCACAGGTTGGCATCGTCTCCGTCGGCAACTCCCTGCAGAACCTCACCACGCTGCACTACACCCGCCGCATCTACAATGGGCTCTTTGTCCCCAGCCACCAGAAGGGCACCGAAGACAGCATCCACAAGCTGATCGTGGCGTCGACCACGGGCAAGGACACGGAGAAGGCGCAGGACCAAGTGACGCCGCTGGCGGCACGGCTGTTCGGGACGTGGACGATGCTGGCCGGGATCGTCCGCATGTACGCGGCGCACGACATTGGCAACCGGGCGCTGTACCAGCTCGCGCTGATTACGCACGTGGTGGCGGCGGTGCATTTCATCAGTGAGCTGACGGTCTACAAGACGCTGCGGCTGACGGGCCCTCAGCTGTTTCCGCTGATTGCCGGCACTGGCGGTAGTATCTGGATGGCGCTGCAGTACAGCCACTATGTGTCGGAGTAGGTAGTAGTTGTGACGGGGACAAACCAAAACTGTTGGGGGTGATTGGCATGCATGATGCAGGGAGAAAAGCACGCTTGTCTTCGTATTGATATACGAGTTAACTATTGAGAAAAGGCTCTCACTGCGCGTGGTGTGCCTGCTAATAAATAATAATATGAATTTGTATAAACTTTTGCCCAATCGACACCGACCACCGACAATAATGTATTAAATGCTTCTACTTTTCCGCTGTTTTCCATGCAACCTTTCAACCTTCAACGCCGTTGCTGTCTTCTCAAACCCTTCCCCCCCCCGGGGGTCCTACAAACTCTTCCGGTAGAGCTCACCGCCGCAGGCCCGGAGCTTGGCAGCCGCCTGCTCCGGCGTAATGTCCCGCTGCGGCTCGCCCAGCAGCTCGTAGCCGACCAAAAACTTGCGCACGGTCGCGGACCGCAGCAGTGGCGGGTAAAAGTGCATGTGGAACCAGCTGCTGTCGGCCTCGTCGTCCGCGCCCAGCGTGTCGAGGGGTGCCTGGTGGATGCCCGACGAGTAGGGGAAGTTGGTCTCAAACAGGTTGTCGTAGCGGCGCGTGACCTCCTGGACGGCGTCGGCAAACTGCAAGCGCTCGGCGTCGGACAGCTCGACAATGGCGCGCACGTGGCGCTTGGCGATGACCATGACCTCGAACGGCCAGATGGCCCACCAGGGGCAGACGACCAAAAAGGCGTCGTTCTCGTAGACGACGCGCTCCTGCTTGGCCCGCTCCAGCTGGACGTAGTCGCCCAGCAGGTGGCGCGTGCTGCCGTGCGTCTTGCGGTACTGGCGCATCTGCGTGAGCTCCTTCTCGGGCTCCTGCGGCAGGCTCGAAGTCGTCCAGATCTGGCAGTGCGGGTGCGGGTTCGAGCAGCCCATGGCGGCGCCCTTGTTCTCAAAGATTTGCATGTAGCGCAGCTGGCGGGCCGGGCGCGGGACGGTGTCGTACTCGGACGTCGCCGGGTGCGCCTCCAAGAACTGCGTCGCGGCGGCGTAGACAGGGTTCGTGGGCGCCAGGTGGGTGGCGTAGATGCGCGTCCACGTCAGGATGACGGGCAGGATGTCGCTGGCGGCCATATCGGCGAGGGTGACGTGGTGCTTGGGTGAGAACGTCAACACATAGCACTTGCCGGTGGTGGCCTCGGCGCGAAGCAGCAGCGACTCGAGGTCGCCGTCCTTGCCCGTCTCTGCAGCCGGGGTGTACTCGGCCTGGGTCTCCTTGACGGCGCTGTAGTCGTTGACAAAGACAAAGGTGTTGTCGTAGGCGGGGTTGGCGTCGCCCTGGGCGCGCTTGTTGCCCGGGCAGAGGTAGCACTGGGGATCGTACTCGGGCAGCGTGTTCTTGGAGGGCGCCTCCTGCTGGCCCCTGAGACGGCCGTCAGTATCGTCCAAGCCGGCAATTCCACATGCTTTTCGATGCGGGGGGGCGAAGAAGGGGCTTACTGCCATGGGCGCTTGGTCCGATGCGGCGACACAAGGAGCCACTCGCCGGTCAGCGGACTGTACCGCCGGTGCGAGATGTCGTTGAGGATTTCGTCGGGCATTCTGACGTGGGTGGTTGTGAGAAGGAAGATTGCTTTCGGTGAAAGGCAGGAAAACCAGGAGCAAGACTGGCTATAAAAGGGAAAACAACCAGCGTCAGACGGCAGTGCCTTCCTGGTGAAAAAAAAGAGTGTTCATGTGGGAGTACGAAAAACAGATGTTGCCAGCGGCCGTTCCTTCCCTGTCTCCTTTCCGCGGTGACGATGGCTGCCCGCATCTCGAAAAGCGAAAGAGGTGGGGTGGCCGCCCCCAGTTTGCGCGAGCATTTGGCGACCGTTGCACGACAGGAAACCCCGAGCTCTTGCCTGTTTGGGCAGTTTGGGCGGGGCGTCCTCCTATTTGGATACAGTAATACGATAGATGGGCCACTTGGAGGCTTTTCAGGCGTTTAAAGCTTGTCTTCTTGCAACGTAGGGCCTACCCCTTCTCGCGGGTTGTCGGCGGAACCGCCGAAAATCAACGCAGTGGACTGCCATGCAGAGGCGCTGACAGGAGAGGTTTAGCGCACACCCAACGTCCGCCACCACTGCCCGTAAAATAGCCCCGAGTCCCGGCTGCCACTAACCCGAACAAAGGGGCTTGGGGAAGCCGAGAATACGCTTCATACGACACAGTTCTTTTTTCGTATTATCAGATGCAGAGGACGGAGTTGTGGCTCGTGGGCATTGTAGCCCTGGTTTTGTTTTCAGAGAGTTGACAACTCGGATGGAGAGGAAGAGGCACGTGGGTGATAGGGTTGAGATTTTGTTAGATCACTGCCAGAAGAAGAAGGAGCCACTTTTTCAACGACGATCTGTACTCAGTAACATTGCAAAGGATTCAGGGAGGATCTATCATTTTGAGCTCAATTTGTTTCCTTATGCTCGTTTGCGCCAACGCCGTACATTTTTGGAAGTGACATGGCATTTTCACTTTCTCTATGTACTGGGAGAAAACAACGTAGTGAGCAAATAGTATGTGCATCTTCTTTGCTGCGAAGCGGCCAATTCATAAGGCTTCATTTCTCGTGCATGGTTTTGGGGTCTACGCCTATAGGGTTCTCGACAATCTGTTCTTTGGATGTAACTTGCCGCTCGGTCAAGATCAGCCAGGATCGCGCAGGAATATGCAGGAACACACGGGAACCTTGCCGCTTTTGGTCTTTTCCAGGCACACGTGCACACGAGCTTACCCGGAAATCATAACAAGCACGTAGTCATACCGTCCCAGATGCAGTCCCCGGTTTGCATCTTTTAATTGCCAATTATGAACAGAACGTGGCTCAGCGAGTCCGCGGACAGTCCTATAGACACTCGTGTTCGCCGTATTGACAACAGTTGGGATGGCCATTTTTAGATATAAATGTTCGTCCCGTATTTTGAATATCATGTTTCGTTTCGTCGACCAGTTATCGCCAACGGCTGCCATATCGCCTCACCTCGCCTCACCTCGCCGCCACTATGCCTCACATGCCTCGACGGACCCTGTCCCTGGCCACGCTGGCCGCACTGGCCGTGCCCGCCCTCGCGGCTGGCAAGCTCAACGTCTACTGGGGCCAGAGCGGCGACCGGACGCTCGCCCAAGTCTGCCAAGAGGACGCCTTGGACTTCGTGACGCTGTCCTTTATCAACGAGTCGCCCGAGAACGACGGGGCCACCAACTACCCGGGCATGGAGTTCGCGGCGCACTGCCCGGGCACCATGTACGAGGTCGACGGCGAGGCGTCCAACCTCATCAAGGGCTGCACGGACATCCAGGAGGGCATCCCGGTGTGCCAGGCGGTGGGCACCAAGGTGCTGTTGTCGATTGGCGGCGTGTTCGACGCCAGCCTGGCCAACTACAACGTCACGACGGAGGCCAACGGGCGATACTTTGCCGACTTCCTGTGGGGCGCCTTTGGCCCGTACAATGCGACATTTGGCGGGCCGAGGCCGTTTGACCTCGGTGCGACGGTGCACAATGCCGTGGACGGCTTCGACTTTGACATTGAGGCCATCTTTCCGTCGGAGGCGCCGTGGATTGCGCTGATCGACCAGCTGCGGGGGTACTGGGCCAAGGACGCGCCGTACCTCATCACGGGGGCGCCGCAGTGCCCCATTGTGTCGGACGCCTCGCTGCCCATGAAGCACATGATTGCCGAGGCGCAGTTTGACCTGATCTGGGTGCAGTTCTACAACAACCCCGAGTGCGATGGCACGACGAGCGCCTTCAACTTTGACGAGTGGGTCGACTTCTTGCCGGGCACGCGGAGTGCGCACGCCGAGCTGTACATTGGCCTGCCGGCGGACCAGGGCGCGTCGGGCTACCTCGACGAGGCCACCCTGCGGTCCATCTTGAACAAGTATGGCACGAGCCCGTCGTTTGGCGGCGTCATGCTGTGGGACGAGTACCTGTCGTACACCAACACGAATGCGTCCGCGACGACCAAGGAGTCGTATGCCAGTCTGGTCCAGGCGCTCTTGGCGGATGTGCCCACCCCGACGCCGTCGTCATCGTCGGCATCGTCGTTGTCTGTGCCGTCCACGTTGTCCCCGTCCTCGACACCGTCGCCGACGCCCTGCAGTAACCCCTACACCGTCCAGCCGACCGACGACTGCTACGACGTCGCTGTCGCACACAACACCACGGTCGGCCAGATCCTGGCGCTCAACCCGGAGCTTAACCGCTTCTGCGACTTGACGGCCGGCCAGGCCATCTGTCTGCCCGAGCAGTGCACGCGGTACTACACCGTGCAGTCGGGCGACACGTGCTACAAGATTGACACGCTGTTCGGCATCTCGTTCGACCAGCTGCTGGCGTGGAACCCACATGTGATCAATGCCGACTGCACGAACCTCAACGTGGACCAGGTGCTGTGCGTGTCGACGAGCAACACAACCACCTCCGCCTCGTCGTCCGCCACCTCGGCACCGACATCCTCGTCGGCTGCCTCCGCGTCAGCCTCGCCGACGCCCGTCGCCTGCGCACAGCACTATATCGTCGCGGGCGGCGACTCGTGCTATGTCATAGACACCAAGTACGGCTTGACATTTGCGGAACTGCAGGCACTCAACCCCACCGCGGGCATCAACAAAGACTGCACGAACTTGCAGATCGGCGAGGTGTTGTGTGTTGCATCAGTCCTCCCCAGTTCCAGCGCCAGTTCCAGTGCCAGTTCCAGTGTGTCTGTTCCACTGTCGACGGGCGCCAAGACAACGTACAGCAGCGGTTTCTCGACCATCACAACAAGCAGCCAGTCGTACATCTGGCCGAACAGCACGTCTGTCGGGACATCTACGACGCTGAGCATCAACTAAATGTGACGCCAAGATGTTCTCGTCTGCTGAAGGGAAATGTCTGCTGAGGCAGGATTATCTTCCAAAAAGAGTATTGTCTGTATATATATTGCATGTTGAGTGTTTTGCTCAACCTGTGCATGTATTTTTTTCATTCATTTTGTACATTTACACTTCCTTTTGTCACATTCTTACACAACCCATATAGACCGTCATTGTTAATGTAGAGGGTTGTCTGAGACCTCCTTATTGTATTTTTTTCATTAATAAATTATTACCTTGGGATATGCTTGTTGGATAAACGACCTCATAATGCTAGTCATACGTATATCGACTCAGCGCCAAGAAACAAAGAAACAAGAAAACAAAAGAACAAAGAGCACACATCTGTACCCCAAAAATGAAAAACCCCTGTTTGACCCCGCAAAGCCAAAGGTCGGGATAGCGTTGTTGTGTCTTGCCAGTGCGAACAAATATTAACCGACGCTAGGGCCAAACCAGGCGAGAGCAACGGCTGTCAGCGTCGCTGGTCAGCCGATGTTGGTTTCTCCATCTTGACCAACTTCAGGGAAAAGATCCAGTATTCTCCTCTTTAACTTTTGATGTTTTTCTTTAATTTCGCCATCACGGACATGGATACATCCATTCGGCCTCGACGAACAGCCAAGGCGTGCACTACGTGCCGTGCGCGGAAGACACGGTGTGATGCATTGACGGCCGGTCTTCCCTGCCGACACTGTCTCGAGGGTGGGTTTGAATGTTTGCTGCAGCCACGCAAGAACCGCCAGAGAAAACTGGCCGTAAGGTTGGCAGAGGCGAAGGGGGAGACGGAGGCGGATGCGGAAGCGGGTGTGACGGACCGAAGTAGGTCTGGCCCTCCAGTGCGTATGGATCGTGCCGACAACGCAGTCGGAAAGAACACCACGATGCGACAGGCACAGTCACCGTGGCAGACTCAAACACAGACACGGGCTGTTTCTGTATCTGCTTCTGCTTCAGCGTCTGGCTTCACACCGACACCCCGCGTGGCCTTTTCCGAACACGTTATGCGGCACCAGATTCCGCACTTTTCATTCTTCAGCCGACTTGCTCTCGTAGGCAGGGTTTCGCCGAGGGCACCATCGACGTCGCAGACGGCGCAGGAGAACATTTCTGGTAGAAGCAGCAACAGCAACGTCGATAGCAACAACAATAACAACAACAGCAGCAACAACCCTGGCAGCGACCGCCGGCTCGTGCTGCCAATCGCGCCGTACAACCAGTCGGCCGAGTGGGCGGCACACGATGCGCAGTCGCGCGCCGAAGACGAGCAGTTTTTGCGGGCCAAGGGGGCGTTCCACCTGCCGCCGCGCGACACACTCGACGACTGTGTGGCAACCTACTTCCGTGTGTTCCATCCGTTCTTCCCCATGGTCGACCGACCAGCATTCCTGGCACTCTACCGACAGACCGCTCGTGACGATTTGGTGCAGGGCGGTGCCAATGGCCGGGAGACCGGACCGAGCTTGTTGCTGCTGCAGTCGATTGTGTTTACCGCCAGCGCGTTTGTAGCGCAGGACCGCCTCACGGCCATGGGCTTCGCGTCCCGCCACGAGGCGCGCCGTACGTTGGCCACCCGCGCCAAACACCTGCACCAGTTTGGCTGGGAGACCGACGACATTGCCACGATCCAGTCACTTTTGCTCCTCAGCCACGACTATGCCTCCATAGCCGACCAGCGGCACACGTGGCTGTGGGCGCACCAGGCCATTGGGCTGGCCCAGGGCGCGGGTCTGCACCGAGCGGCAGCGGCAGCGGCGACCGACGGGCCGTCCACCCAGGACACGCAGCTGTGGAAGCGCATCTGGTGGGCGTGTCTTGTGCGCGACCGGTTGATTTCCCTAGGCACGCGCCGACCGATGCACATCAACAGTCGGGACTGCAATGTTCCCTTGCCGACGGCTGTCGACTTGGCAGAAGACGGCGACACGGACGAGGACCGAGCGACCAAGGCCGTCTTTGTTGATTTTCTAAAGCTGTGCCAGTGCGTCGAGGGCGTTCTGTCGCTGGCATATGTAGGCGAGGAGGCGTCTTCGTCGTCACACCGTCTTGCCCATGAAGTGGCTGTATGTCGGTCGACACTGGCCAGCTGGGCTGCCAACCTGAGTCCACCATCGTGGAGGAATACGGCCGCCATTGCTGGAAAGTCCCAAAATAATGATGCCGAGAAAGACACGCCACCGGCTGGAAGCATCTCATTTCTATACCAGACACTCCTGCATCTTATTCACAAGTATGTTTTACCTCGAATCACTCCGCCTCTAACAGTCTGCTGATCCCATATATATAGCGTCGTCTTGACCACATTACTACAAACCGGCGCCAACAACAGCAGCGCGCGCAGCATGGACCGCGACCCGCTGGCTGGTCCACGCGTCCCGTCGGCCGAGATGCAAGCTCTGGCCAACGACTCGACGCAGTTATTGGACGGCCTCATGCAGCGGTCGCTGGTCAAGTATTGTCCTACGCAAGTGTACGTTTTACCGCCATTGGCACCCAGTCACGTCCCATACTGACAACGGCAGCGTTACGACCGTCATGCCACCTCTCATTGTCCAGTTTCTGCTGATGCGCGGATCCACGACCGACGGCGATGATGACGAGGATGACGCCAACAACAGCGGGAACACAACACAAGACGCCGCACGCGAGTTCGCCACCTGCATGTCCGCTCTCAGACAGCTTGGCCACACCTACTGGCACGCCCAGTTTTACCACGATTTCTTCCAGTTGGCAGCCACGGCTGGTCAGACACGAGCAAGAACCCACATACGAGCACGAGCACAAGCCAGGCGTCGCTACAATGCCAAGAAGAGGAAGACGGAGGCCGAAAATTTAAAGACGGCAAAGGACAGCAAACGAGCCAAAGCGGCAACGCGTAAAGTGGAGGCCACAGCAGAGGCAACGGCAGGTATTGGCTCATCACTGACCGAGGCGACGGCCATGACGGACGCAATTTCTCCACCGCACAGCAACAGCATCGGCCTGTTGGAGCAAGGTCTAGATTATAATGGCTGGAGCCACGTTGACCCACTTTTGCAGCAGAATCTTATTCCACTGGAACGGCGCAACGACACCTTATGGCCCGCCGGTAACTGGGACACGGGAGGCCTTGTTGCTTCCAGTCTTGCAGTTCAACCGGAGGACACTTTGAATCCTTGGATGTGGAACGGGGGCGACAACGTTTGGACAGCCGACCAGGCGACGCTGTTTGACGACTGGCTCAACGACGATGCCCTGTTTCAGAGCCTCTTTCCGTCGGCGTGAGAGAAATCGGGGGATTTGTGCATGTACGATACAGGCGTTACTTTTGCAGGCTACAAAAAAAGGAAAAAAACCTTGTACCTTATCGTCTGACATGTACCTAAACGCACGCTATTCACTACTCTATATACCACGTATCGCCACATTTGCTGGCTACCGCTTGGGGCCGTTCCGGATGGCAAGCCCTTCTTTGCTGTTCCAAAAGGTACCGTCTGGGTACTGGTATGCCGCAATGGCCTCGGGCGTGTACTCGACGCTGTAGCCCGCCTCCCAGGGTGTCACGAAGTGGCCGTCGGCTAGCTGCACAGGGTGCCGCAGCACGTGCGAAAACGAGTTGATGTGCTCCAGCAGGCTCTTTTCGCCGGCCACGGCGACGTAGTTGAGCAGCGCCAGGTGCTGCGTGTACTCGGTGAGGCCGATGCCGCCGCTGTGGGGGACGACGGGGACGCCAAACTTCTTGGCCATGAGCAGGACGGCCAGGACCTCATTGACGCCGCCGAGGCGGCACGCATCGACCTGGCAGTAGTCGATGGCCCCGGCCTGCAGCAGCTGCTTGAAGAGCACGCGGTTCATGCCGTGCTCGCCCGTGGCGACGCCGATCCCGTGCGGCCGAAGGGCTGCGCGGATGGCGGCGTGGCCGAGCACGTCGTCGGGGCTCGTCGGCTCCTCGATAAACGCCGGCCGGAAGGGCGCAAACTGCGCCACCGCGGCAATGGCCTCGGGCACGCTCCAGACCTGGTTGGCGTCGACCATGAGCATGCGGTCGGGGCCGATGACCTCGCGCGCCATCCGCAGCCGCCGCAGGTCGTCCGCCATGTTGCCGCCCACCTTGAGCTTGAACTTGTCGATGCCGGCTGCCAAGCTGTCGCGCAGCAGCTGCCGCATGCGGTCGTCGGAAAAGCCCAGCCAGCCGGCCTGTGTGCTGTACGCGGGCACGGCGCGGTTCGCCTTGGCGTCGGCTAAGCGTGCGGCCTTGGTCGGCCCTTGCGCCGCAAGTAGGGCCTCCGCCTCAGCCGGGGTGATGGCATCCTCGATGTACCGAAAGTCGATGCACCGCACGAACTCCGCCGGCGACATCTCGCAGACCACCTGCCACACCGGCTTGCCCAGGTACCGCCCCCAGAGGTCCCACAGCGCATTCACGCAGCTGCTCGTGCCCAGGTGGATGACCCCCTTTTCGGGGCCGACCCACCGCAGCTGCGAGTCCGCCACCAGGTACCGCCATGTCTTGCCCATTTCGGCCGTGAGCTCGCCCAGCGTCTTGCCGACCAGCCGCTCGCCGACCATACCGGCGGCGGCCGTGACCAAGTCGTTCCCGCGGCCAATCGTGAACGCAATGCCGTGCCCAACCAGACCGGGGTGGTTGGTCTTGAGCTGGACGTGGGCGGCGCTGTAGTCGCCGGCGGGGTTCATTGCGTCCGAGCCGGAAGCGTCCAACGAGGTCGGGAAGCGGAGGTCTAGTTGTCAGTGGGAATTCAACTACTTTTATAGGACGAACAGTGCTTACCAAACGTCTCGATAGCCTCAATGCGGACATCGTCAATGGATGGGCGGATGCCGTTGGTTTGGCCGTTGGTCTCTTCTGCCATTGTGTGTGTGTGTGAGTGTATTTGTATGGGAATGTGCGGAAGAGAGGCACGATACAAAGATAGTCATCAACCGTTAACTTGGCGATGTGCTCAAGAGCCAGGGAGCCCCTTCATTTAAGAGTCCACGCAAATAGGTCAACACACCAAGCCTCCGACCCCGGAAGTTCGCTCTATTACCATCCGAAGCGCGTGTCGAGTAACCTGTGGAACGTTCTGTTTTGTTTCCGTCGTCGTCTCCGGCCGTTGTCCAGCTTGTTCTTCGTACTCTTTGTCCCCAACTGACAATTCTTACTAGACTGTCACCCGTGATCGATATTGTCTTAGAGTCTCCATTAATATATCTCTCAACCAATCATACATCATGGACCGGCGATTCGGACAGTGCATACATGTCAAAGCCGGCCATCGTCTGGGATGCCATTCCAAGCCTATGGAACCATGTCCATCACGGGGCGTCGTTCTCCACTATTTACGCCAACCAATAGAACTACACCTTTCGGCATTACGGCATTATCTCTGGTCAACTCGTGTGCCTGCGTCGGTTTCCCTCCTTCTGTCACGTCTACTGCTAGTTTCGGCTGTATTGCTAGGCCAATTCTGGTCAACGCCAACGTTTCTTGTTGTCGTCGAGGCCCTAGGCAATGACGCTAGAGGATTCGGAGTTTTCTTGTATACGGCTGTTTGCCTTCCTTCCTCCTCGTTCTTTCCTTCTTCCACTTTCACCCCGGATCTCGATCCCCACACTTACCATCCTGACGACCAAGAACAAACCTGGAGAGAGCGGGAGGGGCACTGCATGTCTGGGGACTCAATCTGATCTCTCCGTTACCTCCATTGATATTCTGTCAGACTCAAAGTGACAGGGCCACGCGGTGCAATTGCCGGGGTGGCCTTGGCCTTGATACTCAAGACGGACCAGTGAACAGAGTCGTACATAAATGGGCAGACATCCTCATCAATATAAGGGCGTCGTCTTTCATTGTCTCAAATCCCACTCGGGACTTCCCAGTATTCTCTGCTCCCGCTTCATTCTTGTGTTCTCCTTCTCTCGTTCTTCTTTCTTTTAGGCTGTTCTCGTCACCGACTTTCCTTCATACTCTCTCCGCACACCGCACACTACACTCGCCATGACTGACGACAAGAACACGGCTGTCCTACCCGACCATGTCGAGGACGACGGCCTCAAGCTGGACAATGTGGCCAAGGACATCGACACATCTCTCACGGCTGCCGGTGGCCGTGCGGGCGTCAACGACCAGCGGGACAACGCCTTGTACCAAGAGGCCCTGGCCCGCTATCCCAACGACGCCGCCATCGACCCGGCCGAAGAGAAGAAGCTCGTGCGCAAGCTCGACCGCCGCGTGCTCTGGATCCTGGGCGTGTGCTACTTCTTCTACTACGTCGACAAGACCACGCTGTCGTATGCCGCCATCTTCGGCATCAAGAAGGATCTGCATCTGGTCGGCGACGAGTACTCGTGGCTGTCCAGCGTCTTCTACTTTGGCTGGCTCGTCTGGTCCATCCCCTCGAACCTGCTGCTGCAGCGCTCGCCGCCCGCGTACTACCTGGCGCTCAACATCTTTTTGTGGGGCGTCTTTCTGATGGTCCAGGCCGCCGTGAACAGCTTTGCCTCGCTGACCGTCCTGCGTGTCATCTCGGGCGCCTTTGAAGCCATTGCTGACCCGGCCTTTATGCTCTTTACGTCCATGTTCTACACCAAGGACGAGCAGCCATGGCGCATTTCTGCCTGGTACCTGTGGAATGGCCTGGGCGTCGCCGGCGGCGGCATCCTCGGCTATGGCATCGGCCAGATCCGGGGCCGCCTGGCCTCATGGCGCTACGAGTTTCTGATTGTCGGCGCCCTCTGCTCCGTCTGGGGCCTGGCCCTGTTTTTCCTGCTGCCCAACTCCCCCGGGCAGTTCCGCGGCTTCTCGCACGACGAGTCGCTGCTGTTGATTGCCCGCATGCGCCGGAACCAGTCGACCTTTGAGCAGAAGCGCGTCAACTGGCGCCACATCCGCGAGGCCGTGCTGGACTACAAGACGTGGCTGTTTTTTCTCCTGGGCTTCGTCTCGGCCGTGCCTAACGGCGGCATCTCCAACTTCTCGACGCTCGTCATCCAGGGCCTCGGCTTCGACACGCTGCACACGGCCCTGCTGGGCATCCCGCAGGGCGTCACCGTCGTCGTCTGGATCCTGCTGGGGGCCCTGGCCAACCACTACATGCCGCCCAACAGCCGCACGCTCGTCTGCGCCTTCTTTATGCTGCCCACCATTGCCGGGGCCCTGGGCTTTCTACTCGCCCCGGATAATGCCTATGTTGGGCGTCTCATCTGCTTGTATGTTACCTGCCACGCACCCCCTCCTCTTCCGCAACCGGCCACTTCACACGATTTTGCAAAAACCTTGCCACTAACGACACCAGCTACCTCACCGGCTCGTACCAGGCCTCCTTTGTTATCTGTCTCTCCCTCGTCACCAGCAACACCGGCGGCCAATCCAAGAAGATGATTGTCTCCGGCATCATCTGGCTCGGTTCCTGCATCGGCTCGATTTCGAGCCCCTTCTTCTACAAGGCAGACCAGGCGCCCAAATACCCCCTCGGCATTGGCTCCCTGCTTGTAACCAACATTATTGAGCTCCTCCTCTTCTTCGTCTTCCGCTACTCATTTATCTACGAGAACAAGCGGAAGCAGCGCCAGCGGGCGGCGCTCCGGTCCGCTGGTGGAGATGGAGATGACGGTGCCTCCACCGTTCCCGGACTCAACGAGACGGCCTTTGGCGACTTGACCGACAGAGAGAACCCCAACTTTGTATATGTATACTAGATGTCGTAGGCGGTAACGGCGATACAGGGTGGCCTCAGCAAATGCTGTGTTGGTCGGCAGTCTGTGTGTTAAACCACCCGAAAACCTCATCCCATTCCCTGCAAACCATGAGCCATCTTTGGGGGCCAAGCACAGGATTGCACAGGCGTGCACAGATAGAGGCACACAAATTTAAAGTGGCCTTGTCTAGTAACCAGGGACCTAAAATGAGGAAACGCTCTTTAGAGAAGCAAGCCAAGAACAGGTCCTAACAAGTAGTGTCTTTTGTAAGGTGGCAATGTTCTATACAATTCTTCTTGTCAATACTTATACGTCTATAAATGCGGTAGGTTGGTATGTCAGACAATCGGTAGCGACTGAGTCTTCTATCTAGGTTACTGGGAGGAAGCCGTAGTCTTACATATCTAACGTAGTTCATTCATGTTTCATTCTGCTGTTTCATTGCTCATATGACATAGGGATCCTATTTCGTATCCTTCTTCAATACCTCGCATAGAATAACGTAAGCATTCCACTTTCCTGTTTTGCTCGGATTATGGAAATGCCTTCAATCGTGGTGGCTTTTCGTCGCATTGGCCAGGCCACTTGTCTCCAGCCACCTTCCTGTGTACTGGCCACTTCTGTGTGCTCCACGCATGTACTGTATCTGAACACTTCCTGTACTGGCCATCCATTAGGCTGTCCATATTTCTGCCGCTTCTGACCTTCATTGGGTCTGTCCCTCAGGTCTCGTGGAGTCGAGAATCGTTACAGTTCCCTTCGCGTAAAATGGCCCCGCCTGTACCGGCTCGTCGGTCAACTACTCGTACAGAGTATGGTGGCTTTTATTTGGACATGTAAGTCGAATAGTTAACGCGTAATACTGGGCAATACAATATGTCTGGTCAAAAGACATTCTCCGTCCTTGCTACCTAGTTCTTTGTTTCGTACATTTTCGTACTTTTTTTGTACTTTTGTACATTTTTGTGCCTTTTGTGCCTTTTGTGCCTTCTTCTTCTTTTTTTTTTCACTTAAATTACATCCTTTTTAATGTTTTTGCGATCATAAATATACGAAATTAAAAAACAAAAACGATGTAAAGAGACGTGCAACTTATTTTCATTTTTAAGAGGACGGATACAAGGTGATATCCGAACAGAAAAGCTCCCACAAGGCAAGTGCAGATTTATTGAAAATGTGATTACGGAAAGTACCCTCCCGTCCTTTGTAAACGAGAGACCTTGCGTGCACAGAAAAGGAGTTTGTAGCTACGGCGCAGAATGTATCCTAATTGGTTTTTTATGTGGTTTTTTGTATAAATTTTTCTTTTTGCTTTTTGTAATGCTACCCAATATGTAAAATAATCCTACATTCTGCCCCGTAAAAGCTTTCCAAAATCAGTACGTCGTATCTGTCTGACTTCTTCTCCGCCATACTCCGTGCTCTATCCGACACGGAAGAAAACGTGGTGGCGTTTTGCAAAGCTTGATTTACAACTGGGATTCAGGGAAGGTAACCTAACGGGTTGTCCCGAAGAGTGTTGATCCAGGATTTACGCTGATCACCACAGACCGCACGGAAAAGGGCCCTGTATTTCTCCGCAAAAAAGAGTGCGCTTGTTGATTGGATCCCAGGAGCTGAAAATCAGTGTCACATCGCAAATTTGTGATGACAGGCGGGGTCTTGTTTTCCAACGGCGGCAATGCAGGGGCAGCTGATAATATCAACTCTGACGCCCGTACGGCCGAGCGGTAATACGGACTTGGGCAACTGTTGCTTTGAAAAGCCACCCCCGACCTAAATAACCAGACAGCTGTCAATTGTATTTCCCCATGGCAAGAAAAGCAGTCCTAGGAGCACTCTGTGTATTTATACATAGCTATTTTACCAGGCTGAAGGTGCGAAACGTAGCAATCCTCGACTACCAACATTGCACATTGGCATCGTGATTGTCCCTTCTTCAGTTCAAGGTCAATATAGCGACAGCCCGAAGACTGGGAAATAAGCCACTTATCTTTTGATCTATTGAAATGTGAGAGCATCCCTCCCGATAATTGCGCAGGCATTCGAAACAAACATAGCCTCACAGGCCGTGTGTTGGTCGACCCTGGATGTGACCACCCACCCACACACACCAAATTCCAAACACCAACAGGAAGTCGCTAGGCGGCAATACCAAAATCCTGCATCGTAATTACCCCTGAAAAGGAACATCACCCTTTATTCCAGCCGCCAAATGAAAAAGTGTGCCGAAGAGATAGGAATACTACTCTCGCTCGTTCAAGACGCCTGGAGGCTCTCATCGGTTTGATGTGTTGAAGAATGGATTGCAACGACGTTGTGGAGTACGTTGTACATGTATCACAAATATTCGCTTTCTCATATCGGAATGTCAATATCCTCTTTTATTATGGGATCTTTTTAACCCTTTTCATCAAACCCTCATATTTGTCTTGCATTTCTCTCAATAGAATATCGCGACACGAGTCTTCGGTTCGGACAATCTCACAGTTATATTAGTTATATGACGTGAACGCCCAGAAAGTTGCCAATTCCCGACACTGCACATTATATTTTTATGTTTCAAGAGTTCACTTCCAAGTCGTCCATGACAACATAGCCACCATGGCAGGTCGTGAAGAGGCAAAAAAGATCGTGGTGGAGATAGGGAAGAAGAACGGATACCTCCCGGACGATGTACTTGCAGAGATGCATACACTGTCCGAAAAATCATATAACCGCATCTTGGACGCTTTGAGCAGTTTAAAGCACCAAGCTGCCACTTCTGTCAAAACGTATGTACACAGCGTCAGGGAATGGGTCAGATCAGGACAGAGCATTGACTGACACATTGGCAGACTCGCCCAGAATCTGTATTCGAGCAGCGCAAAGTTTGTCTTTGAGTTGCTGCAGAACTACGACGACAACCACTACGACCGCGACCGCGGCCCACCGAGCGTGGCCTTTCACATCTACCCGGACCGGATCGTGGCTTCGTGTAACGAGAACGGCTTTAAAGAAGAGAATGTCACGGCCATCTGTAGCGTTGGCCAGAGCTCTAAGAAGAACACAAAAAGCCAGTTGGCTGGTGATATGGGCTACACTGGAGAAAAAGGCATTGGCTTTAAGTCAGTTTTCATGGCAGCGGAAGAGGTGCACATTCAGTCGGGCGACTACTCGTTTCTTTTCAAATACCCCAAGGGAGACTCGGGGCTGGGCATGATGACACCTATCTGGACCGACCATAACGAGACGCTCGATGCCCAGCTCAGCCACATCACGCTGACACTGCGAAGCGACGGGCAGCCTGGTGATGCTGTTCGGAGACAGGAGATTATCCACGAACAGTTTCATAACATCCACGACTCCATTCTGTTGTTCATGAAGAAGCTCCAGGAAATCAAAGTCTCCTTTTACGACTCCGGGGAGACTCTGAAGTCCACCACCACCTTTTCTATTGATCGTCTGCGGCACCAAACCACTGTGAAGAAATCCGTGACAATATTCGATAACGAGAACATGGAGCAAGTCACCGAAGTTATTAAGAGTTACATTATGATTAAACACATTGTCACGGATCTCGCCCCGAGCGAAAACCGCAAGGACCTGGATAATGAGGAACAAACTACCACAGACGGTGTGGTGGTTCTTGGCTTTCCTATTGATACACACTCCGAGCCGGTCCTACAAAACGAGTACATTTTTGCATTCTTACCCGTCAAGATAATGGGTTTTAAGGTAAGTTAAGTCTCTCACTTTCCCCCCCCCAAAAGCGTTCATCAGTACAATACGATTACTAACGACGATTTACTACTCCGACGAACAGTTCCTGATCCACGCCGATTTCGTTACACAGGCCAACCGAGAAGATATCGTCGTCACATCGGACAGGAACCATGGCCTTGCTCGCGGCATCGCAGAAGCTTTCATCATAGCACTTGGCCAGTTCTCTACCCACGCCACACTTCAGTATCAGTGGATGAGATACCTTCCCCGTGACAGCGACTATCCCTGGGACGGATTTTGGACAAGTGTCATCCAAGACATCCGAAGCCGCTTGGGACGAATGGACATCCTGCAGTCCCAGGACACTTCCCAGCCTCTGCTGTCAATTAGTGACTCACGCCGTCTCTTGCCGAGTATGCTCGATAGTGACGGAAAGCCCCTCGTACCCGACATTGCACCAAACCGTTATTTATCGCAAGAATACCAGCACAAGGACCTCTTCCTGCTGGAAGATTACGGTCTCAAAGCAATGTCCAATTGGGAGTGGGTCGAGCGCGTGAAGCATGACTTGACCTCAGACGCTTCGATGATGAAATTGACCGACGATGAAGACTGGCACACGCGTGTGGCAGACCTCCTGTACGCGCTACTCGACTCAGAATCGGAAGAAGTCCGTGAAGCCGTCCAGCAACTGCACCTTTTCCCTCTGCGGGACGGGAGCTGGGTGTCGGTCAACCCCGGGCCTGTGTACTATCCACAGCCGGAGGGCACCAGCTTGGTCATTCCCCCGCGAGTGAACCTGGCCGTGATGGATGCCACAGCCATTGCCAACGTTTCAAGGGAGCGCCTCTTTAACAGACTTGGAGCCTGTGCTGCGCCGGTCACCACTGTTCGCAAGGCAATTTTCAAGGAGCACCAAAACCTCAGCACCGGCACTATCGAGTGGACAGAGCTCGCCCAGCACACCCACTTTCTTTATCAAACACACCATCTGGTGAGCAGTCCCTACGACTATAACATGTTGGTCATTGTTCAGCGTAATGGACACTTCGTGAAATCGTGCAACGCCGATGTCGATATGTACATTGCAGATGGCACACCTTATGGAGTGGAGATTTTGCTTCCATCCGACAACGATGTACCGGGATTCGAACCCCTTTGCATCATGGCCGACGCGTACTTCAAGGATGTACCAAGCCTCCCGACACCGACAAGTCCGACTTTCAAAGACTGGCTCCACAAATTCCACGGAGTGCGTCGAGACCTACGGCTGATCCATACGGATGGGATGGCTCTGTCTCCCATTGGCAAATATATTGCAGAACACCGACCCGAAAAGTTTCTCGGCTTTTTACAGGGAACGTGGGGAGGAGCCACATTTTCATCCTCGAACGAAGAGCTCATCACCGGGGAGATCTCCAATCTCAAGGTTCTCTGTCAGGGAGGAAAGAAGGTCCGCCTCGGTTCGACCTACTTTCCTCTCGGAAACCTTAAAAGGCTTTCCGAACGGTTCCTGAACGAGGAGTTCTTTCCTTGGTTGCAGCTAGAGAGTGAGATTACCGACGACGAAGTGTTTCTCTCCAGTTGGGCGGCACTGGGCAAAGCTTTTGGACTCGGTTACCACTGCACAACTCTATCTTTTCTGCTCGATGTCCTGAAATACATAAAGAAGAATACACGTGCGCGGGACATTGTCAATCCTAAGCGTATATACGAGCTTTACCTTCGTATCCAGGCCGAGGTACAAGCCGCCGGTCCTGAAGATGGATTGGTTGAACAGATCAGGTAAGTGCTTTTTTTTTTGGCGCAAGGATACACTAACTTCGGGAAAGCCAAAGGTAGAACGACTGCTCATAAACTGATCCACTAATATGGAATCATTATTCCAGACTCGCTTTCAATTCAGATGAGTTGGTCTTCACCGGCCACACGGATTCTGCACATCCAACTTGGACCTGTCCTGACGATTGCGTCTGGGAGTCACCGGTCGACATGATAAACATTGGTACGATCGCCAGACGCTGTGAAAGTAGCTTCCCGGACCTGTACGTACAAGAGCGCTCCAATCTGCGGAATTTCTTCTCCACAACGCTGCAAACCCGGGACGCAGACTGGCGTGACCTGATGTCCGAGATTACCTATATGCATGACGACGGCATGTATGACCTTTACAAGGCAAAGGAGCTGTACACTTGTCTTTCTGAATGTCTGGAGAGTCTCAATGAAGACGAACTGAGGTACGTGCAGACGCGGTGATGGCAAAGTGGAATGTAGAAACCATTGATACGTAGTTCTGACAAGGGCCAAACACCATGATATAAACAGTGAGCTCAAAGACGAATTCACAAAGAAGGAGCTGATTTACGTCTCCAGCGAAGACGATCCCGACGACGGCGACTGGCACACACCCAACCAGTGTTTATGGACAAGCGTCACGAAGATCCGCGGCAAGGTCACTCTCAGCGTCATTTACCCAGACTTAAAGAGTTTCTTTATGGATTGTCTCGGTGTGCGGACAATGACTGTCGAGATGGTCTATGACAAGCTAACCGGGCCCCCTCTGTCTGTCGAAGAGACAAAGCAGACCATCCATGCATTCAACTCCTTGTTAGTTCAGGACGCAGATGCAAGGGAAATGGTCGGGACCAATGTATTTGAAAAGCAAGTGTTTCCCGTCCGCCTTCCTGGTGGAACTGTGCAGCTTTGTCAAGGAACCGACAGCTTCTTTCTTGTGAATCGCCAGTCACTCGCAGACGAGTTTGCCGGACAAGCCAAGTTGTTTGATTTTGACATGGGCGAGGTCCGCTCCTTGCAACCGTTCATCGCGTGGGTGGGACTGGGGCACAAGTACCTGTCGAAAATGGTTAGAGAGATCTCCTGCGTTGTAGGAGATGACAAACGGTCAATTTCGTGCAAAGATCGCGATATCCGCCGAAAGGCTCACGCTCTCTTTAGGTATATGCCCTCTCTATTATCGTGTCTACCGATAAGTATAAAAAAGGAACGTCTACTAATGATTGCTCTATTTTAAAGTCTGGCCATGGCTTACAACAGTCCCCGGGTCTACGGTAGCCGAGAAAAGTCATTTTACACGCTCCTTCGACGCGCCGAGACGATCGAAACAGACCGCATCACGTCTGAGCTACACCTGGACCAAGATGGAAAAGTCCTGAAGGTCGAACGAGCCACCGCCTCATCCCATATCCAAGAAGCTGACACATCGGTCAAGTTCTATGTGCCACGAGACGAGACCGGACAGGAGCTATGTTTTAATGCAACGTTGCCAAAGAGCATCTGCCTATGGATGATGAACAATCCGAAGACCACGATCGTCTCAGACATGGTCTCTGCCGCCCAGGCAATTTTGTGCGCAAAATGTGTTGCCATGAATGTGATCCTGGATCACCATGGTATCAAGCTAGCCACTGTCCCAGAGGGAGAAGACGATGACGAGGAAGAGGAAGCTGTTCCCCCACAAACATCCACCGAGGAGCCGGGGAGACCATCCGTCGAGGAGCCGGGGAGACCACAACTAGTGGATGAGGTGGTTGTGACCACTCGATCGACATCGCTTGCGTCTGTTCCGCGGCAGCGCGTGGCGACGTTTCATAGTAATGAGGACGAGATAATCTCCTCGAGGTCGAACACGCCCTTTACCTTTAGCGGACAAGCAGAGTCTCACGGTAGCGGGATGACACCAGATTACTCATTTACTTTTCCACCACCCACGACGGCCACGACAGCGTCCATAGTGACGACATCGACGACAGTCACGGACGATGGAGAGCTCTACGTTTCATCACTTTTGGCTCGCACCTATATCTCGACAGATTCGGCGTCACCCGTGTCACAGGCTCAAGCTTCTGTGCCGAGCCTTCCCGACGACAGCTACTCGGTTCTCCTCGACCTCGTCGTGAAAGCCGCGATGCAGGCAAGCATTCCCTCGCGTGGCAATGTCTCCACGTCCATCATGCCAAGCACGGGCGCGCAACGCGACAACCGATGGTTCCAGGATGCCACCTTGGACGAGAAATACAAACAAATTGGCGCCGCAGGCGAGTTATTTGTGAGTACAAGGTGCATGTGTGCCACGGGAAGGACCACGTCCAAACAGCTAATCTTTTCTCTCTTCTCTCTTACCAATTTAGGTCTACACGCTTCTGTCTCATATGGGGGACGGTTTCTTGCCAGGATTCTCTTTGCAAAACTGGCAGAGCACCATCCGTGGCTACGCCCGTAGCCATCCTTTGTACTCGGACATTCAAAACTGGGTTGGTCAAGAAACAGCCGACATCACCTACGAGGATGTAGATGGCACTCTCACCGCCCTGCTCATGGACAAGGGTTACCTCGCGCACGAGGTATGGGCGTCTGCCCGACCACAATACTTTATCGAGGTCAAGACAACCGTCAACGCCGCCGTTGCCACGCCGTTCTATATGAGCAACCATCAATACACGCGAGTGAGTTCCTTTGCCGAGTCAGACAGCGATGAAAACGGAGCTAACGTTCTTCCCCACAGATGCAAAACTGTTCTCCTGATGGTCCAGACGGCTCTTATGCGCTCGAGAATGTTTACATGATCATTCGTGTATTTGGTCTCGGCGCGGGATTTGTTGGCTTCCAGCTGCTGGTGGATCCAGAAAGCATGCGCAGGCGCGGTGAACTGGCTTTCACGGCGCCAGAGTCTTGGACTGTCGTCGTGCTGTAGGATGTGGTACAATAATGCTTATAGGAAGACAAGAAAAACCTGGGGAAAGAAGGTCCGTAAAAGCCTTGCTGTATTGTATTTCTGCACCATTTTGTATTTTTATTTGAAATCTTGCGACTTAGCGGCAATGGGCGAATTCGATGCACAAATCAAATACTCTTTCTACTCTATCTATGCTCTGGATGACGAGCTATGATATTTTGAAGGCTTCAAAATGGGTCCATGAAGGGCCGATACCTTTGTCGCATCCTGCGTCCAAGATGTGAGGTCCATATCTTCGTTGAGCGGGTCATGGCAGTTGTTGTCCAAGAATGCCTAGAAACCGGTTTGGTAAGTTTTACTTAGTTGCGACTTCTCGAGACGCATTTAATTGTAACTCTTCTTGTGCGATATTCCCAGATGGAAGGCTCTGTGGCTGTGCTGGATGCACAGCGAGTACAGGGGGGCACACGATGGAACATCGACTAAGCAGGTTGGAGCAGAAACAGAACAGGTGCACGTCCCTGGAAGGAAATTCCGAGTGAGGGTTTCCGGGTGGCATATTGGCCTGATATATAGTTGAATACAATTTAATCGGTGTTTGCTCGTTCTGATATGGGAACATGCCGTGGCCGTTGCCGTCCCTCTCGGAGGGCACACATATTGTTATGTGCCATTGGCCCTGCCATTGTGGTCATTATGCCTGGCCTTTGGGCGGCACACAAGCCTCCGTTTCCAGCCAGCAAGTCTTACAGCCAACAACTGAGACCTCCCACAGACGAGTCCAGTGGCGAAATGGCAACGTACTTGGCTACGAACCAAGACATTTCAGGTTCAACACCTTCCTGGGTCGTATTCGTTTTGTTTTTGTCGTCATGGTGATATTTTGTTAGCCATGGTAGAGGACCGTTTTCTTTTTAATTAATAAACGATGGTGGACACGACGAAATTGTTAACTATATTGCAGCAACAACGTTCGGAAACCCGTTAAAGCACGCCAGAAGAGCATAAAGAGGGGCGAGAATACAAGCGACAGTTATCAAGCCCAGACGAAAGAAAACACACAAAATGAAATCAAAACAGCAATCCAAATTATCAGAACCGCGCATCCTCCTGCCGCTTCAGTTCGTCCCGGAACACATTGTTTCTTCCCGTGGGCGTCGCGCGGATCGGCCCAGCACCATAGTTGCTGTCCGGCGGTGGCGGCACATGCACTGGACTCTGCAAACCGGGACCGTATGTCCCCAGCGGCGGTTCAAAATTACCGGCACCGCCAGTCCGCTGTCCGTAGCTCTGTCGGGCGCCGTAGCCCTTGGCCGAAAAGGACGACGTGCGCCGCGACACGAAGCCGCCGATGCACGGCAGGTGGCCATGGTGCCGGTACGACCACACGCAGAAGCCCAGCAGGGCCAAGACGGCGGCACCAATGACCACGGGCACGGCAATGGCGACAGCGCCCACGTGGTGCCGTTGCTGGTGTGGCAGCACAACATGGTTGGTCACCAACACGCTAGGCCCGGCGAGGCGAAGGAGGGTGTTGGACGTCGAGCTGTTGTAGGCCAGCGAGAACGTCACGTTGACGTGGCCCGACGCACCGCCGTACATGGCGACCAGTGAGCTCGGTACCGTCCAGGCGTAGAACCCGCTGGAGGCCTCCAGCTGCGCCGACGAGAAGCCCTCGCCGCTCGCGTCGGTGTTGGCGTACGCGCCCTGCACCTCGACCGTCTGGTCGGCCGTGAACCCGGACGGGTCCCAGACGACGTAGTAGGTGTGGTTGGTGGCGATCTGGCTGCCGGCGCGCGGCTGGCAAAAGGGCGCGTGGGCGTCGGCCACCAGATTCTCGCCGACGTGGCAGGCCATGAAGGCGCCCGCGGTGCCCGGCCCTGTGGCGCTGGCGACCGGCGGCGCCGCCGTTGTCGTAGTGGCGTGGCCGTTGAGGGACAGGACAAACGGTGTCGGCTGCGTGAGCACGCTGGGCGGTGGCGAGACGGTGGACTTGCCGCTCAGCGAGGGCGTCACGGTCGCGACATGGCCGGCGGCGTCGACGGTGATCCAGGGTCCTGGAAAGGACGTCGTCGCAGCGGCGCGTGGTCCGACGGCGACTGCGGCGACCCTCTCCGCGAAGAGAAGAACCAGAGCGGTACCGAATGCAATGTGCATCGTCGAGGGAGATGGTACTAAAAATGGCTTTCGTGTATGAAAGTGAACTGTCTAAAAAAGGGAGGAAAAAAGGAACCCTTCAGGTCTAATTTGTCGCGACTGATATAAGTCATAAATATGAAAGATCGATACACGACCAATAAAGTAAACGAATGTCGCCATCTACAGTCCCAGCCTCCTCTTTCCCCTCATCTGCTGGCGGCTTGGCTGTTATCACGGCATAGCTGCAGCTGCAGGCAAACCAAGACAGAGATGCGGGAGAGGCGTAGTGGTGGTGTCGAGTTGCAATGAACCTGCAATAAAAACGAGCTCAAGAATAGGCTGCATTCATGCTATCGACAAGGGGACGAGGGCCTTCCATTTTGGGCCAGTTCCGCTCATACTTCAAAAATTCCCTCTTCGGCCGATAGCAGTCTGATATAGGTCTGATATAGGTCAATATACAGAATAGAGGCAGACAGAAAAAACGACCGTAGGAATAAAGAGGGAGAAATGCGCAATATAACAAAACGTATTAATGCTCTTGGCCGAAAGCATGCAAGTCCGATTCACCGACTCATCGTCCAACCGTATTTTGTTTGTTATAGTAGCCGAATCTGTTCATTCTGTCCCCTGCAAATCACGACCCGCATTTGGAGGCCAAGCACCGGCGCTGCACAGTCTGGCACCAGCGCTAAGCAGGTCTGCACAGGCGTGCACAGGTCTGCACAGGCGTGCACAGGTCTGCGCTGCCTGCGATGCCTGCGCCACAGCAGCATGCGTACGGTTATAAGCATACGGTTCTAAGCACAAACAAGGGAACCAAAATGTATACATATTCTCATAGGGAGGAGGCCGTAAATGAGTCCTAACGGTTGTTATAGAGTCTTTTCGTGCTGATAATGTTCTATATGATTCCTGGTGTCTATGCTGCTCCGGATTTATATTAGTATAGCGCCTTCGCGTACTGGAGGCTCGTTGGAATTTTCTCTTTAAATGGCTGTTGTTTACCGTTACGTCTTTGAATTTTCCCACCACTTTTTAAATATTATACTAAAAGCCATTTTACTTATTATAAGTTTCTTGTAATTTAACTTGGGGCCGGAGAGTAGTTGACCTAGACGATGTTATTAATTTTACTTCAGAGAATAGGCTTCCTAAACGGTCGACAATCGACTCTAACCTTGTTTAAGGTAACTAAAGCTAAAGAGCTAAACCTTACACGATTAGGACTTAAAGATATAAATCTTGTAAGGGTTGAAGTTGGGATGGGAGTCACTTGGAGTTGCGGATGCGAGCCGCCTGTTCTTGGACGGTTGGAGCAGGAGAATCTACGAAGGGACTAACATGTAAGAAGGCCTCGATGCATTTACGGAGAAAAGGGCGCTGTAATGGAGAGATAGAAAACACTAGTACACAGATTGGCGTATTAGTTTGACTTACAACAAAACTAAGACCAGAAACGTGGAAACACATACAAGCCTGATATCGCCACGAAGCCAGACTACCATGAATGTGGCCGATGCCGTAGCCAAGAAGGCCGCCGAAGGCATTAGCCAGGCCTAGGAACACAGATCACCAGCCGATGCGGACGGGCTGCTCCGCGACAGTGTACCAAGACGCGGTGGCGAGGAGATACGCCGGCGTGGAGCAGGATTCCAGGGCGTCAAGGATGAAACGTAAAGTGGCAAAGGACGAAAAGGTCTTGTGGACTCCGAGGCCCATCGTGATGCTACCTAGACAAAGATATTTGCAGCCATCCACTTTTATTATGGCTACTGGTAGAGGAAACTGTAAGAAAGATCCCGGTGGGGAGGGGAGGGGTGGGGGGG
>LVYW01000003.1:310164-671428 GCA_001630435.1 Sporothrix globosa
GTTTCTTTAGTCCAGCCGTCTAACAGTAGAGCGACGGCGTGGACATCCGCTACCAGTCGCTGGCGAGCCATTGGGTGCCTTATTAAGAGCCACGGCCGCTACTATGCTTTTGCGACCTTGCCACTCGACTTTGTGCACGTCCTATCCGCTGCCACGGGCGTCGTGCTGCTCAAAAAGCACCGGGAACAGTCAGCGCGGACGGAACGTGCCATCGCCCTGCAGCCAGACGTGGTCTCAGACACGATAGACCGCACCCAACCGGTCTAGCCTTGTGTCGCGGAAATCAAGGAGACCGTGGTCGAGGCGGCCATCGATGTGGACGGAGCCCCAGAGCCCCATACACGATCGCGCGGCCCACAGTTTGGATATGCTCACGCCGCCGGAATACGGTGCGCAGACGCTCCCTGACCGTTAATTTTCCCACATCGATCCGGCATCCTCGCGACGGATGACGCACTGAACGGGTGCGGGGAGCGTGGGATCATGTGCCTTGATCTAGGGCAACGTCACCCCGTGCACAGAACACAAAACGATCGACTTCTTGCCAGAGCGTTGGGGCGGAGGTGCTGTGTTGAACGACGGTATGTACGTGTGTAAATGAGGACGAATTCTACTCGTCATAGGGAAAACGATATATTATACGTATGAAAAGAATTCTACATGCAAAAAAAAAAAAGCGATCTGTATTACAACATGAGAGCCAGCGCAAAGGAAATGGTGGCCACCAGAGCAACGACGTTCTTGGGAGTGCAAAACAAAGGAGAGGCCGACGACGTCGGCGAGCTAGAGGGAGGGGGAGCAGATGCGGAGGTCCGCGAACCTGTGGCAGCGGCCGATGAGGCAAAGCCGGCCGACGCCGCGTACGCCGGCGTTGTGAACGGCCCGAGCGTACCGTTGGCCTGGGCGGCCTGGCTGGGGGCGGGCATGGCAGACGGGATGGGCGCGCCTGCGCTCGCAAAGGGAACAATGTTCGCAGTCGTCGCGTTGAACTTGGCCGGCGCGAGGGCGATTTGGTTGTTGTCGAGGTCGTACACGACGTAGGCCGAGCGCAAGAAGGTGTCTCCGAGAATCGAGAACAGGTCGGTCGAGTTGGTGATGCCGAACCGGCAGACGGCCTGGCCGCTGAACGGCCCGCTCGCAAACGTCATGTTGCTGTAGACGTTCTGAACCAGCTCCGTCATGCTGACGTTCACGGAGGGCCCGCCCGGCCCGCCGAACGAGAACGAGAACACACCGCCGCTCTGGGCGCGGCTACAGGGGAGAATGGCGTCGCCGAGCTGGGTGTTGTATGAGGCGCCGGCTTCAGCCCAGAACTGTTCCGCAATGTCCTGCGGCACTTTGGTGAGGGTGGTGCCCGAGTCCAGGAGCGCATAGCCGGTGTAGTTGCCGGCGGACGTCAGGGTGTCGCGGCCGCTCGCGCTGATGGCCTCCACGGACGTCAGCGCCACGAAGAACTGCAGATACTTTTGGGGGCCTGGATCCTTCAGCACGTCCAGCCGGATGAGGTCGCCCTCGTATTTCTCCGTGTCGATGCCGCCGAAGAGAATGTTCCCCGTGCTCGCCTCTAGCGCAGAACCGCGTGGTTAGCACAGTCAAAGTACCATACTGAACCTCGAGCGTTGGGCTCCGTTCTTCCTCCGAAGCCGATGGGAAGACCCATCCGCGCCGTCAAGCGTCTGTTGGTCAAAAACACGCAAATACATACCCAGATCATTCAGCCACAAGCTATACGCATTGGTATTGGTCAAATTTTGCCGGACAAGAGTCTCGCCCAGGCTCGGGTAAGCGTCAGACGGTTCCTTGGCGGCGATGGCCTCCAAGCCAGCGTAGCCAACACCCACGAGGCCGAATGTAAGACCCTCAGCGTCCTTGCCGAGGCCCATGGTGAAACCTTTCACCGTGGCCCCCGCGATGGCGAGCGTGTCCGTGAAGTAGTCACCGGTGACATGATCTCCATCGCCGTACGTGATGTTGAAACCGTTCTCGAGGTAAACTGAATAGGTCGACGACGCATCGGCATCGACTGCCAAAACTCGTCAGCAGAAGCGCTACCAAAAAAAATTGCCATTCCCGAAAACAATAAGGAGGAAAACGATCCCATTAATCCACATGATGATTCTTACAAGAGCCTTCGCTGCAGCTGTTACTCTTAGCGCAAATGGAAGCGCTGCTGGAGAGCACCCAGACGTCGCTGCTGCCGGTATCCAGCTGGAGCTGGAGCTTCTGAGGGGGGGTGCCAACTTCAACATCGACATAATAGCGAACGAGATCATTGTGAAGACCTCCCGTGAAGGTACCGGCCCCGCGCCGGTACAAGGGCACGGGTGGTGCCTGACGCCGCACAATGTCCCACTGCACAACGCGCTCGGGTGCGGCGGCGTGGGCAGCGGCCACCAACAGGACGCCAGCAAGAACAGACGTATGCTTCATCGTATGGGCTGGAGAGACGGAAGAGAGAAACCTGTGCTTTGGCCGAACAGAGGCGGAATAAAGAGAGCCGCAGAAGAGACAGGGCAATTGAATTCTCCAGGCACCACGAACGATGCAAAAAGAGTGAAACGAGTTGAGACCGAGGACAAGCACTTACGAGAATCGTTCTCAGACGGACGGCCATTCCTGCGCGTATCTCCTACATATATTTATCTATATACACACGTCGTATAGTTGCATGCGTGTGTGTGGGGAGGAAAAGCAGACGGGACCTTGTCAACAGCTCTGCTGTAAGATACATAAATGAACTTCAGATGAGTCTGGACAGACTGCCACCAACCCTGTAGGTTTGAAGAGCAGCAACAGGTTGCAGTCGACAACAGCAGACCAGGTGAGACGAAGGTAGAAAACAATGGTCGTATAGGACAGCGGAAGTTCTTCCGCACCATTGGAGCCACAATGTAGTTTGTGTGAAGCTTTCCACGTCTTGCACAGGCTTTCCGACTCGACATCGGGTCCACCAGACTGGTACGAGGAATACGGCATGGGCCTAATCTTAGTTTTTGCATCCTGTATGCCTGCGCAGGTTACAAGCTAGGTCTGTCAGCTGCGACTCAGCCTCGTGAAACCGGCCATTGGCAATCCCCCCAACAAGCTTTTCAGGGGCTGACCCTCTATCCCCGCCTTTAGTGCTTAGAAGAGATACAGGGGCGGCCTTTTTTGTCAGAACGGCATCCTTTGCCGTCCTGGTTCATATGTACGACTGCGACACAAGATACATGTCGGCGCCGCCGCCCCTTTCATCGTCGAGCTCTCATCCCGGTAGTTTCGCCAGGGCGTGTACAGGAAGGTACTCGCACCAACACTGTTCCACAGAACAATGCACAAATACGCAAAGCTTCAAACTTGTGATCAGCCAACGCACCGCAAGGAGCACAAAGTGTACGGAGTACATGTGAGTACAATTCCAAATATCACAGCTAGTCGCCCACGAACATTGGGTCACCAAACGGATCGTCCACGCCAATTTCCACGTAAAGCCCTACGTCGTTAGTAAGCCTTTTCTTTCCCCCCTATCTTATTGGAGCATAACACTTCCCGCCTCGAACTGCGCTGCTCCATACAAGCAGAGCTTTCCTCTAACCTGCAAAGTTGTTCTCGTTTGCCCCGTACCATCACCGCATGCATGGCGCTTGGGCTGGTCATTTTACGACACAGGGTACCTGTGTCTTCCAATCCTGGCGGGCGTTCAAACTTCCCGTCTTCCAGGCATGGCAACCTGCGGACGCATTGAAGAATCGCCCGATATCTTGTCGGCAATCCGTCCGTCTATTTGGTGGCGGCCCAGCAGCAGCAGCTGAGTATCTAAGGTTGAAAGCTCGATGTTAACACTTCTCCCCTTACCTAGTGTGCCGTGCCGCGTCTGTTACTGCTCCGTCCCGAGCAGTACTTGTCCTCACGGGCTCCGATGTGTGTTGTTCGTGTGCTGCACAGCCAAAAGGCTCTCAACCTGGACACTCATTTAGACACATCTACGAAAACAGCCAGATGTTCTTTTTAGATTTGAGTATGGGGATGAGTACAGGTTGTGTTGCAGGCCAATTTGAGCTATATTGTTAGAAGATAAACAGGGCCGTCGCCTTCTTCAAATCCCGCACTCCACCACCAGTCATTTAGCAGAATCTTCCTTGAGTGAAACGATGCGGTTTAGAACAACCCGATCGTCAGTACTGTCCAAGTCCATGGCCTGACAGGTTAGCTGACAAGACATAACAAACAGCATAGCAAGACAAAGGGACACACTCACAAAGTAGGCAACACGCATGCCTTGGAACCGCACACACTCGGGTCCGAGCAGCGGTTCTACGTCACTGTCGCCGTCCGGGCTCGTCGTTGCCGGCGGTGTCAATGCCCGCCTCCGCACTTCATCCAATCCAACCGCCTCAACCCGTGCTTCCGCGTAAATGGTCTCGCTGTCCGGGTTGATCTCATCCAGAACATCGACCGATCCACTTCCCGGGTTCTCTGATGTGAACAGAGGGCCATGCACACGCACTTCCACCGTCTTGGAGCCCTCGCCGTCCGGCACCCACTGGATGTACGTCTTGGCGCGCTTCGCGCTGTCTCTCACAAGAATGGCGCGGACTTCTGTGACATTTCCATTGCCGTCTTTGGTAAAGCTGGTGGCCTGGACGGGGAACGGCACCTGCAAAAGACCGACAGTCTTGCCGGGCGCGAGGCGGAAATACCCTGCACTGTCCTCCTCGCGGAAATCAGAGCGATCAATGTACACCGTGGACGTGAGGTGCAGTGTGCGGCTGCCCATGGCCGGGTCTTTGGGCGAAAACGGCACGTCGAGCGCTTTCCCTTCCAAATCGCCGAGGTTGTCAATGACGACACGCAGCGGCTCCAGCACTAACATCAAACGTGGAGCGCTAGTCTCCAGATAGCTGCGCACGGCCTGTTCAAAACGTGCGGCTTGGATGGTCGTCTTGGCCGTGGTCACGCCCAGCTCGTTGATGAACGCAAGGATGGCGCCGGGAGGGATGCCGCGCCGTCGCAGAGCGTTGATGGTAAACAGCCGCGGGTCGTCCCAGCCGCGGACACGGCCTGACTCGACAAGGGTTTTCAGTTTGCGCTTGCTCATGACTGTGTGTGTAATGTTGAGCCGTCCGTATTCACGCTGCATGGGCTCGTACACACCTAACGTGTGATTTAGCCATTCATAACTCTCGCGCGACAAGATAAACTCGGTCGTGCACAGGCTGTGGGTAATGCCCTCGAAGCTGTCGCAGAGACAGTGGGCAAAGTCGTACGTCGGGTAGATCTTCCATTTGTCACCCGTGCGGAAATGTGGTGTCTTGTCCTGAGGAATGCGATACGCCGCAAGATCCCACATCTGCGGGTTGTTGTTCGTGATGTCCTGCTTCATGCGCAAGAATGCCTCTTTTGGTTCGTATTTCCCGTCGCGCATGTCCCGGAACTTGGCCAGGTTCGTGGCTACGTCTTGGTCAGCATGAGCACAGCGGTACCGGGGCCCTTCTTTGCCGTCTTTTCCGCCGCGCTGCTTTTGAGTTTCTTCCTTGCTGCAGTGGCAGACGTAGGCCCGTCCGAGGCCGATGAGCGTCTCGGCTAGGTCATAGAGCCTGTCGAAATTGTCGCTGGTGTAGGTGATTGCATGCGGTTTGAAGCCTACAAAGTACACGTTAGAGTTCCGGATCACAGGAACAGACGCAACACACATACCTAGCCAGCGAATGTTGTCCCGGATGGCGGTGAAATACGCCTTTTTCTCGGCATCTGGGTTGGTGTCGTCGAAGCGCAGAATCTGTGCCGATGGCGTCAGTGTAAGTACTCTGGGAAAAGAACGGCAAGGGGCACACTACATACTGTCCTCCCACTGTGGTATTTGGCAAACCCAAAGTTGACGAGAATGGCCTTTGCATGACCAATGTGGAGGTACCCATTTGGCTCGGGCGGAAACCGAGTCACGACGTCATTGTCAGGACGGAGGCTGTAGACGTCCGAGAGGAAGCCCTGTTTGAAGATTGATTCGGGGTCAATGGGTTCAGCAGTTGTCTTTACTGCCGTAGCAATAACTGGCTTGGCTTCTTTGCCTTCTTTGGCTTGGGCTGCTGCTCTCGCCTCTGATGCCAACTTCTTTGCTCGCTTCTGCGTCCGCTTTTTCAGCTCGTTCTTTGAGACGTACTCGCCTGTCTCCTCGTCGAGCTGGAGTTTCGCTGCAGCGTTGGTGAGCGTGTCCGTCATGGCTGTGGATGCGATATCAGCTGCAAACACTGGTCAGGGAAAGAGTTGAAGTCGGAAGCAATGGCACGGGCCGCAGCCCCTCATATTTAGTGCCCACAGAGGAAAGACCGCGGTAGGTGACTCATTTTGACAAGATTCATCTGATTCGCGACAGAGTCAACCTCAACTGATAGGCGCGAGTCTTACATCTCCAAACTTTTGAAACAGGGCCTCCCGTATGACGGATGCATGTGATTGACAAGCCACAAGATGATAAGCCACAAATAGAAGACGCCGCAGAGGAAGCCACTCAAGGCACAACAAAGACAACCACAACCACGGGGACGGAGCCGCTCGCCTAATGAAGAACGAGGATGGGCACTTCGGGCATGGTCTCGATAAATGAGCATCGAAATGCAACAAAGTTGGAGAACCGAGTCAAATCAAATGCTGCCGAGACTGGGTTGTGGGTTTTTTCCATTTTGTAGGGCTGCAACAATGAGACGACCCATTGATTATTTTAGACGTCGAAACTGCCAAATGCGGGGGAGCTCCATCACCCCGGCATGTGGAGGACATGTGCGACCGCTACCCGACCACTCTCGTGTGAGCACTGGTCGGGAACTCAACATCGGGTTCCCCAAAGATCGAGAACAGCACATGATGAAATGAGCAAACCCACAAGCGAGATGTGGCTAGGGGTCCAGAGAAAAGGATAACGGGGACGTGGAGATGGAGTAGCAATACGCCGTCGAAGAGGAGAAGAACAGCAGGGGAGAAGGATTACTCCGCAGACAGCCTATTAAAGCACATCCCTGGTTATTCTTGCTTCGAAAGAGGCAGACATATGAAGTGCTGGGCCCGGTAATATACAATATTTAGTCTGCTCATATAAAATTTAATTACCTGGCCAACTATATAACCGTTCAGCGGCCCGACCATCAGACACGACGCAACACATCACGATCCAGACGCACCAAACAATCAAACATCGTCCGTCGCACACCTAACAATGGCCTCACACGACGACAGACACTCCCACAAACACAAGCTGGGCACGCTGCGGCTGCGGCACGAGCACACCAACGAGGTGCTGCTGATCCCCACGCCGTCCGACGATCCGCGCGATCCCCTCAACTGGCCCCGTTGGTACAAAAACTATGTCGCCGGCCTCTCGGCCTGGGCCATCTTCTTGTCGACCTTCAGTGCTGCCGGCCCATCTGCGGTCCTGACCAACATCACCATCAGCTTCTTCGGCCCTCCTGGCCCGACGTTCCTGGCCTCCATTGCCAAGGCGGCCTACTTTATCACCGTCTGTGCCCTCATGATGGGCATGAGCAACCTGGTCTGGGTCCCGCTGATGATCAAGTTTGGCCGCCGCCCCGTGTACATTGGGTCCTACCTCCTCTTCATCGGCACCACCGCCTGGGCCGCCAGCGCCACGAGCTACTCGAGCATGCTGGCAGCCACCGCGCTGCTGGGGTGTGCCGCCGGCGCCGGCGAGGTGCTGGGCCCGCTGACCATCTCGGACTTGTTTTTCGTGCACGAGCGCGGCACCATGATGGTCATCTACACGTGCACGCTGTCGGCCGGCACGGGCGTGGGCTCGGTGCTGGCGGGCGCCATCACGGCGACGACGCAGCGGTGGCAGAACGTGTACTGGCTGTCGTGCGCCCTGGTGGGGGCGACGGCCGTCCTCATGTTTTTCACGCTCCCCGAGACGACCTTCCCGCGGCACGGCGGGCCAGGGCAGCTCGATCGTCCTGCAACGGCAACCAAAGAGGGCGATGCCGTCGTCGAGACCACGGAGACCAAGGAGGACATGGCGGGCATCGAGCAGGGCCTTGCCGCTACTGCCAACACGCAGCGCGTCGACGGCCAGCGGCCGTCCATGGCCGACATCGTCCGCAGCCGCCCCACGTCCTACACCTCGGAGGCGCTCTGGACGCTGTCGCTGCGGCCCATTGTGCTCATCATCCTACCCTCGGCGCTCTGGGCGTCCCTCGTCATGGCCGTCAGCATCGGGTTTCTCGTCGCCATGTCCAGCAACGTGTCCGTTGCCTTGTCGCAGTTCTACCACTTCTCCACGTGGCAGGTCGGCCTGAGCTACCTGGCCGGCGTCATCGGCTCCGTTGTGGCCGTCTTTTTCGGCGGGTCCCTGTCCGACTTTGTCGCCGACTACTTTACACGCCGCAACGGCGGCATCCGCGAGCCCGAGATGCGGCTGCCGGCCATGCTCATCAGTCTTGTCACGGGGCCCTTGGCGCTGATCCTGTACGGCGTCGGCATCGGCAACCAGCTGCACTGGATGTGTCCCGTCATGGGCATTGCTTTGAGTGGGTGTCCCTCCAAGTCATCGGACAGCGTACATTCATATTCACTAACACTTGGCTAGTCAACTTTACCATTGTCCAGGCCGGTAACATTTCCATCGTCTACATGATTGACTGCTACCGCCCCGTTGCCGGCGAAGTCACCATGACCCAGTACACCTTTAAGTGTGAGTGTCTCCCCCTCCCCCACTCCCGTTGCAACAGCAAAGACTAACGCATCCCAAGCCCTCTTTGGCTTCCTGCTCAGCTTCTATACCAACGACTGGATCTCCCACTCGGGCTACGTTGCCGCTTTTGGCGAAATGGCTGCCATTTCCGGTGGCGTGTTCCTGTTTAGCTTGCTCTTCTTCTTTTACGGAAAGCGGATCCGCCTCGCGACCTGGGACTGGGCCATTATGCGTATGTTTGTCCACTGGAAGGGTGACCGCGAAGTGGGCGAATGAGAAAACAGGGGAGTGACAGTGGGCGACAAACAGAAGGAGGTGTATACCGGTGACGGTTGACCATAGGATGACTACAAGAACAACTTGAACCGTCTCTGTCTGTTAATACACTCATGTAACGATATAATTGCATCAAATTCGCCAATGTATCCACACGCACTTCGTTTATCGAACATCGTGACTAGGTCCGCGTGGCCAGCGTGCTGGCATGTGTACCCGTCGATGATGGACTAACACGGTAAGATGGTAAAGAAAGTAGCATGAACCTGTCGTGCACTTCGATGTCGGGATGTGGAGATACGCCCCGGAAAAGTGTGGAGGATGGCATGCGCCAACCCCGGATCCATTACCCCATACGCTATTTATTCAATCAAGAAACTACTAGTGGCTTTGCCGCGTGGCAGACACTCCGGAACATCGGTCCATTATCGAAAACCACCAACGGAGCACTCCGTACACATGCGGCTAGTCTGCTTCAGAGCGTCGACGTTTACCGTGACAAGCATTTGAATGATATTCGTCCACCTCGTGACGGCGATCTCGTCTCTGTTTTGAAATATAGACGTAATGTTACAAAATATGTAGAGACAAGCTGTCCTTCAATGCCACAAAATTCACAGTATGTAATCCACCCTTTGTTTTATATGTCCCGCGTTGAGTTCCCAACGCCACCACACGCCCACACGCCCACACGCCCACACGCCTACACGCCTACAGCTTGCTTCCCTTCCACACGGCCGGCCGCTTCTCGACAAAGCTGAGTACGCCTTCCTTCATGTTGTCGGCGCCGTCCATGATGCCGTACATGCCCCGCTCCAGCAGGTCCGTCGCCAGCTCCGGCGCAATGCCCTCCCAGCCCAGCCGCATGCCCTCGCGCGACACGACCACCGCGTCCGGCGAGTTGGCCGCCACCAGCGACGCCAGTGCCACCGCCTCGGCCACCACCTGGCCGTCCGCCACCACCTTGTTCACAATGCCCCACCGCTCCATCTCCTGCGCGCTGTAGGGCCGCCCCGTCAGCGCCATCTCCGCCGCCCGCTGCCGGCCCAGCGTCCGCACAATGCGCGGCAGCGCGCCCGCAATCGCCACCACGCCGCGCCGCACCTCAGGCAGTCCAAACTGCGCCGACTGCGCCGCCACCACCATGTCGCAGTTGACGACCATCTCCATGCCACCGCCCAGGCAGAGGCCGTTGACGGCCGCCACGACGGGCTTCTTGCCCGTGCGGTTGCTCAGGCCGCCGAACCCGGCGGGTGTCCAACGCGCCGTCTTGGCTTGCGGGACGGTACCCGGCTGGTGTGCCGCGTCGTGGCGGGTGTTCCACTCTTTGAGGTCAGCGCCGGCACAGAACGCGCGGCCGGTACCCGTGATGACGGCACAGCGGAGGGCGGGCTCGTTGTCGAACCACGTAAAGAGGCGGTCGAGCGGCGCATGGTGGGTCGACGGCAGCGAGTTGAGCTGGCGGGGGCGGTTGATGGTCACAAGCATGATATGCTGGGCCGGGAAGGCGACGAGCACGTCGGGGACGGTCGGCGGCTGGGAGACGAACGACTGTGCAGCCATTATGGGGAGAAGGGTACGTAGGTGGATGTTAATGAAATGCTCGTAAGAAAGGCGCACTCGCAAAGTAACTTGTCAAACTATGGAACGTGTGGCAGATCGAAGCCGAGAGAAGATGGGATCGTCCAGAAAGGAAGGAAGTAGAATGTTTTGATTTATACAGGACACAACTAAAAGAAGACTTCTCATCATCAAATCCGGGGAAGCTATCTGCCTATCAATGAAAGGGGAGCATCAACTTGGGGGCCTCGGTTGGCCGGGATCGCTTCTCCGCATTTCACAGTGTGGATAGCTGTGGGAAGTCTCCGGACAGCTTGGCGCATAGTGGCCGCATACAGTGGAGCTCCCCCAACAAAAGTTTACTAAACTCACTCAGTTATTACAAAACTCTCGCCTGCCCAACGTCAACGACGCTCACATTACCATGACGTACCAAACGCTACAATGTTCACAGTTGTCCATAGATCGACCCAACTCCTAATTGCAAATTACTATGATACACGGCAACGCATCGCCGAATGCACTCTGTAGACTCCATAGGCCGCTGTACATAAAATACGGCAACCACTGCCACCTCACGCCGGCAGTCCCCTTTTCTCGCTTTCCGTAAAGAAAATGACCATCCGCCACAGCTTCTTGACCAGGTCCTCGGCCGCCTCGTCCAGCGCCTCCTGCAGCTCTTCCACCAGCGCCTGCGGGGTGCCGTGCTTGCGCAGGTGCTCTTCGACGACCTCCACCAGGAACTGCTCCTGCACGCCCAGGTATTCCACGACCTTCTTCTCGACAAACGGCCGCAGCTTGTCGCGCACCACGGCGTCGTCCATGCTCGCCCACTCGACCGGCCACGCCCACAGCCCCTCCTGGGTGGTCGGGATCTCCTGCACGAGCTGCCGCACGGCCTCGTTCATCTCCTCGTCCGACATGCGCGCCGACGCCGCCATGGGCTCGAACTTGATGGGCACGAGCTGCCGCTTCGTGGCGCCTTCGTGCTCGCCGTCGTCCAGCAGGCCCTCGACCTCCGCCACGGTGCGCCGGGTGGCGGCGCCGCGCTGGGCCTGGTTGCGCTGGGCGGCCGCGCCAAACGAGATGGTGACCTTTTGCTGCTCGGATCCCGGTGCCCGTGCCTCGTTCTCGTTCTTCGCTGCATCTTCGCCTTGCATGCCCATCCCGTCGAGGAACGAGTCCGCCTGCGAACGCACCGCCTCCATCGCCGCCGCCTGCTTGCGTGCTTCGTCCTGCTCGGCCCGTCGGTCGGCCGCGTCTCGCGCGTCCTCGGTGGCCCGGTCGTGCGCCCGCTTGCGCAGCCACGCCGCGTGGTCGCGGTAGTAGAGCGCCGCCTTGCGGCTGGCCTCGCGCTCGTCGTCCCACGCGGCGTCGCGCTCCAGGGCGTCCGCGCGGAACCGCGCCTCGTTGTCCTTTTCGGCACGCTCGCGCTCGCGCTCGCGCTCGAGGGCGGCCGCCCGCTGCCGTTCGCGCGTGGCCCACTTGCGCTCGGCTTCGCTGTACAGCCGCTCGTCCTCGGCCTGGATCTTGCGCTGCTCGCGGCGGTAGAGCTCGTCGTCGCTGGCCTCGGTGTCGGGGTCGGAGTCACGATCGCGACGGTCGCGTCTGTCGCGGCGGTCGTCGCCATTCTCACGACCGCCATTGACAAACCCTGCACGAGACGGATGGACACCGCCGCTGCCGCCGCCACCACTGCGGGGACCCAGTGGCACGCTGTTCGTCGGACCAGGGGACTCCAGCCGACCTTGTCGTGACGGGACAGCCGGGTCCTCGCCGTTTCGCCGCCGCTCCAGCTCCTCCATCTCCTGCTCCCGCTTGAGCCGCTCCAGGTCGCGCTTTGTGCTTTGGTCGCGGAACGACGCGATTTCCGCCGCCACCATCTCGCGCATCTCGGCAGGCACGTCCGCCAGTTCGTCTTCTTGCGTGATGTCTGCGGCGGCGGCGGCGGCGGCAGCCGCGCCGAGCGGGATGTTGAGGGCCTCGAGGCCATCTAAGCTGCTACCGGTCAGCAGCGGGATGCCGTTGATATCTGTCATCATGACATCGCCGTTGCCGCTGGCACCACCGGCAGCGGCAGCAGCGGCGGCGGCAGCAGCCGCTGCTGGGTCGATCTTGGGTGGGAAGAAGAGGCTGTGCACAGCCTTTTCGAACGCGGGCCGGAGTGCGTCTTGTTTCGATTTCGCTTCGGCCTTGGCCTCGTCGCTCTGCTTCTCCTGGAACGACTCGATGTATTTGAGGCTCACCGGGTCGACAGCGACTTGCAGCCGCGCCTTTTTGATGCCCTTGAACGGGTCGTCTTTGTCATCATCGTTGTCGTCATCGTCGTTCGTCTCCTCCTTCTTGTCTGTGTCTTCTGTTTCTTCCTTTTTGTCCTTTTCGTCCTTGTCGTCCTTCTTCTTCCGATCTCCGCCTTCCTTCATCTCCTCGTTCTTGGCTTCCTTGTCATCCTGCTCTTCCTTGTTCACTTGTCTCTCCACTGGCACATACACGTCCTTCAAGAGAGCAAGTGCCGACGCCAGTGCATTGGCGTCGTCATACTGGGCAAACCCGAACAGCGCGTCCTTGCTGTCCGCCAGATGCGATGTTCCTGCGTCAAACCGCCGTAGCCGACCGGCAAGGCCCAGCAGCTGTTGCAGACCCGCCTCGCCGCCCACGCCAGCCGAGGGCACCTTGTGTACAAAGATGGTCCGTAGCTTCTCGTCGTTCGTAGGCGGTGCCTGTGAATGCATCGTATCGCGGATAGCCGCACGCGCTTGCTCAAGGCCGCCATTGCGGTCGCGGTCGCCTCGCTCGCCTCTGTTGTCGCGGTCGCGGTCGCGGTCACGGTCGCGGTCTCGTTCGCCGCCATATCGGTCGTTGCGGTCCCCACCATACCGGTCGAATCGGTCTCCCCGGTCTCCACGGTCGCCTCGCTCAAATCGGTCGCCGCCGCCTCCGCCGCCACCAAAGCGATCTTGGCGAAAATCGGGCCGTATGGGTGTGCCGTTGCCGCTGTGACTGTGTGCCGAGAGAGGTGTATCTGGTTCGCCGCCTCGCCGTCCACCACCACCGCCAGGGCCAGTGGACATGCCGTTGTTGTAGCCGCTTGGGCCCGGCGGGATGTTGGGCCGGGCCGGTAGCGACGAGGCGCCGGGGCCAGCTGGTGGTCCGTTGGCGCCGCCGAGGCGAATGACAGGCGCGTTGAAGTTGATGTTGCCGGGGAGGCTCGGCGGGGGTTGGAAGGATGGTGCGTAGTGGCCAGGCGGGCCGCCGTAACCACCGGGTGGGCCACGTCCGCCGCCTGCTCCCGGGCCTGCCCCTACGCCTCCATATCCATGAGGTCCGCTTGGTGGTCGATTAGCTTGTGGCGCACTTGGCGGCTGGTGGTGCACACCAGGCGGAGGAGCCATACCCGGAGGGGCATTGGCAGCAGCAGCAGGAGACATGCCTGGAGGCGGGTAGCCCATGCCGGGCCCTTGGTTGGCGCCGGGGTACGGGTGGTAGTTGTGCGGCGGCTGGCCGTAGGGGCCTGGAAGAACGCACAGTGTTAGCAGTGGTCAATGGAAGACAGTACTCTTAACTAACATAGAGGGTAAGGGGGTCTCACCACCGTAGGGGTTGTATGCCATGGTGCTGGATATGCTGGGTGTGCTGGCTGACGCTCTCGTGATTGTTTGTTCGGCTTCGCAGTCGAGCCTTGCCAGCTGCTGCTGCTCGCGTTGAATTCGTCGACGCTGGTCGTTGCTCAATCAGCCGTCCACGCGCTTTTGCAATTCGTCAAAGGACAAATGAAAAGTGATCAAGGTAACGTGATGGCGTGGCGAAGTGAATCACGACAACCACGAAAGAAGCGAAGAAGGAGTGGAGCCTGTCGCGAACTGCGCTTTTCCTCATGCAAGGCCACCAAAAGTCGCTGCAAAACGCTAACAGCAGTAGCGTGGAGGCTGGTAGGCGTCTGTACGTTGCTCTGCGGTGCTCCACTGTAATACTGCATCAGAAGCTTGGCTGAGGTGCCCAGCGCGACTCGGCCTCGGATAATTATATCGCCGGATAAATTTTGGTAGCGGAGCAGCTTTGGTGAGTCGAACATCATAGCTTCCGTTGACAGCTGGACAGCACGACAGGCGACGTTTGTTTGTTCGGCAATTGATTCGACTCGCATTGCAGCATTGTGGTGTCGTCTTTCAGCGTAAGTTGGCCGTGTCTACCGAGGCCCGTCTCGTACCAATTGACTTGCCTTGCTTCTAACATTCACAACAGATGGACTTTTCGCGACTTGCGCGGACGGCGCTGTCGACATCGACGACAATGACAGCCTCGAGCAGGTTTGCGCGCATGTTTGGCGCTGCTCGTCCCAGCTCGTCTCCTTTTGCCCTTCGCAGATCGTTGTCGACCACATCCACGCGCCTCGCACCGCCCCGGCAATCGGGACAAAACGCCCAGCCCGCCTGGCCACCAAAACGAGAGGCGCCGACGCCGACAACAGGGCCCTCATCAGCATCATCCTCTTCTTCTACGACCACCACCCCCGACACCTCCAACCCCTTGAAAGACATGTACTCATCCGACAGCCCCGCGCAGTGGGCCAACTGGTCGAGCAACGACTTTTCGGCGCGCAACGGCCTGTCCAGCTTCGACACGGGCCTCTCGGCGAACAGCAGCCGGTCGGCGTCCAACGACGAGACGCGGATCCGCTTAAGCCCCGAGACGGGCCGCACGGTGTACGTCGCCGGTAACGTCGACCCGGCGCAAGCATTTTTATATGTCAACGTGTTGTGCGCGCGCAACCGGGTGCAGGCGGACTTCCAGAAGCAGCGGTTCCACGAGCGGCCGGGTCTGCGACGGAAGCGACTCAATTGGGAGAGGAGGAAGGACAACTTCCGGCGGGGTCTGCGGGCGTACGTGGACCGGGTGCAGGAGTTGAAGCGGCAGGGATGGTAGACGGTCGGCGGGGGATGTGGGGGGGAGGGAGACGAACCCCTTGTACTATATGAAATACGATACACAAAATCATTATTACGATCACAACCATACAACCACTGTCAAACGGGACTATTCGCAACTCTTAGATTGTACCACATACGCTCCTAAAACTGCAGCTCGCGCGTTGGACTGGGTATCGGGCTCATCTTGATCTTGGGCCGGCTGCGGAAGATGGCTTCGGCGTCGTCCTGCCCGCCCGACATGAGCTCCTCGGCCAGCATCGTAGTATCTTCCTCCTCGTACGCGCCGCCGCCGCCGTGTTCGTCCACCGGCGGGAAGTAGCCGCCACCGTTGGCAGCGGCCTCGCGTCGCGTAGTGGCCGTCGACGACGCGCCTGCAGCTCCGCCCCCTACGCCCAACGACGACTGCCGGCTCTTGCGCTGCGAGCGCCGACGGTCGAGCTGGGCTTTTTGGCGGGCGGCCTCAAAGCCAGCCATGCTCTTCCGTGTGCGGGCGACCAAGTCTTCGTAGCGGTCACCGTCCGTGCCACTGTTGGTCGCGGCTGCCTCGTCCGGCAGCTCCGCAGCCGCCTGTTCGTCTTTGCGCGCCGTTCTGCTCGTCGTCTTGCTGTTGCTGCCCGTCGTGCGCACCGAAAGGGACCCACCGGCGGCATTACGGTGGCGGTTCGCGAGCGCGTCCTGGCCCCGCTCACCACGGGCCTGGTTCTCGTCGTCGTACACGTCGCCATCGTCGCCGACAAACTCGTCATCGCTGTCGCCCACCGTCCGCACACCGCCGCCGCCCGCTCGTGACGCTCGGGCCATGGTCATGCGAGTCCGCTCCGCGAGGGACAAGGTGTGTCGTGGTCGCTTCGCCTTGACGGGCGACGGAGACGCATTGTCCATGGATGCCAGGATCTGGTCGGCGAGGTCATGCGTGGGGGACGCTGCAAACGACGGAGACGCAGCGGAAGAAGCTGCAGCAGCTGGCCCGTCGTCGGCGGGCGGCGGTTGCAAGACGATCGAGTGCTGCGGAGTCGACACGAGCTCAAAGGGACCGTCGTCGTCGGATGGCGGCGATGGTGGCGGTGGTGAGCGGTCGGGCGACGGTGTGCGAGGGATGACTGGGGCGGGTGTTGCACGCGTGGGCGACGTTCGGTTGGGTGGTGGACGAATGGGCGGTGACTGTTGGCGTCGGCGGATCGGCCATGCCGCCTCGCTAAACTGGGGCGACGGCTTCCGCGCAGCAGGAGACAGTGGTTGGTCGACCTGGATGGTGGCGGCGCGCTTGATTTTGGGCGACAGGAACTCGCGGGGTGGCGAGGGCTCGTCATCCGAGTGGTACGACTTGACACTAAAGGTCATGCTCTTTTTCGTCAGGAGAACGCGCCGGCGGGTGGGCGACTCGGCGTCTTCGCTAGGCGGAGCCGAAAGCTGCTGTTGTTGTAGGGGTAGTTCTTGCTGCTGGACGATGGGGTGCTCGTCAATGTCGCTAATGTCAGACTCAATGTCGTCTGCATCTGCATGTGCATCGGCCTCTCTTCTGTCTTCCTTTGCGTGTCCTCTCGCCGTTGCCTTGGTTGCTGCTGTCCGAGAGTCCAGAAACGAGGCCAGCGAAGCCGAGCCTTCCTGTGGAGTGTTGCCATTGGCCAGGTCGCTGCGGAAACGCCGCAGCAAGTCGGCATAGTCGTCGTTGCGCGGCGGTACGACCGGCGCGTCTCCCCTGCTTCGTTTCGGGTTGAGTGTCGGGTGTAGGTCGCTGTGTGCATCAAAGCCAAAGTCGATGCCTGCCGTCGTTTTGCCCTGCGGCTGGTCTGCCGTCTGCTTCTTGGCATCGGTACGGGTCTCATGTTGGTGCTTCCCCAGGACATGCCGGCTGTACTCCTGCCACCGGTGCAGCCGCTCCTTCTGGGCCGCCACCCGCCGGTCCAGCTGGTCCAGCAGCCCCGTCTCCGTCTTGCTCTCCAGCTCGCCCAGCCGGCCCGCCTGCACGCGTCGCCAGACGCGGTCGGGTGGCGTCGACAGCAAGCCGTCTTTGCGCGTGCGGTCGTCGCCATACACGAGCGCGTTCATCCATGCTTCGCTGCCGGTCCAGTTGTTGCGTACCAGCCGCTGTAGGCGCAGCTTGACATCGTCGGCGACCGCAGCGACGTCGTCCTCCTCCAAGGAGTGCGCCAGCTCTCTCCGCCTGGCAATGCTGCGCTCCTTGAGGGCCAGCAGCTCGGCAAAGTCACGGTACCGCGCGCGCGCAGCCTCCTTGTGCCGCAGTGTCCGGCTCAGAGACGCTTTGTGGGCGAGAATCAGGGCATGCAGCTGTGTGCGATCGGCCGAGTAGCCGCGGTTCTCGAGGGCCGCGCGCAGGGCCACCGATGTGTCCACGTACTTGTCGTTGCCGTCACCGTTGCCGTCACCCACCACCCGCTTGAGTACGGCCGACGAAAACACGGCCAGAATCTCTTCCAACCGCTCGCCGCGGCACTCGTCGAGCATTGTCTTTCGAAGGATGGCGTCGCGGCCGAGCGCGCCCGTCTTCTTGGCCGCCTCGAGGGCCCGCAGAAAGGCCGCCCGCAGGTTCACGGACTGCACCTGGTCCGCTGGCGGGAAGTAGGGCTGCATCTTGGTGCGGGCCTCGTCTGGGTCCCAGTAGCAAAACAGGTGGAAGAGCGCCCACTCGACGCTCTGGATGCGGCGTTTCTGGCCCTGAGTGGCATCTTTGGCGGCGAACGTGCGCGCCGTAATGTCGGGCCAGTCAGGGCGGAGGTCGAGGTCGAGGAGGCGGAGGTTGGTGAGGAAGACGGCGACGTAGGATGTCGGGAGGAAGAGCGAGGAGGCCGAGGGCAGCCCGACAGAGGGCGCAGAGGGCGCAGACACGGCCGAATGGGCAGTCACTGCGTCATGACCGGCAGACTTGCCGCTCAGCACGCGGCCGGACCTCGTCCGAGACAAGAGCGATGTGGACGACACTGTGGCCATGGGGACATATCGAGAGAGAGTGGAGGTGGAGGAGGTGGAGGAGGTGGATGGGAAGTTATGTCCAGGATCTGTCGGAGCGATTTGTGGAGTTGTGTCAAGTCGTGTCGAAGTCAGTCGAGTCGAGTCGAAAGATCTGTACGGGAGTCGTAGCGGTCGTGTGTGCTTGTTGATGAGCAGTCAGCTGTCATAATACTCGAGAAGCAATACGGAGCATGAAAAAATGCTATGGGGTCTGCAATCAATGCGAAATTGGAGGAACGGGCCAATGGCACACGATCTCGCGCTGTTGACCGTCTCGACCTTGTCGTCTGTTTTGGTTGGTGGGGGTTGTTTGTTGACAGCAGGCGGTAAGGACAGTGGGGAAAGCGCACCGACCAGGGGCCAAGCAGGGGCCTAGCGGCTTGGTCCACCGCCCATCCAGATCCTAGATCGGCAGTGGCCATTTTGTAGCAACTAGCCTGATCGCGGCAGTAAGGCTGTCAAGGCGAGAACGGTTGACTTGTAAAGTGAATGCATTGAAAGGTTCTTTTCGAGCCCCATGAAATGAACGCAGAGTCATGTTGTTTTCTTTTTAACGTATGTAGTGGATAGTTGTAGACGGTTTAGGATTTTATTGGATTTTGTATCGCAATAAAGTGATTGTTTTTGGTTTTTTGCTGTGTTTTTGGTAAATAAATTAAAAAATCATAACTAATTCGAGCTCGATGGACAATAACTCTGCGTCAACGAATGATTCTTTAAACAACTCATAGTCTATTTATCCTTCGTCTACTTGTATATATTGCCCTTGACCTCTTTGTAAATAAGACGTCCGGTCCTTGTTGTGACTGCTCCACACTTCTCATATTCTCAAGGCATTGGTTCACGTTATATGTATTGGTGGCTGCTGTTCTCTCACTCCAATGACATCGAGCCTCGTCACTTGTTGTCTTCCGCTACTTGTTGTCGTAAGCCACCGACAAGTCACCGCTAGTCGCTCAGTAATTCGCCCACAACTCTTTCCGGAACCCTTCTGTCAGCCGCGTGTCCTCGCCGTAGACCTCCTGCCAGCCCACAAAGCCCCGGTCCAGCACATAGACCGTCTGCTTTGGCGACGTTGCCGCACCGTCGGCACCGTCCGCCTTGGACTGCACCTCCCGCAGGTACCGCAGCGCCGCGCCGGGCCCCCGCTGCTGCGACAGTGCACAGTGGAAGACGACGGTGTCGACGCCCTCGAGTTTGCGGAGGAGCGTGGGCATGGTGGCGTCGAGGCTGCCCGACGCAAAGTGCAGGGCGCCCTTGATGTGGCCGCCGATGTAGTCTGCAATGCAAAATCAGTGACAGTTCAAGTCGAATCAAGGGAGGGATTGGAACGGACCATCGTCTCGGACGTCGACAATGGCAAGAGATTGGGCGGTGGGTTTGGCGAGGATGCGGTCGGCGAGCTGGGCCGCGGTCATGCGCTGGAGGGTGGCGATGGACGCCATGACGGAGGAGTGGGAGGTGACGTGGAATGGAGGACGCGGAAAGGTTGCGACCGGACGATGGAGTTGGATGTGGATGTGAAGTTGGGCTGCCGCTGGCTGCGCCAGCAAAATGCGCCCGTCGATCGCTAAAGTGGGGCATCTCTTACCTTCGTTTCACGCTATTAGCACCGCCAGCCTTGACAGAGGATACAGCCAAGGCATCGACACTGCATGATTTGGTATTGCATCGCTTCATTATAATGTTTTGAATGTTCGCTACGTATTGCCATGCCGTGTAAGACGTTAAAATCAATAATCAAGTCACTAATCACATCTCGTACATCCCCACACGGCTACCGCCTCCGCGTTGTCCGTGTGGTCGGCGGTGGCTCAAAGTCGTCGCTGTCGTCCGAGATCTCGTCCGCACTGATTTCCTGGACTGCTGCCTGTTTGCGTCTTGTAGCCGCGGCCGCGGCTGCTGCTCGTGGCTGTTGGGACGGTGCCGGCGCCTGGGACTGTGACAGTTGCAGCGTCGTCTGCCGGAGCCGACCGGTCGCTGGTTTCGTGGCAGCAGCAGCAGCTTTGCTTGTTGCGGATTTGGCTGCTGCCGCGCCCCTGGTAGGCGCTCTGGCGGGCGCTGTCCGTGCTGGCGCTGCCCGGCCGCGGCGTGTGGGCGGCGGCGCAGGCTCCTCCATCCCGTCGTCCTCAATCTCGTCGGCCTCTTCTTCTTCATCGTGATCGTCGTCGTCGTCGTCCATCATGACATCGTCCTCGTCCGACTCAGAGTCTTCAAATGGTCCCTTTTTGCGGCCCGAAGCGCTGCGTTTGGCAGCCGGGGCTTTTCGTGTTGACGTCGTTGCTTTGGCTCGAGATGTCGCCGCTGCAGATTTTGTTGTCCGCTTCGCTGCCGTCGTCTTTGTCACGGTAACCGGGGCCATACGGTCAAAGTCGTCCATCATGAGGTCCTCGTCAATGCTGCTCGGCCCTGCGCGTGAGGATGCCGCGGCCGCTCGTGCCCGCACGGCGTCCAGTTGGGACCGCGCATGTGATGCACCTGTCGGCACCGGCACTGGCACCGACGTCGCTGATTCTGCAGGATCCAGCAGTGCGCCCGGGTGCTGCTCCCAGTGGCCCTCCATGTCCGAGTCCCAGTCGTCCGGCTTCGGCTTGTACAGGCGCTTGTGCCGCTGCTTGACCAGCCCTGCCTGGAACTGCCGCTCGCGCTCGTCGCGCAGCCGCTCAATGGCCGTGTCGAGCTCTTCGTCTTCGGCGCTGAGGGCCAGCAGATTCTTCAGCTGGTTGGCCAGCGAGCCGGACACAAAGGTGTCCATGGCGTGCTTGTCGTCCTTGTTGACGAATTGGTTGACGGCGTCGCCGAACTCGCCCTGTGGCAAAATCTTGAGGGACTGCGCGGCCAGGTACTCGTCCACGAGTGCCTCAACCTTGATGGCGTTGAAGTCGACGCCGTCCGCGGCGTCGCGCACACCTCCCGGCAACGCAGCGGTCCCGGCTTTGGACTGCCCCGCCGTGGTCTTGCGCCGGTGGAAGTAGATGACGTCGTTGACGTTGGCGACTTTGCCGGCAAACCGGTTGGAGAACCGCTGCGGGTTCTCGCAGTCGAAATTGCCACCGTCCGGCGCCGTGTACTCGACCTTGAGGCGGATGAGAGGCAAGGGCGTTTCATCCTCCTCGTCGCCGTCACCATCGCCATCGCCGTTGCCGTCACCGTTGCCGTGTCCGTCGTTCGCGTCGACCCGGCCGTTGTCGTGCAGCGCCATGTACTCCGCACGGGCCTCCTCAATCATTTCCTCGACCACCAGCATCAGTCGGCGTGTCAGCTCGGCACGGTTGTCGCGCTTCTTGGCCAGGTCCTTGAACCGCTTCTCCTGGGCCAGCACAATCTCGCGCGTGACAAACGGCCGCACCGTCTTGAGCGGGATCTTGTCGACGGTAAACTCCTTGCCCGTCACGCTGACAATGGCCACGTGCTTGGCCACGGCCTCGCCGGGCACAAGCGACGTCGCCACGGACGAGCCCGGCTGCATGACGTGAAACCCCGTCTCGGGGTTCTTTTGCGGGTCAATCAGGCACTCGTGCTCGTGGCCCCAGACGACCAGGTCGAGCCAGTCGGGCAAGAAGTTTTCCGGCAGGTAGCTCGTGGCCGTGTGCGCGTGGTGGTTCTGGTGGACAACCATCAGATTGAAAAAGTCGGCGGCCTGCTGGTTGGGCCGGAAGAAGGTGACCTTGTGGTCGCGGAACGTGCGGAACATGCGCTCGTCGCGGACGTTGCCCGTGCCGAAGAGGGCCAGCTTGGTGGCGCCCTTTTGGAGCAGGACGGGCTTCACCTTGATGTTGTCGGCCTCGGGCACGCGGCCAAAGTAGTTGACGAACCCGGCCACCTGCAGCAGGTCGAGCGAGCAGTAGTGGCCGTCGCCGCTGGGGTCGTCGTGGTTGCCGTGGATGGAGAAGACCGGAATGGAAATGTTGATGTCCGGGTCCTCGTAGTTGACATGCCCGACCGCGCCCTCAAAGATCTCGGCCGCGTCGCTCAGAAACTCGAGCTCGCAGGGCTTCATGCCCAGACAGTTCTGGCGCAGGCTGCGCATGACCTGGTACATGGCTTTGCGGGACGGCTTGTTGTCGTGGAAGAGGTCGCCGCCGAGCAGGACCATGTCGACGTCCTCGGTGCGGGCCAAGTTCATGATCTCGTCAAAGGTGCGCCAGCTGTCGTCCTTGCGGATGGGGTCGCGCTCCTCGTAGCCGACATGGTTGTCGGTGGCCACGAGGATGCGGATTGTATCCGGTTCTAATTTGTTAGGGGACGAATGGAGAGGGCGAGAGGTCGAGGAAGCCAGTGAAGATCTGGTCCGGGGGGGGGGGGGGAGCATACCTGCGTTGCGGACCATCGTCTTGTCTTTGACAGCAAGTCAATCGAGAGTGCGCAGCAACCCAAGTCCACGGAAGGCTGTCGAGATCGTCCTGTCGAGGAATGTTGGCGATGCGATGCAAAGGTCCGAAATTCAGAGCTGGGGAAGTTAAAGTGGGCTTGGCCTATCCGTTAGCCTGTCGCGACGCGCTGGAGCCTAACTGCCCAGAGTGCTCCCCCAAAGTCCCCGCAAAACGCGAAATTCGACCGCAATCACGTGTAGCTCCCCAAGCTTTGACTTTAAGCTTCCCCTCCAGCATTAATAAAAACATGGCACACAGCGACAGCTAACAACCTTCTTTCTCTGCCAACTCACCACGGCATATTGCACATGGACCCGAGCAATCCATTACGCGGCCCACGGCGGGCAGCACGGCGCGGCGAAGAGGCTCTACGATACGACCGCCCTGGCGGGTTTCGAGCTGCCTTGGCTTCAGCGTCTGCGTCTGCGACGGCAACGCCTCCCTCGCTGCCCTTCCCACCCGGCCCTCCACCAAACTTGAGGTACGCCCGCGGCACACAGGGTATCTCACCTGCCGTCGACCCCTACGGCAACCAATTCGCCGCCTCGGACGATACAGAAGAGGACGACGCGGACATGGACGACGGCGCAATTGCGGACAATATGATGGCACACATGGCAGAGATGGCACGGCTGCGGGGCGGGCGGCCTCCACCAGGAGCGCGAGCAGGAGCAGTGAGACATGCTCTGGCCGGGGACGACTCGTACGAGTATGACGACGAGGACCACGAGGGACATGACGCCGCTGCGGACGACGACGAGGGCATGGACGAGGACGACAGCCCCGACGACGAATTTGAGTTTGCCGCGCGACGGGATGTCGACTCGGACTCGGATGAGGACGATGAGGCGGATGGCGACAACGATGACGATGACGAAGAGGAGGAAGAGGAGGAGGAGGACGACGACCTGCACGGCCCGGTCGGCGAAGAGGGCGTCGACGTTGTCGGCGAAGACGACGCGGACGGCGCCGCCGTCTCGTTTGACCCCGTGATACTCGGCCTCAAGGAAATCAACAACCTGGCCCACTTTAGCGTCAGCAGCCACAAGCCGGGCAACGGCGTCGACGAGCTGCTGCATGACGACCTCGGCAAGTACTGGCAGTCGGACGGCCCGCAGCCGCACCTGCTGACCATTCATTTCTTGCGGCGTGTGGAGATCCGCGCCATCCGCTTCTATGTCGACTACAACCAGGACGAGTCGTACACGCCCACATCGGTCGTCCTGTCGGCGGGCACCGGCCACCACGACCTCCTGGAATTTGCGTCGCTGGCACTGACCACCCCCGTCGGGTGGCAGGACATCGACCTCAGCCAGGTGGGCGGCGGCGCCGACGGGCAGGCGCTGTGCTGCTGGATCGTGCAGATTCGCGTCAAGGAGAACCACCAGAACGGCAAGGACACGCACATTCGCGGGATCAAGCTGTATGCCGTTGACGAGAACGCGCCGCCGGCGGACAGCGCACTGGATGAGCTGGCGCTTGTCAAAGCGCGGACGCTGCAGCTGCATCAGCAGGAGCAGCAGCATCAGCTTGCGCTTGAGCAGCATCTGGGACGGGTCAGCGAGGCGATGTACGACCAAGACAACGATCTGTTTGAACGGCTGATCACGCAGCCGCCGGACAGGCTACCTGGAGCGCCGGAGCGGTCGGGGAGCATGGCGATGTTCCTCCGAGACGAGGAGATTCGGTAAGACATGGGCTTGGTGAGGATGAAAACTGGAGGGGGTCCTGCAAACGGACAGGCATTGGGCATGGACAAGCATTGCCAGGTAGGATATTGGCACGGAACGGGTATGGGATGGTATATTACAGTTATGGCGTTCCGGTTGCACCATCACGCAGCATGAACGAACGACTTTTGATGGCCACGAGTTAAAATGATTGTTTACAGGAATTGTACTTTGACAATTAAAAGCCTTGCCTTTCATGCTACTCTGGCTGTTCACGATAGTCTTCAGCAATGTCGCCAACAAACACATCGCCGGTGTTGGCGATCTGGTGCAGGTGGATCCTGTCACCGACGTCCTACGGTTAGGTCGGACCTTGTCGACAACAACGCCCTAGATCGGACCGAGCTCGGATTCGTCGGTATCGTCTTCATCTTCAGTATCGGCGTCAGACCGGCATTTACATCTGGGGCGATAGTGCCGACAGTCGACACGCCAATGTTCTCGAGGCAGGCGGAGCTGGACATCGGCCGGTGGAGAGGCACGATGCGCGGTGGCCGTCGAATATGGGCGTTCCACATGGCAGCCGATCCCTGGTGTGGTGTTGCCCTTACGGATGTTCCACTCAACGACAGCGGCGACGGTGGCGGTCGTTTTTGAGCAGCGCTGGGCTCTCGTCGAGGCCCAGAGGAGAGCGTCTTCATAGTGGGGCCGGTGCTGTGGACGGCGCGGTGTGAGCGCTGTTGTGTTAGGGGCATTGGGAGCGTCGTTGGTGTCGACAACGCCTGCCGCCGGGGCCCGACGCAGGCGGAGACCGCGCGGGCTGTCACGCAGAAATGGCTCGAGTGTGACAAACAGGAGCACGCACAGCAGCACCGCCACGACGCGGTGGGCCATCTGTCACTCTTACACAACGGAGGAACAATACGCTCCACGAAACTCTGACACAATACACTTTGCACTCCGCTGGCGTTGAGATGGATTTAGCAGAATATGGCGATGTACGCTGAAGGTCCACTTCACTCATTTCACGACCAAAAAATAATGGCATGCCAACTACAATCCCTTTGGACGCAACGCATGTATGTTGTACATCGTTGGTCTCCCTCGGTTTCTACACACGAATCGTCCCCCGCGTTACTTCCACCGCGCTGCCGCCGAGGAAGACGCCCTCGATGCGCCCGTCCGTCGCGGCCTGCACCTCCACCAGAATGTCGCTGCGCCGGCCCATCTCCACGCCCTGCGTTAGGTTGTACCGCAGCAGCTTGTCCTTGGCGCCCGCCGTCAGCGTCAGGTAGCTCGCCAGCGTGCACGCCGCGCTGCCCGTCGCCGCGTCCTCCTCGGCCAGCCCAATCATGCGCGTCCTGATGTCCGTCACGCCGTCCTCGGACGCGTCTGTCACGACGTAGTAGTACCGGCCCACGTGCCCGCCCGCCTCGGTGCCCCAGGGCCCCTTGTCCAGCAGGTCCGGCAACAGGTCAAAGTCGAGCCCCTTGCCGGTCGCACTGACGACGCCCAACTGCTCGAGCGACGCCAACTGGACGAGCACAAACGTCATGCCGCGCACAATCGAAACGACGGGCGCGTCGAGCTCGGCCGCCTCAATGGCCGGGTTGCCGTGGCCAATGGCGCCCGCGTCACGGACGGCGTCAATGCCGGGTGTCGTGCGGAGGTGGCCGGCGTGGATGTGGACGTCGTGGGGCACGGCGGCGCGGACCACCAGGGGGTCCGCGGGGCCGGCGGGGCCGACGCGCTCAATGGGAATGCGGCCGGCTTTGACGACGAGCGTGGCTGTCTTGTTGTCGGCCGCGTCGGTGGCAGTGGCGGCCGTCTTGCTCAAGATGTGGCTCGCTGTGCCAATCGTCGGATGCCCCGCAAACGGCAGCTCCTGGTCGATTGTGAAAATGTCGACAGGGTAGTCGCGGCCGCTGTCGCCCGTCGCCTCGTGCAGAAACACCGTCTCGGAAAAGTTGAACTCGCGCGCCACCGTCTGCTTGGTGTCCTGCGCCACCGTAACGCCCTTGGGAACATGCACAACCGCGAGCGGGTTGCCCGCGAAGCGCTTGGTCGTGAAGACGTCCAGCGTCACAAACGAGAGCTCGAGAGGGGCCGACATGGTGGGCGGAAAAAGGATGGAAGATGGTGTGAAAAGACGGGCGTGAAATTCAGAAAATCAGAAAATCAGGAAATCGGAATTGGCAGACGGCGTTTCTTTATACGATCCGTGAGTCACGCTAACGCCTTCCCATGGTGCCATCGTTGTGGATGTACTTGTTCTGCTGGATCTGCCCGATTCGGGCAGGCTTCGGGATTGATGACTAATCTTGTAAGGTTAGATGATGGAGATGCCAGTCAGGTGTACAACAAAAAACGGTACCATTTCGGTGCGCCCTTCTCGCCCGTCCTGGCCTCCCGCTCCCCTCCCCCCTCCCCTTTCCGGCCATGGCAGGGCTCGTGCAAGTCTGGTCCGTCACAACGGGACGGGGCGCCTCTTGCAGCATGTTTTGAAGGAAAGAGATACTAGTGGTACTTTTCTTTTCGAAACTATGGTTTGGACGGAGCGAGCAAATAAAACCAACACGCCGTACCGAGGCTGCGACGAAGATTCACGACAACACGCCATTCCCACCATTTGCTGCCCCCTCTCTTTTCGTCCTTTTATTCAAACGCGGTTCTCATCCACCATGCTTCTCTTTCCCTTCTGGGTATCATCTCTTCATCTGCTCCTTTGTACTTTCGCTGTCGTTCTCGTCGTTCAGACAAGGCCCCTTGTCTGAAGTTTATTGGTGGCAAGTACCTCACTCTGTCTGCCTTGTTACTTGATTACCACCACCACAGTCTTCTGTGCACACGGTTTCGTTGCTCCCGTAACACACCACGCACAGTGCCGTCGGTGTCAGCGGCCTCGAACAGCGCACGAACAGATCCAGGATCGTGCGCGACTGTGAGCCCCGAGTGCCAAGTGTTCGGCGCCATGGACTGCCCGTCGGCCTCGGTCTGCAGGACAGGGCCTGGAACGTGGCTCTGCCACCACACATCCGTCACGGACGCCTTGGTGCCAAAGTCTTGCCACACGGTGATTTCGAGGCCCGCTTCGCTGGCACGCACAGAAAAGTCCGTCGGGCAACGGTCGCAGCTGCCCCCCACTGCGCGGCGATCCTGTAGCTGCTCTTGCTGCTGCTGTTGCTGCTGCTGGTGGGCATGGAGATCGGCGGGTGTGCGGTAGAGGTCATCGGCAATTCCTCGTTGGGGGTCGTTGTCCTGCTGTTCTGCCAGTCGGTATCTCTCCGGATGGTTGTGCACTCCATAAACATACATCGAGGCAACCAAAAACCGAAACGGCGATTGTAGCAAAGGCGGGCCCTCGTGCGTGGGGTTGACTGCGTCTACCACGCAGGCGTGGATCTGTCCGTCATGGCACCCACGACGGTTCAGAAGCAGCACCTCTTGCGTCGCTTCTTGATTCCACGCAGGCACGTTGTCGTTGTTGAGGAGCTGGTGCGGGCAGATGCTTAGGGGGACATAGTAGAAATCCATGTGGGCGATGGTGACCGTAGTCTTGAGTAGAAAGCGTGGCTGACGATTGCCTCGGCGAGTCTTGTGACCCGCGCCGTCGCTGTCACGGAGAATAACCCGTGGCGTAAAGATGTACTGGATCGTCTTGGAACTTCGTCTGGAACACCGGCGATCTGTCCTTTCCGGCGAGACCAGCTGCCGCTGGGCTGAATATTTCTCGAGAGCCGCGCGCACCTGTTTCTCGAGTGTGTCGCGGGCCTCTGCGGCCCGATCCTCGTCGGAAGCGCGGTTTCAGGGCATGTTGTACCAGAAACGTGCCAGAGCCCCCGCGGCCGTCGTCTGGATGCTCGTCTCTCCCGCCGTCGTCTGAAAACCGCCAGCATCTCCGTCTCTTCTGAACTCGTCTTGCTCATATTGTTGCGTCGAGGTGACCTGCTCGTCCTCTAGAAGCATACGAGCACGCTTCAAGAGCAGCTGCACATCGCGGTGCGCAAGTCCAGCAAGGGGTGTGCGTCTCACTGATGACGACAAGGCGCCCGTGAATGTGTGGAGATGGTCGATCGCGCCGTAGCAAGACTTCTTCACCTTGGAACGATGAGACGAACGGCGGCATGGCGGCTCGAGTCTCGGTTCAGCGAGCTTGTGTTTTTGGGATGCCTGCTCGACGAGTACCGTGTCGTGAGCGTGGCTCTCATTTGCGACTTGGTGTAGGTGCAAACACGTCTCACACACGTAGTGGTCCGGCAAGTCCCGTGCAATGACCGACAAAACGTCCAAAAACCGAAGGCCTGTGAGTTTTGAGCGTAGTGTAGGCACATCAGCCACACCAGCCAAGCTGCTCCTCAACCGTCTGCATGTGAGGGCCAAGGATGCCTGCGCGGCCGAGTCAACGCGGTCGAAAACGTTCCTGCGGATAATCCAGTTGCCAAGAGCGTAGATGACATGGCGGTCGTTGGATGGGATGTGTTGGCTGGACGCTGCCACTGCCATTTGTGCCAGTTAAAAATGTTGAAGAATGAAGTGCAAACAAAGAACTTGACAGCAACATACAGGAGCGCGTAACGAACGGTGGTGATTTAAAATGCCAACATTGGACAGTCAAAGTTGAGAAGCCAAGAGAGAGGTATATGTATGCAAAATGCATACACTTCTAGCACAAGTATTACAAAACTTGCCACATCCGCAATTAGCGGCGCTCAGCGAGGTCGAACATGACATTGCGATGACGAATGTACAACACAATGGTTTGCATGTTGTCCCTCAGTACTAATGCCCCTTTAGTTACACGCGACCACACTGAACACCAAGAATGCTGTACTCAAAACCCAGCTCTTCCCGAATGCTGTTACAACATACCGAATCAAGCTCCACGTAACCGCGCAGACAGTCTTGCTACAAGCCCGTCACCAGTCCTTCGATGAACATCATACATGATTTGCCCACTCTGATTGCATCTCTGCCTAGCCCAAGCATACATTCCGCCCGTATCAAAGCAGCCATGGCACAGAACGGCCGCCGTGGGAATCAACCGATGCTCGGGCAACAGCTGCTTGGTTGTCGTCTAATCATTCGAAGTGACGGGTCGAAATGGTGTATGCTCATGTTGGTTTCACCTCGAAAGGCTACTCGACCCAGCAACCACGTTGAGGTATGAGCGTTTGCTGGGACCCAAGAGCCACCCCTCCGCCCGACCCTAGTAATTCTGAAGCCTGTACTAGAATGGCCCTTTCGCAAAACCTGCGACGTCGTTAGAAGAGTATCTGTCACCGATCCGAGCTTGCCTGTATGTCTATTCCAGCTCGCGGCCCATCTTGACGATAAAGCTACGGTGCGCCTCAACATCCGTCGCTAAATCGTCGGCCCGCTTTTTTTTCTGTTCCTTCTCGCCGACTAAAGCGGCCTTCTCCGCAAGAAGTTCGGCCTTTTCGCCTTGGAGGCTGTTGACTTGAGCACGGAGCTGCTCAATTAAGGCGTCCTTGTCGTTGTTCTCTTCGGGGTTGTTGTCGGCGACGGGACCGGTATGACCAGGAGGGCTCGCGCTGCTGGCTGCAGGGCGCGCACTCTCGGCCATAGGCCCATTAAGTTTGTCGGAAAGGTCGTTCACTTTGGTTTTAAGAGCGTCCAACTCCGCTCTCAAAACCTGCATGTCGGCGAGAAGGGATGTCTGCACTTGCTGGGAGAGCATGGGGCTTGCCTTTGGGTCCCCAGGTTCATTACCAACGATAGTGGCGCGGACTATCCGCTCACCACGCTGATATTTCGCCTGTTCCGTCGCGGCAACCGCCTACCAAGCGGTACCGACTGCAGAGACTTAATCTGCAGCGGTAGCCATTGTAGATCTTCTTACAGACGCAAGCGAATCTGAAGAGAGGGTTGGGGTTTTGGATTGGGGACACTTGACTGTAGATTGACTTGTATTGTTTGTGTGCTGTACTGCTGTAAAAGCTTGGGTCTGGAAGAAAAGGAAGAGAGGAGAGCTTAAGACAAGAAACTGACGACGTGGGGCGAGTAGAAATATAAGTTTCTCTTCTGCATCGTCGTTGCTGCCTCGACGTCAGTTGTCGTATGTTGTTTTGTTTTCTTCGTTCCTCCCTCAGCAGAATTTGGAGCGGGCTTAGAAGGGCGAATACGGGAAAGAGCACTGCAGCTCCCATACCCTGACTTATGTCTATGAGAAAGAGGGCTCCTGATTTTCTGGCACAACATGTCACTTGCCGTTCGTTCTTTCTATCTACGATGATGAAAATGAGAGCAAGGCGCCATAAATAAGAAATGGAATATCCGTTGCCGAAGTATCGGTTTCGAAACACCAGTGACCGCTGTACTATGGCAGGGAAACAAAGAGGTCTTGTTTCCGGACTTGTAAAGGAAAAGTAAAAACGTACATTACAACACAAAATCAACACAGCACTCTTTCCTTCTTGGCTACGATAGGCGGCTTCTTGGTCCTTTGGAAAAAACAACTGTCTTCACACGGGCATGGAGCCTACCCGGCTCTTGCTTCCTCATAACGAAATACACCTGTGCTGCACGTGTTTCCAAATATGTTATATAGCCGTAGTACGGAATGCTGGAGACCTTAGGCAAGAAAACTGGCCTTTCTTAGAGAACAGATCATGACGATATTTTGATCGTATTGATTTCTCGTGTAAGTCGATTTTCATCACGTGGTGCCAATAACGAGGAAATTATGGCGGGCTGGCCCGCAAACCCCCCAGGCGCCAGCCACTCCAACCATGTGCACAGCCACAGGGACTGAAAAAGGAGGTACAAACAGAACAACTAAAGAAAGGAAAGGAAAGAAAGAAAAGAACAGGAAAACTAAATCCAGAGGAGGGCCCAGGGGGGTTTAACACCCCGGCTATCCTTACTACGCAAGCTGCCTTTTTGGGGGACGGGACCTGGCCTCTTTCATACGTGTGTCACTCGGTGTGTTGGTGCGTGCAAGAAAAGGATATTATTACTGAGATGTACACCGCAGCATTCGTCACCAAAAAATCATCTGAGAGCTTAATCACTTAGTTGCCAAAGCTGCAATGACCAACAGAACTGAGCGTTACTGTAGATGTGGCAAGACTGGTAAATTTTGTACGCGGTACATTTTCATGCAAATATTCTGTCTAGGGTTCTCACCTTTCCTAGCCGATGCTGAACTTTACATCATCAACATCTTATCTACGCTCCAGATTCTCGCTCTTTCTAACACTTTTCACTCTTCACCATTTTCACCGGACAAAAACATTCTCACTCCAATTTTCACGTCTTCCTCCGGTCCGTCGTTTTATTACAGAAATTTGCCATGCCGTCAAAAAGTATCTCGCCTTGGGAACAGCAACGCCAAATGCGAGTAGCAATATCCGACCGAGACATTCCAACAAACGACAGCCTATTCCGCGCCCTTCGCAATTGGATCATCCGCAGGAATATTTTGAACCGCGTGGACGCAGCCGACCAGGCATCCCTGGCCCTCATATGTAGGGATTTAAAGGGAAGCTTAACTGGTGAGGCAGATGTGCCTGCGCTACGCTCGAAGTTACCACGTCCTGATGTTTTAGACGTTTTATCGTCAATCGCACGCGACCTACCGGACCACTATGTGTGTGAGCAATGTGTGCACCTACATCGTACAAAGGACAACGAGAGCCATGCCCGTGACACGGCACTCGTCGACCAGGCATCCAAAAGTGGCAACCTCACCGAACCCGAGCTCGAACCGCCATGCCACCGTCCGCCCGGCTTTAATCAGCTGGATGAGCCTCGCTACGACGAGAACCTCCACACCTTCACCGGGGTCTTGTCTTCGGCGCGGCGCACGCCCCTTGCTGGACTCGCTCACCGCGACGTGCAACTACTCTTGAAGCGTGTCCGCATGCTTGCAGAGGACGAGAAGCTCAAACAGATGCAACAAAAGGACATACGCGACCAAATCAGACTCGAGGAAGTTCCCAAGTTCCAGACGGAAAAGATACAGATAGGCAACCAAGCGAAGGCTACAAGAGGAGCAATGGCACGCCTTTGGGGCCGGATGCCCTAGAACCGATCCGCCAACGAACATCAGGATATGATACATATCGAGTCATATTTTAAGGAGCCTTGTGAAAAACAGAAAGTCCCCGCAGAACAGACCACAGGACACGCCAGAGCACTACCAGACGAAAAAATCAAACCATTCCTGACTGCAGACGCCTGTGACGCGCTGAAGACGAGGGTACGAGCCGCTCTTAAACCGTATTCAGCCCAACGGCGGCTGGTCTCGCCGAGCCCAGAGAAGGAAAAGAAACCTAGAACAATCCAGTACCAATTTGTGCCGCGGGTTATTCTCCGTGGTGGTAGCGACGGCGCGGGTCATTATAAACACCAGCCACGCTTTCTGTTTCTACTTAAGACGACTGTGAACCTGGGCCACATGGATTTCTACAATGTTCCCGTGTCTATTTGTCCACATCAGCTCGCCACACACGAAAACTGGCCTGCGTGGTCCAACGTAGCGTCACGAGATCTTCTGAGTCTCAACCGCCTTGGACACCTTGACAGACAAACGTACGTCGTCGGTGGAATCAACCCGACACATGAGGGCCTGCCGTTGCTCCAAGTACCATTCCGCTTCGTCGGCGCGGTGAGGTGCGTCCATGAAATGAACACACATCCCAAAATATATGAACGCCTACGACACGGCCCGCTGCCGGAGGAAAATATGGCCGATTCTCTCTACTACACGCCGGCCGCCCTCAATGCTTACCAGCTGCGCGAGGAGAGGAGGAAGAGGCTGGATGCAGGCCAGGCGCCTCACCAAACCCGAACAGGAGAGGACATCCAGCCGATCGACCGTCTGGTGGCGGACGGCAGCTGTACCCGCTGCCCCACGGACTTTTCGGTACGCGCCAGCGACGCGGGCCTGGAAATCACCGTGTGGCAAGACTTTGGACCCGAGGCGCCGGTGACGGACATATGGTGGCAGAGCCACATCCCTGGCCCCGTCCTGCAGACCGAGGCCGATCGCGGTGAGGCACATCCCATGGCGCCCAACACGTGGCAGTCGGGCCCCACGGTTGAGCATGACCCTGGTTCGGTGCGTGTGATGTTCGAGACGGGCGACGCAGTGGAGATGGATTGTGGGGTGAGCGGCGAATCTGATTGTACAGAAGAGGCGAGTGGTGATGGTAATATAGCAAGGAAGACAGAGTTTGGTGATTTGTGACTAAACAGGGAGGGAATTGAATGAACTGTAGGAACGAAAGATGTGAAGCAGACAGAAAGGACAAATAGCGAGATGATACCCAGAAAGGTACGAATGCTTGCAAGGAGTAGACAGGGGGTGATGGTAGGCCTTTTACAGATTCAAATTTGTTCAGAAAAATACCCAAACACGTCATGTCATCACCAGTTATGAAGAGATAAATGTACCATTATTGGATACCCGCTTTCTGGGTATATCTCTGAGAACCGTCTCGTATTTTATGCTTTGAATTGAGAAAAGCAAATCGGGTATCTCTGCTTTCGTCGTCTTCGATCCAGTAATTTGCCAACGAGAATAAAAATCTATGTAAATGCGATACTATGACCATATGAAAAGGAAACATGAGAACGCCGGTCTGCTCAGTTGTGGTACAATCCGAATCAATGATACGAAAAACGAGAAATAAAGACACTCCGTAATGCTTCTCGTCTATCTCAGGCCATAAACTGCCGCAACAATCGTGTAAGTCGATTTCGTCACGTGGTGCCAACCATGGAGATCCACACCAGCTCCATGCTCCATGCAGAGAGCCAACTCTTACCAAGATCCCCGCTAACAGCCTCTCAGCCACCAACATCAAATCCCAGCTTGCCACAACACCCACTCAAGCTTGCATCTCACATTCCGGACCTTATCACACGCCAAGGATCACCACAACCCCACCGCACATGCTCATGGCCTCGTTCGGCCTCCCCCCTGTCCGTGTGCTGCGGCCGGCGCTGTGGTGCGCGGGCGCCGTGAGCACAATCTATGTCGGCTGTGCAGCTTACGAGGTGCGTCACGATGCCGCCATTGCGCGGGAGGCAAGGCGGGCGCGACACATGCCGACATCGCCCATCAGTCTCCGGGATTTGGACGGCGTGCGGGCCATGCTGGCGGCGTCGGGCGGCCGCAACCCATTACGCGCGTCCCATGCATCGTCGTCGTCGTCGTCGGCCACGTCCGCCGCATCGTCATCGCCGTCGCCGCTCGCGGCGTGGTCCAACCTGCCCGAGGCGGGACAGCTCATGGTCGGCCTCGTCTCAACAAATGTGGGCGTCTTTGGCCTCGAGCGCCTGCTGCCCGGCACATCCGCCCTTTTCTCGCACGTCCCCGCAGCGTCTGGCACCACCACCACCAGCTTCACGATGCTCTCGTCCGCCTTTGGCCACGTCGGCCTCGCCCACCTCGCCCTCAACATGTACGGCGTCGTGCAGTTCCTGCCGCCCGTCGCCGCCAGCCGCACGTTTGCCAGCAGCGGCAGCCACCTCGCGGCGTTCTACCTGTCGGCCGGCGTGCTGGCGTCGTACGCGTACCACCTGGCCGCCGTCTGGCCGCGGCCGCTGGACCGCGTGATCCCCGCGCGCGGGGCCAGCGGCGCCGTCATGGCCGTCGTGGGCGCGTTTGGCATGTCGTATCCGGACAGGCAGCTAGGCATTGTGCTGATCCCGGGCAGCCTGCCGGCGTCGCAGTTCCTGCTGGGCGTGGTGGCGTTTGAGACGTACGGCCTGTTTGTGGGCTTCAAGCGGCTGCCGCTGGCGCACGCGGCGCACTTGGCGGGCCTGGCGCTAGGCGCGGCCTATGTCTACTACGACGGGCGGGACCGCGTCTGGCGGCCGGTGAAGCAGTGGACGTTCCACCAGATGCAGCGGCTGTCGCTGGTGTGAGTGGCTCGGTGGAGAGGGAGGCGTAGTTTTGTTCTGGTGAACATTGCCAGCTCGGCCAGAACCACCCATTCTATGGACCCGCCCCTGAATGATCTTGATCGCCTCATGGTTAGTCTTCTGTTCGATGGTGTGCCATCTACGCCGAGGCGAGACGCTGTTGTTGACGCGGATACACATGTCGATGTATGCTGGATATGTCAAGTCGAGGCGAAGGCTTTGACCGCTCCCATGTTCATACAACGGCAAAGACTTTGCAAGATACGTCGATTCCTACTGGAGCGACAGGAACTGTACGATACGGATATGTGCAGCACACGTTGGATCCATTTCAGCCACGTGATGGCGCTGGCAGCATACGAACATCGAGTTCAAGAAGATACCCCGGATACGAGAACAAGACAATCTCTACTATTATGAACGTTATGAATTAATTCCTTTTTTATTGCACCCATTTGCAACTGCATATTCGTCTTTGTAAATAAGCTGTCGCAATCGGCATTTCGTTTCTACAATAGCCCCTGACGCCGATCCTGTCGTCGGTTGTCTCCTGTTCCTGTGCGGCTCTGCCGGTTAAATGGTGGAGATAAGGAAAGCAGCTGTTCTGTAGGCTCTAAAGATCAAAATGCCAAGTGAAGCATTCTCGGCGCGCATCAGTGACTGTCCAGCGTCCGCCCTGGGGCCGGCGATCCGGCCGATCATGCACGTACGCAATGTATGATAGAAAATGATGTTATGAAAGGGGCAGCTTAATCGGACTGAAGTCGAAAGAACATGGATAGAAGAAAATAAAGAGATAACAACCAAATACACGGCTGTTCAATTGTTTGATCATCGTCTAATTTCACTGGGCAGTTTATCAGGAGCATACTGTCCCTGTCTTTGACAAGATATAAGTCGTCCCCGGTGAGTATTTCGTCGCTTTATTGTAGAACAGCTTTCAGTGTCCAACACAATTTTCTCGTTTCTCTCCTATTCTGTGTCTGTGCGTGCTTTATTTCTGTCTTTCCACCTCCACCGCAATGTGGTCCTCCTCCATCTTTGCATGGGCCGCTGCCACGGGCAACTTGGCTCTGCGCCACCTCGCGCTCCGCCAGGACACGGATGCCGAAACGACCAGCACCAAACCTGTCCTCCTCATCGGCGGTGGACCGTCTGGCACGATTGCCGCAGCCACGTTTGACGACACCACCTTCGACATCATTGCCAACAACACTCTGCCCGGCACCAGTCCCAGCTGGCTGCTCTACAAAGACCCCAACCTCGTTTATGCCGTCGACGAGAACAGTAATAACACGCGGCTGTTCCAGTTCAACGCGTCGACCAGCGCCTTTGACCTGCTGCACGAAGCGCAAGGGTCCAACGGCGTCGTCTACCTGTCCTTCAACCTCGAGTCGACGCGCATGGTGGGCGCCGCCTACGCCGCGGGCCAGGTGGACGTGTGGGACGTGTCGGCCAGCGACGGGAGCATGACGCTTCTCAAGCAGATTGTCAGCGACGACCCGCTGGGGCCCAACGCGGCGCGCCAGGAGGCGCCGCACCCGCACCAGGCACTGCTGGACCCCACGGGGCGCTTTTTTGTGGTCAACGACCTGGGCACCGACACACTGCTGGTGATTGACACGAGCGAGGACGCGTTCGAGGTTGTTAATCATGTGCGCGTGCCCGATGCCGGCTGCGGTCCGCGGCACGGTGCGTTCTTCCCGGCCACGGGCACCGCTGTCCCGACCAACTACCTCGTGGTGTGCGAGCTGCTGAGCCTGGTCGAGGTGTTTTCCCTCAACGTCACGGGCGACGGCAACCTGACCTTCCACCACCTGCAGTCCATCAGCACGTTCGACCCGCAGCAGCCGCCGGCTAACGCGTCGACGGCGACGGCGGCCGAGATTGTCGTGTCGGCGGACAACCAGCACGCCTACGTGAGCAACCGCAACACGGGCAACGCGACGGACAGCCTGGCGCACTTTGGCCTCACAGGGGCGATTGGCGCGAGCTCGGGCGATTCGCTGGTGCTGACGTTTGTGGAGACCATCTCGTCGGGCGGCCTGCAGCCGCGCATGGTGTCGCTGTCGACGACGGACGGCAGCGAGGCGCTGTTGTTCACCGCCAACCAGGACGGTGCAGCGGGTCTGCTGGCCATTGCGCGGGACAGCACGAGCGGCAACCTGACGGCAGACGTGGCGTCGGCGCCGAGTGTGCCGCTGTCCGTGTTTGGCCCGGCAGGGAACGGGCCGCAGTATGTGCAGCAAGTGCCTATCGTCTTGACAAGTTAGGATGTACCAAGCAGCGATGTGTTCATCTTCTTTTCAGTTTCCGTCGCAGTAATTCAATCGTTTCATTCAGGTGTTGGCACGTAGGCCATATCGTAATGTGTCATACAACGTAACGTAAGTACAAGGGCGGCCGCCATCTCTCACAGCGTCTCGGGCAGAAAAGAGACACCGTCGTTGCGCACATACAGCTTGGCTCGCTTGTCTGTGCACGACGGGTCCTTTGCCCAGGGCAGCACCAGGCTCAGGTGCTTGCGGCCGTCGGCGGCATGGGCAGCGGCCCGCTGGAGAAGGTCCCGCAAAAAGACGACAAGACGTTTCAACTCGTGTTGATTGGTCGTCTCCCAGTGCTGCAACTTGGCGGCGACGTTTTCGACGTGTACGTTGGGCTCAAACACGCCGTTCTTGTGGCCGGCCTCGTAGAGTTGATACGTGCGGCCAAAGTAGAGCTGGCTGTAGGGCCTGTCGCGGACGTATCGGGCCGATTTGACACCGGTACTGCGCAAGGCATGCCACTTTTGCGCGTCAAACGTCTTGACCTCCACAAGATGGTCTGCTGGTACAGGCACAGCCGGGCCACAGGGATAGTCGACCGTTAAGGTGGGTGACGAGAATGCCTCCGTTGTCTCCTCGTCGTCTGCATCCTCCATCAGGACAGAAAACCGCGAACCCTTCGCCTTGGATCGTGGACTGGCTGGCGTGGACATGGCCAGCTTGGGCGAGACGGGCGGCGACAGCGGGAAGTGCACTGTTGCTGTGTGTCCCTGCCGATGCGGGTCGTAGTGGCCGTCGGCCTCGCAGTGGACGGCAAAGCGCAGGCCGCCCAGCTCGTAGTACAGCACGCGGTGGTGGGAGAAGGACGTCTGCAGTGCTTTGGGCAGGTCGGGGCCGAAGTGACACGTTGCGGCAGCAAAATTGGCGCCAAAGCCATAGTTCAGATGGTGGTCAGGATCATCTCTCCACGGCTGGATAAGGAGGGTGCCGCCAGCACCGTCGCCTTCTCCGTTTGCCGTACCCGTCGGCGGTGGCTGGCGCCACTCCAAATCGTACCTCAACGTCGCGAACGACTTGCCGACCAAAAAGTTGAACAGGCGGTAGATGGAGCCCACATTGGCCACAATGTCGCAGGTACCGTCCAGGACATCCACATCGGGACTCATGCACTGCACGGCCCGGACCAGGGGCTCGAGGCCGTGGGTAAACGTCGGGTAGAGGCGCCTCTTGTCGCCATCACTGCCGCCGTCGCCGTCGCCGTCTTCGTCGTGGCTGACCTGGATGGCGCGGGTCGTCGGCGGCGAAAACTTTGGCGGATAGCCAGGTACCGCAATCGTGTCGTCTGCGACCTTATTGAAGCTCGCTAGCACCCGGTTGGCCGTGATTCGGACGGCGCAAGCCTGGTCGGCATCAGTAGCCGCAGCATCGCCATCCGTACCCTTGGCTTTGGCGCCAGCGAGAATGTCTGGGCGTGCGTCCAGATCACCCATCATCAGAGACAAGCGCTCCTGGCAGGCCGCATGGCGCGCGATGCTGTCTGCAAGCTTCACACGGTCTTGGCGGGGGTGAAAGTACGGGCACTTGTTGTTGCGAAACTTGCGGCAAGCGGAGCCATATCTGCAAGTGCCTTTATTGCCGTTGTACTGTCGTGTTGGACGCCAGGGACCGGACATGGTGCGTTAATTGGGAAAAGACTGAGAAGCAAACGTTAGGTAGCCTCAACTAGGCGTTATATGAGAGTCGAAATGAGGTTGTGCGAACATCGTCGGTATGACATAGGATCTCGTCGAGACATGTTATATCGTTTTGGCAAAGTGGCTACCTTCGTACAAAGTAAGTTCCATGAGGCTCTGCCAAAGGGTCAGTCGACAAACCAAAATGCGACGCTCGGCTTTTCCCATTCTTGAGTCGAGGCCACCCATCATGCGATTGCCCACAGCGGTCATGGTAAACAGGCACTGGTCGCGCTAGACATTGTCCGGTCACATCTGCCAACCTTGGACCTGACGTGGCATGCCTGCAGCCGGTCAGCCTCACTTTTTGCGTCTTTACGACTTTGTGTCCGTGGTGGTCGAATGGCAGAAATTCGTGGTGCCCAATTGGTGTGGCAGACAGCCGCCTGTTGGAGGGAAGCACACGGCTGTGGGGGTGTCGCATGCGGCCCAATTGGCGGACCCCGGTCGCTGCAACCATCTTCCATCTTCCATCACCGCCCATCACCGTCCATCACCGCCCGTCACTGGCCGCCTGCCTCCGGCTCCAGCAGCCACTCAACAAATGAGGCGGCACTCTCCACACCCACGACCACCGTTTTGTCGGCGGTCACACCAAATAGGCGGCCCAGAGGCTGCGGGGGACAAGCGGCCAAGGACCGCACCACCAATTGTATGTTGCAGCCGTCGCCTGTCGTTGGTGGCTTTGTAGCCTCTTCGGCTTGGACCAGCACGGCGTTCCATCCAGCTGCGTGCGCGCCCACGACGTCTTTGGCCGCCTCGTCGCCTACGTAGACCTTGTCCCAATCGTCGAGGTCAACACTCTGGGCTGTGCCTTTGCTGTCGCCACCCAGTACCGTAGGCAGCAGTGACTCCGCCGCGCGAAAGATGGCCGGGTCGGGCTTCTCGACGCCGACATCGTAGGACATGCAGTGGAAGTCCATGTCGTAGGAGGACGTCGTTGTTGGTAACGACGGGTCGGCCGTGCCATAGCGCAACGGGCTCACTCGCAAGCCGAACGACGACAGGATGCCGGGCACGCGGTCGTCCGAGTTGGTAATGACGCCGACCACGATGCGGTCGTACGCCTGTCCTTGGGCCCGCCTCTCCTTCAAGGCCCGCAGCCGCCCAACAAGGCTGTCCTCCATGGTGTAGCCGTCGCTCGACGCGAACCGCGCCAGCAGCTGCGGTGCCAGGCCGGGCGGTATGCTCCCTAGGACAAACGGCCGGAACGTCTCCTCAATCACCCGTGTCCACCACGCCGTCGCGCCCATGTCGCTCGTCCACCGGCCGTAGTTGGGGTGCGCACGCGACTGCGCCTTGAAGGCGGCACGAAAGGCGGCGCGCAATTGGCTGTCGGACACATCCGCGGCCACGCCAAACTGGCGCCGGGCGACGTCGCCGTACTGCCGCTCAATGGGCTGCTTGATGCGGAAGAGCGTGCCGAACGCGTCAAAGCAGAGTAGGAGGTTACGCTTGACCATGACGAGACGAGAGTGAGTCGTGATCTCTGCACATGTAGTGTGTATGGCAATGTTATCTGCTCAGGGCCTGATACTGTTTTAGCGGGGCTCAGAGCCTGAGCTTTATTGACATCAGGTGGGGCTTAGCGCTAATAGAAGGCGGTATGACTACTTACAGCAGCAAAGCAGCGGCAAAGCATTGGCTATGAGTGGATTGCTGTATCAAAGAGAGATGGAACGTTAGCGCCGGATTCGGTATTAGCTGAGATCTCTACTGAGGATTACCCCTGTTCCTGTCACATGTATTGATTTTCATTGGCTGGCGCCAGTCGCACCATGCGCGTCCCAGTGCAGTGCCAGTGCCAGTGCCAGTGAGAGGGTGAGGGGCAGGCCCGTCGCATGCCGGCGCCTTCGCGCCCGTTCTCTGTCACAGGGGACCATTAAAAGAGCCCCGCCGAGATGACGCAGCACAGCATGTCAGGTTCATATCCCATCGCCGGCCCCGTAACCAGCGCGCTGTGCGACAGGCACGCACAATACGACACAGACAGATACAGACACCGACACACAGCCTCTCACTATGAGCCTCTCTGTAGAACAAATGGCCGAGGAGAGCCCCGAGGTGGCCGAGGCGACGACGGCGGTGGGCCATGACGCGCACGCAGAGTCGCATTCGAAGCGGGAGCGGCTCATGGGCCTTTTGTAGGTACCGGTGCATGTGACACAATGGCACGACATGGCAGTAGCGTGCCTTACTGACGTGTCACGCAGAAAATCCGGCGTCTCCTACGGCGAAAACGAGCTCCTCAAGGGCAAGCTCAAGCTCCAGCACTCGCTCGGCCTCGGCGCCCGGCCCAATGCCATCCCGCCCGCCGATGCCCAGATCCACGGCCCCGAACGCACCGTGCGCATTGGCTGGCACCCTGTCGCCGGGCTGGCGGGAAAATGGTTTGCCGAGAAGACGGGCCTGGGCAAGCTGATCACCGAGAAGGTGCACCACTACCCGGACCCGACGCAGCACTGGGCCGTGCTCGTGGGCGACTACTGCCACGAGCTCTGGATGGACGAGCACCTCGACGTCATCTACATCAACGAGACCGTCGTCGCGGATGACTGGCACACGTTCGAGGTCGGCAAGACGCACTTCAACGACGAGGCGCTGCGGCAGGCCGGCGAGATGGTCATCTTCAACATGCGCCAGAAGCGGCCGGCGTACAACCTCATCAGCAACAACTGCCAAAACTTTGCGCTGTTCTTGCTCGACGCCATCCAGACCGGCAAGCACCACGAGTTTGGCACGGCGTTTGCCGTCTACCAGCGCGCGACGGGCAAGGGCGCCATCGCGGACCTGTTTGCGCCCAACGCGCCCGACGAGCCCGACGTGGTCGAGCCGGCCGACGGCGAGCAGGCGACGGACGACAGCGTGAAGCAGAAGAAGAAGGACTACTTCCAGGGCATTGTGGACTTTGCCAAGAAGGTCATGGACGACAACACGAAGAAGGTGGACAGCCACACTGGACACTGAGGACGCGAGGAAAGATGGTAGGAGATGGAGGGACAGGCACATATACTTTAGAGAGGGCGCATACGTGAGGGGTTCATGACATTGTTTCTGTTTCTGTGGCAAGAACAGCGGCGCGGTCTCGGCAGCGTCTGTAGATGAGTTAGACAGGAATTGCGTCGGCGGCCCGGTATTAGGGCTCGTATTCGCGGTTAGCACGAAAGCCTTGGCGATGCGAAAGTGCGTTGGCATGAGCCTGCGTTGTAGATTGTATGTACTTTGCTTTGCATTATTATTTGTCCTACCCACCTTCTTCCTCCTTCTTCTTTTCCAATGCTAGCCGGATGGACAACAATCACACAGTAGTATGTCCATCTCTGTTCCGTCCACATCTGTCGACACCCAAACGATCGTGAGCCAGCGCCCGCAGGTCGTCCTCGCCCATCTCGCCGTCCCAGCCGTTCGCCAGTAGGTACTGCCGAAACGTTTCGTCCTTGATGGACAGATCCTCGCCCGTTACGTTGGGCACGAAGAAGTACGTGACCAGCATGCCGGCGACGCCGCAGATGGCGGCAATGATAAACGTCCAGCGCTTGCCCAGGTTGTTCTGGATGGGCGTGAACGCCTCGGTGCCGACCGCCGCGCCCGTCTTGCCGAGTGCCGCGCTGAGGCCGTAGCAGGTGCCGCGGACAGCCGTGGCATAGCTCTCGGAGGACAGTAGGCCCAGCATGTTGCCGGGGCCCAGGTTGCCAAAGGACTGCATGAGGCCGTAAAAGACGATGAAGAGCGGCAGGATCTTGGTGATCTTGTCGTAGGCGCAGCCGATGATGAGGCCGAAAATCAAGTAGCCCGAGAAGCCGAGGATCATGGTGTTCTTGCGGCCGATGCGGTCGCACAGGAAGGCACCGACAAACACGCCCGGCAGCGCAATGACGCCCAGCAGCAGACTCCACTCGGCGGTCTTGAGGATGGAGTTGCCGGACGAGGGCACGACGGACGCGATAATGACGCCTGAGAAGACACCATTGGGAAATTGAATGAAATCATACCTATCGATTCGATCGAAATACGTTAGAAACGGATACGAAAACAAACATGAAGCTTGAAATGAGATGGTGATGGTGAAAAGACAGGATGAAAAAAACAAGCGGGTCCGCGACACGACATCACAGAAAAGGAAGGGACGCATCACAGCACAGGAAGGCGCGCCAACCTACAGGAACCATGCACCGCACGTGCCAATCAGGGTCTTCCAGTAGTAGCGCACAATCAGCTTGTAGGGCACGCGCTTCTTGATGGCGCCGCGGCGGTACAGCTTCGAGTTGAGCATCGTGAGGCGGAAGTAGAAGACGGACAGCGGGAACACGACGCCAATGCCCATGCACACGCGCCACACCGTCGACAGGTGGTTCGTGCCGGCCGCCGAGAGCACAATCAGAAAGACCATGATGGCCAGGGGCCCGCCAAAGGACAGCGGCAGGTTCGTCACCAAGATGAAAATGGGCCCGCGCTGCTTGGGCGTGTGCTCGTTGGCCGCCTCCGAGGCGGACGTGCTCGACGCCGGGTACTCGCCGCCCGTGCCAAAGCCGACAATGCCGCGCGCCACCGTCAGCATCCAGAACATGCCCAACGTGGTCACGCCGTGCGCCGCCGTGGCCATGATGCCGCCCAGCACAATCATCAGGGTGGTCACGACGATGGCCGTCTTGCGGCCCATGTAGTCGCACGTGAGGCCGACGACGACCTGGCCGAGGATTTCGCCGACCAGCAGGGCGTTGGACACCTGGGTGCTGACGGCGGGCGTGTAGACGGCCGCATACTCCTTTTTGAAGAGCACGTTGCACATGGTCATGAGGTTGTTTTGGTAGCCATCGGAGATGAGGGCCGCACCAGCGCAGATCTACGCCTGTCAGTGGACACAAATAGTGACGGCGCACGGTGGGTGGTGGACGCCACTTACAATCGTAAACAGATCCGACATGGACTGCTTCTTCTCCGAGACGGGCGCAACGGCACCGGCCGCGCCATCTGCCTTGTCGTTGCCATCGCGGACATCGATGGCGCCGCTGTGCGTCTGCGCGGCTTGCTTCTCGTCGACCGGCTCGAGGCTGCTGGCAGGGGCGATTTCTGCCATGACGTGCGTGTAGGTGTTTGTGAAAATGAGGACAAAAGGGACAGACCCAAAACAAGAGAGAAGAAAAGGGGGACGGGGACACCAGCAGTCTTATCTGTGCAACCTGGGATCGGCTGCCAAAAAGGAGGTGGCCTGCAAATATCTGCAAGAACCGTCTGCACGACGGAAAGACCGTCGATGGTCATCCTGTCCATGCGCACAAGTTACTTTGTACTTTGTTGATCTCCGCCCCGTTGTATTGCTTCGTACAAGTCGCCCAAAACGGCAACTCTCTTTGCACATCCAACTGAAATCCCCTCCACTCCGTCGCCTCGCTCCTCGTTAGCGCTCCACGCACAGTACCATTTTCACTGGACGGGACTTTCGTCGTTGGATTCGTACCGGCGATCCCTTGTCCGATATCCGTTACTCTCTCGTTAATCCCATCGTTTTGACTTTTGACCCGCTCGGTGCCTTCGTCTTCATCATCGGACCGCAGGCGATTCATCATTCCATCACTTCGAGTTTCTGCCTGACTACAGTCATATCCAACAGCCAGACCAGAGTCCGCACTCGTCTCCGTAAGCTACATGGCTACTGCTGCGTTGGTGGCCACAGGTACGACGTACTACTACTTTGCACACGCAGGACAATAGGGAGTTGACAACGGCCAATCCGAGGAAGCAGAACGCCCGCTCTTCCGTTATTCGTTTACTTCTACGCTCGTCCTCTTGGGCAATCCCAGACCGACGCCAGTGTCCCACTTGTTGGCCAGCTTCATGGAGGCAGTGTTCACGCCGTATGCTGTCGTAGATACGAGGAATGTTTTACTATTATGCGTTAACGCGTTGATCTGATTTTTTTGTTCGTCCCAAAGACGGTAGAGACATGAGACGTAGAGTACTCTTAGACACAACATGCCCGGTTACATTTGCAGTGGGTCGGCATTACCAGTCGGAGGCTACATGTTACAACACTAAGCGCTGGCAAACAGAAAATTCCCGTATCCACGCCAAGACATAAGCCAGCTTTTTTCCAAGACCAGCACAAATGCACCTCAACATGGGTTCAAATCTGCAAAGTTGGTGCACCCACACGAACAACAGTCTACGACATACGCGATCATCTCCAAAGAGGCGCCAAGAAGCCACCACCTAGCCATCAAAAGCTTGTTTCTACGCCTGCACACTCAAGTCGACAAAACTTCCCGGACAAAGCTGGAAGCTTGGTTCCGGCCTCGTACTGAGTAGGGCGGGCATGCAAGCACCATGCAAAACGGAAGATGCCGCACGGCAGTGGTTGTAGTTGTTCTTCGCTTTTTCTTCGTTTCTTCCACTTGTCTCCTTTTTTTCCTTCGCCTTCGTTTCGCCTATTGTCCAGTCTTTCTTCTTCAGAATTGTTCTTTGTTGTGGGACCTCGTGTGAGATAGGCCAACGAAGCAGACGGTACACCGGCACGAAGAAACCATCAAGGCAGACAAAACAGAAGATAAAATAATAGAACCTTGCGTGAACGTACCATGTTGCACCTTATATTGTTGGACAGGCACTCCGTCGTACGCTCATACATTTGAGGAGTCGACGAAGATGCGAGGCTGGAAAGAGTTACCCACTGACCGTCAAGGCAAACGGCAAATACCTCAACATGAATAGAACGCATGTGCAAAAAGACAGGTGTACGAGTTCTGAACAGGGACCGACAGAAAAATTATATAGACTCGCCAGATGGATTGGATGGACGGTTCCCTCTTCCAAAATATCAACACGAGAAGAGGGACGCCCAACATCATATAAACTGACGAGACATCCATGTTCCTTCCATTCTTACATTATGTTTCTATTTGGGTATCGTTTTGTCTATTGGGCAGCCAATCTCGGTCTTGTGTCCCTCTCGTTCCCTCGCCCCTCATATCTCGTCCCTCGTCCCTCTGAGTGCACGTCATATCACCGTGACACCCTCGTATCCCCACTCTTCGAGACTTGTCGGCTCGACGTCCGCCTCGTCCGGATCCAGCATCGGGTACGTCAGCAGGGCCGCAATGCCCCCAAGCCCGTCCAGCCGCCTGCCGCTCTCGTGGTCGCTGCTCAGCAGGTGCGTCGCGCCGCCGTCGTCTCGCACCCGGTCCACAATGGCCACATACTGCTTGCGCGTGGCCAGGTCGTCGCTTCGAAAGAGCGCATTGTTGACCAGCAGTGCACCGCCACCGCGGCCCACGGCGCCCTCCTCGACGGCTTGGGCCACGTGCCGCAGGCCATACGCGACGCGCCCGTCGTTTTGCCGCACGCGCGCCGTGACCTCGTCCATGACGCGCGTCTCGTCCTGGAACTTGGCCGTCTTGACGACGGCCGCGACTTCGGGGCTGCGGAGGGCCTCGTGGAGGGCGTACACGTTGGCCGAGTTGGCGTGGACGACGACGGCGTCGCGGCCCATGCGGCGCAGCTTGGCGTCGTCGGTGCGGACGGCCTGGTCACTGACAAACGTCTTGAACTTTTGGGCCGCAAAGCCAGGGCTGGCCAGCACCAGCAGGCGCGGCGGGCCGGAAAAGTCGGCGGCCTCGAGCAGCGCCGTGAGCACGTCGCCGTAGAACTGCGGCGTGGGTTTGCTGCTGCCCTCCATGCGCGTCTTGACGAGCGTCTGGTACTCGGTCACCAGGACGACGAGCGCCGTGTTGTGCGTGTCGCCGAGCACGACCGCCACCAGCGCGTCGCCCTTGTCCGTGCGCAGGGCCGCGTCCAGCTCCGCCTTGGCCACCGAGTCCCACCCGCCGCTCTCCTTGGCCTTCCACAGCGTAAACGGCCGCTGCAGCTCCAGGTCGAGCGTGTGGTACTGCCCCAGCGACGCCAGCGGGTTCTCGACGACAATGGTGCCGTTGACCTGCAGGGCCGACGAGGGCGGGTCGAAGAATGTCGCTGCGACGCGGATCGTGAGGTCGGTGCGCATGCGGTTGGAGTTCGTCGAGCCCGTGGCAGACTCGTCAACGACCTTGCGGATGGCCGTCGCCTTCAATATATCGCCGGGGCGGATGAGGTTGTTGGCGTGCCACATGTCCTCGGGCTCGGTGGGCAGGAGTGTGACGCCGGCCTCGCCCTGGGCAGCGTCGGTCGTCGCCGGTTTCTTACCTTTGACGAGCTGCATCGCGGGGTGTGTGTGTGTGCTTTGTGATATAATGGTACTCCACTGTTGATGCGATGCGTGGTATTGGAGAATTGAGCTGTGTGGGTGAAGAGGGCGGTATGAATGAGAGAAGATAGGAATGGTGATGTGGTGCAGTCTTCAAGCTGTGTTCCTGGAACATGCAACCCCGCATACGTCAAGATGACTGAATGCAGTGCCAGCCGCAGTTGGCCTCAGCCGTCCAGGCCGTCTTAGGGGCTCCTTAGCGCGAGGCTGCGCTATAGCCCCAGGGCGACCTGCCCAAGTACGACGGTGAAAATAGCATAATGTAACAATGTTAACCTATCATAACGTGCTTTCTTACATTCTGGTTACAAATAAAGTTGAGAACATTCCTTTATCGCTTCATTAATAAAACCCAAAGTGCAAATCCAAGCCTTCACCGTCGGCAATGCCAAACTCGACACCGGGCACACCCAGTCCCACGTCCACCCCGACGCCCGCTCCGACGTCCATGTTGAGAACGTCCGGCAGATCCTGCCCCGAAATGCTGCCTGGAAGGCTCCCTGACAGACTCCCTGGAAGACTCGCTGAAAGACTCCCTGGAAGACCTCCGCTGCTGACACCTCCGAGGTCCCCCATTGGCACAAAGTTCATGCCAAACTCAAAGCTGCCCCAGTCAAAGTTGGTCTGCGCCATGGGCACGTCGTAGGTACCGTCGGCCCAGTTAGAGGCGATCTGCAGGGCTTCGGCCGAGAAGGAGAGCGACGAGCGAGCAGAGCCGTCTGAGGGCGCCGGACGCGGAGTTGCTATCGGCACTGGCCGGACCAGTGTCGTTGGAATGGCCGTTGGTGCGGCCGTGGTCGCCGCCACAGTTATCTCTGCCTCTGCTGGCGCTTCGTCGAACCGGCCCTCGACCACCTCCACGCTCTGCACGACCTCTCGGTCGTGTGCGTCCCGCGCCCGCTCGAGCAGACCCGACGTGCCGTACAGCTTCAGGTTCGGCGACATGGGCCGCTTCGGCGGCGGCCCGCGCGAGACGGGCGGTGGCGTCAGGGGCATCTGGCGCTGCGTGGGGGGCCGGAACTCGTCCAGGTCCAGCAGATGGCCGTACTGCAGCGCCATGTCGCCCACAGCCAGCAGCAGCTTGCGGATCGGCATGGACCAGCGGGCGGTGCGCTTGGCACACTCGAGACAGGCGGCCATGCCGTCCTTGACGCGCGTGTCGTCGAGCGACAGCACCTCTTTGGCGTCCTCCACCGCCCGGCCGTCGCGTCCCTCCCTCCACCGCTCCATGACCAAGATGCGCATGGCGAGGCAGCTGCAGATGGCCATGAAGGGGTCGTGCTCCGACGCGAGGCTCTGCAGGCACTGGGCGACGACGTGGGCAATGCCGCAGGCGTGCTTGAGCTGCTCGACCTTGCAGGCGTGGACAAACGCAGGGGGCGGCACGACCGAACCCCGGCGCGCACTGCGCGACGGACTGGCAGGCATATGCCGCCCAACAAAGGTGCCGATGCGCAGCAGGTCGGTGTAGACGGCGTGGAACATGGTGTGGAACGTATAAAAGGCCGTGCGGTCGTGCAGCGGCACGGACGCGTGGCTGCGCAGCTGGTAGACGGCCGGCAGATCGGCGGCCAGGCCGTCGAGCTGCTGTTTCAAAGCGTAGAAGGCCGAGCCGTCATGCCATGGCCAAACACGGGTTGCGGTTGCTGTGTCGTGCGCAGCCTCACCCCGGCATTCCTCCAGCGCCACGGCCGCCGCGCGCATCGACCATGAGTACTTGAGGATCCGCTGGCGCAGCATGACCATGCTGATGAGGTAGGCCCCGATACTGGGCCGCGTGTGTCGTCCTCTCTCTCGGTCGGCCTCCCCCCGCTCATACTGCACCTCGTCGCACGGCAGCCGGCTGTGGATCACGGCCGGGTCCAACAGGCTTTGGAGGGGCCGAGTCCCGCTCTGGTGCACATCCGGCACCGTGTCCATGACATAGCAGCTCCAGATGAGCCGGCGCCGCGTCTCTACCACGGACGGCGGCAGCCGCACCGTGTTGCCCTTGCCCTCGCACACATCCGTCGGCTCCAGGTGCAGCTGCAGCGCGTGCGCCAGCCGGTACGCCACCCCGGACAGGAACCACGCGCTCAGGTGCCCGCCGCGGTGCCACTCGTACCGCTGGAGGAGCAACAGTGTCTGCAGGTTCGTCGTCGAGATGCGCGCAAACACGTCCAGCACCACGAGGCCGCGGCACTCGTCGGCCCACGCGTCGGCACGGCTGGACCGCTCGCGGCTGCCGGCGACGGCGCCCATCACCTGCAGCCCTGTGGCCAGGACAATCAGAAGAAGCGACCGCGGGATGAGGCCGTTGTCGAGCATCTTCATAAACGACAGCCGGTGCAAGAACGTCGAGTAGCAAAAGTAGTGCGGGCCGGCAAAGTAGGCGTCCAGGATTTGGAGGAGTTCCTGGCGAGAAACGATGCTGTTGGCGCCGGCGATATTTTCTCTTTGTTGGTTGCTCTTGTCGCTGGCCTTGGCGTCTTCACAGACAGTGATGCTCAAGGCGGGCTTGGCCTCGACGCCCATAGACGACAGCGCATCACACGTCGCTCCAGCCTTAAGGCACTGTCCACATCCTGGCCCCGACGACGGGGCCGTACAACGGAGCTGCACGTAGGCAGGATACGTTAGTTGGTGGTCATCCCAAGAGTAGTGCATCTCACAACGGAATCGGGAATACGTACCTTCTTATCACGGCATCGTGCACAGGCACGCCAGTTGCGGGACCGCCGCCGACCAGGCTCGTTGTCCCCCGGCGTCTCCCAGGTGCAGCGCGCGTCCAGCCGGAAGCAGTTGCGGCACACGTCGCGCGTTTCATCGCACTTGACCTTGCGCTGCCGGCACGTCAGGCAGCCCCGCCGACTGCGGCGCGTTTTGACGGGGGAGGTCCTCCGGGCATCAAAGTTGTCACCCATGTCGTCAGTCGTACTCCACTAGTCTGTAATCTGTCATGTAAATCCTCGTGTCGTCTCTCCGTCGATGCGACAGTTTCGGTCATCCATTCCTACGACAAAACGAGGCAGCATTGTCCTCCGCATCTCCACGCATCGAGAAACAGAGAAATGGAAGGGAAAGGGACGCGACAACGATCAGCCATGGAGTTGACGCCATACTCATGTGACCCCCTAAAACAACTGTTGAAATGGTACAATCTGGCAATCAAGACGGGATGGTCGCGATGGCGTCAACTGGTATTTGTATGCCTGCACGGGCGTAAGACCCGCTAGCAACGATAACGATCCTGGAAAACCCTCCGCACTGAGTACCACCCCATCCTCAAAAACCTCCGCTAACGCTCCGCTAACACGCTATTCGCTACCAGCTCCCGCAGGGGGGGTGGCTCGCTATTTTAGGCGGGGTTATTGGCGCCTCGGCGCCGACTGCTGTACTTTTGTACGAATGTACGCCTTACTGTTGTCACTTTTGCATCATATCTTTGCCCACGGCAGGCTCCTCCATCTTCGTCCTCAACCAACCAGACCTCGCCGGCGACGCGCCACGCAATGCCCCAACCGTCTGCTCCGCCAGATCCGGCCGACAAGATGGCCGCCGCTGAAGTGCGCTTTTTTGCCAAAGCCCTGGCCGGCTTTGTCAAGTCAGGCGCCAAGTTTGAGGTTGTTTGCTCCGTCTCGAGACGACATGTTGTATCATCACCAACCTCGTCCTCATCGTTACCATCACCGCTTGTGCCGCCCGCTCGCCAGCGCTCCCAGATCCATAACCTCGTCATCCTCGACTCCTCTTTCAACCCGCCTACCCGCGCCCACATGAAGCTAGCCACCTCGGCGCTGCTCGACCTCTGTACTCCACCACACGCGTTTCGCTCGACGCGCCTTCTCCTCCTACTGGCCGTCAACAATGCCGACAAGGCGCCCAAGCCGGCCTCGTTCGAACAGCGCCTTGCCCTCATGCTCGCCCTCGCCCGCGACACGCACGCCGAACTAGCCCAGCACAAGAACGACAGTCTCGATGTCCCCATCGACATCGGTCTCACCTCCGAACCCTACTTTCACAACAAGAGCAACGCCATTGCCACCTCGTCATTTTACGTCCGGCCCTCGTTTGCCTCGGCGCCGGTCAACAGCCCAACTCCCGAGCAGCTGTTTCTGCTGGGCTACGACACCCTTATCCGCATCTTTGATCCCAAATACTATCCCCAAACAGACGTAGCACCAGCAATACCAAAGGGTCTGCCCGCCGACGCTACACCCATGCAGATCGCCTTGGCTCCGCTCATGCGCCGCGCCCGTCTGCGCGTCACAACCCGCCCGGACGACCAATGGGGCGACGAGGCCGCCCAGGAATCTTGGGTCGCCGACACGGTGGACGCCCTGGGCGGCCCGACCGAGCAGTGGGCCAGTCGGATCCAGCTGGACACGGGGGCTGACCCGGGCACACAGGCGGTAAGCAGCACCGTGGTACGGGCGGCCTCACATGCCGGTGACACGGAAACACTGCGTGCGTTGGTCGGGCCGGCCGTCCTGGGGAGACTCGCGATATTAAAGCCGTATTCCGACGCGCCGTAGAAGTGGCTGTATGTAAAAGAGTGTGCTGTAGCATTTTCCATTTAGCGTATTTTAGCGACGTTCCTGCCCCTGTAATTTTGTCCACAGCGATTACGGCGACCCTTGATAGCAAGTTGCTTGGGAAGCCAACCCACTTTAATGTATTATGTCATCTTCAATTTTGGGGACAACTTTTTCGACCAGCTTCGCATCTTGCGATGGTGATCGTTTGGGCTTCTGCATCCACCATCTGTCGACGACACCACGCACCACGCAACCCGTCGCCACCATGCTGCCGACTCGAGTTCTCTTCAAGCGGTCGGTCTGGAAAGGTGCGCACGCGTGCCCCTGAGATAGCTCCTTGATTCACATGACAATGCTAACTTTTCTCTTTCTTTTAGGCCCACACATTGTACCGTACGACTCCCTCGTCCCTCCCTCCTCCTCGTCCTGTCCTCTCCGACGCCACAACCTACTAACACATCCAGTCTTGCCATCCCCAACGTCGAGGCCGGCAAGTCGACGCCCCCGATCCGCACACAGGCCCGTTCCGCCACCATACTCCCCAACTTTATCGGCCTCAAGTTCCAGGTCTACAACGGCAAGGTCTACCACGACGTCACCATTACCGAGGACATGGTCGGCCACAAGCTGGGCGAATTCTCGCCGTACGTTCCCGCCGAACGCCCTACCATGATTCAATGGAACCAACCGCTAACATATTCAGAACACGCAAACCTTTTATCTGGTCGCGCCGTTAAGAGACGCGAGTGACGTGAGTGCATGAGCGTATATGGATTTGGATGGATTTTGGTATTTTTCCTATTAAAAAGAAACGACACGAAACGGCTGGGAGCCAGGTGTTGCTCCCGCCTATGTATATATATGTATAAAATACAGCATTGGACACAACCTTCACTTGGACACGAATTATTTATTCCAATAAAACAACGAAGACGAAAGAGATAAAGAACGCCGTGTAGATGACCCGCGCAGAACGGAAAAGCACAGAAATAAGAGAGAAGCAACGACTCGTACAAAAACACCCCATCCAACGCCATGCCCGAGTGGCAGCCAGAATCCAGTCCCAACTGCCATAAGCAAAAAAATAATAATAATAATAAAGAGATGACGTACTGACAGTCGCACGCCCACGGTCTCCCTTCACCGATAAAACTCCCCACGCTTCACATTCACGCCGTACTCGCCCACCGCCATGCCCAAGTCCTCCATCGTCAGCACCGTCCGGTTCTGGCTGCCGCCCTGCCCGCCGCCACCGAACCCCGGCCGCTGGATGCCCAGTGCGCCACCGCGGCCCTGGTCTTTGCTGCCCACGCCCGGCGCGTTGGGCTGGCCCGGCAGAGGGAAGCCGGCCGCCGTGCCCAGGTTGCCCATCGGATTGTTGCTGTTGCCGCCCGTGTTGCTCGCCCGAACACGGCTGTACTGGTACGCATCGGCGGCGATGTCGGCAACAAACTTCTGCGTGGCCAGGGCCAGCAGGCGCGCGAGGCGGGGGTCGGTCTGGGGCGGCGGCGGGAGGCCTGCCTTGGTCATGTAGTAGTTGGTGACCGCATCGGGGATCTACCTCCTCGTCAGTTCTTCCTATCTTGTAGATAAGTGGATAGGATTGGATTGGACTGGGGGAGCATAACGTACGATGGGAGCGTAATCGTCCATCTTATTGAGAAAATCTTTGAGGGAGATGTCCTTGGCTGTGGTGACAGGCCGCGGTTCGACGGCGGTCGTTAGCGACGGCGGACCCGTCACGGCGTCGCTTGCCAATGTGCCAGCACCATGGGTATGATCGTCTGCGCCCGCTCCAGCACCGCCAGCATCGCCTGCCAACGAGGCACCGCCAGCACCTCCGGCCGGCGCACCGTTTGCCCCTGGCATGCTGGTGCCATTGCCAGCGGCCTCTTGCTCGGCACCGTTCTGTACGGACGCCGGGTTGGTCGCCATGGCGTGTGGTTTGGTCTGAGCAAGAAAAATTGTTGAAAAGAAAGTGATGGCGGTTGTGATGGCAATGTTCGCACAGGTTGTCGTCGAAGCCGTGGTCGTTGTGATGCAAGTCGTACGCGATGCTGACCGAATTGGGCCATTAGTGCATGATGCCCATTCCATGAAAGTCATGTGATATGATGACTAATATTGGACATCAACCTTTTCATTCTCGGCTCAGTTTCTGATACTTTCGAGATGTTAAAAATAGTATTCAATTTAATTTCGTAGTCTTTCTTTTTGTGTCAGATAATATTTTACGTCTACCTTTTAGCTAAATGCGACTCGGCGTGCTGTTGTGTTGCTATCCCAAAACATGACTTCGGAGGAGGCACTACCGGCAGTTCAACCGGGGAGGAGAAGGAGATCATCGTCTCTTTTTCTACTGTGAAGACCAACGGCGTTACCACATGTCGAAGAATAAGTTTAATTGTGTTCATTTACTAGGTTGGGTTCTATGGAATTATTTCCTTTGGACATTGTTTAAAAATAAAAGCGTTTTACTTATTGCAGACCTATTGTTTCTTAAACGAAGTTTATGTGAATTATGTTTCATTATATGCCATACTATTTTTAAAAATTCATGATAATTGGAATACAATTATTGAATACTGACACAAATATGAAGAATCATTGTTACTACAACATTGCAAAAAACATCGTACACTGCATTGTTATCTTGATCCAGGTCTACGACTCTTTTACAGATTTTAGGTTGCACTCTGTCTCATTGTTCCCCACACACATCGCTGACCCTGCCGAGCCGGGTCAACTCGATGAACCATGTCTCTGGTTGATATTGCTGTGTTCCCCTCATCCTTGTCCCCATGGACGAGGTCCAATCCAGGGAAATATGGACTCTCATCCCGGTATACCTGGCAAGGTATCGTCCGTGGAAAAATGAGGGCGGAGGAAACATTTCCGTCGTCCGGTATGACGAGAATTGACACGTGCAAGCATGTCAACAAAACAGTGTAACATTTTGTATAAGAAGAGGCCGTGGAGCGTGAAACAAGATGATCGAGATTCAGAAATCAATTCTGTCTTCATCACCTCGTCTCTCTTGGACGCCAATTCACTGCCAACATGCGCTTCATTGATCTTGTTTTGGCTGCGGCCGCCGTGGCGTCGGTACTTGCTGTGCCGACGACGGAGGCTGCTGGCACCTCTGTGGCCAAGCAGCGCCGCAAGAGCAAGTTCCAGTTCACGGGTGTCAACGAGTCGGGCGCCGAGTTTGGCAACAAGAACCTGCCGGGGCAGCTGGGCAAGGACTACACCTGGCCTGTGAAGTCGACCATTGACGTGGGTGCATCTCTTGTGTCCAAGTCGGAGGGAAGGAGGACAATGCCATCTAACCGCTCTAGACATTGATTGGCAAAGGCTTCAACATTGTCCGCATTCCCATCATGATGTACGTTAGGCCCAGTTGGAAACAGAAGTTGTGACATGTGACATACTCTCCACCTTCTAACAGACCTAGGGAACGCGTGATCCCGACGAAAATGACGGGGTCGATCAACGACACCTACTTCCAGGGCCTGACTGATGTGAGCATTCTCCGTGGTGTGTGTGTGTGTGTGTCTGTGTGTTGTCTCGACGTTGGCACTGACTACCTTGTCTAGATCGTGTCCTATGTCACTGGAAAGTGAGTCGCTATCTTAAAATGAAACGGGATGCTGAATGCTTGGACAGCATAATTGTCTAACACTGGAATGTACACTAGGGGCGCCTATGCCATTGTTGACCCGCACAATTTTGGCCGCTACTACGACCAGGTCATCACCGACACCGCCGGGTTCCAGGCCTGGTGGAGGACCGTCGCGGCCCATTTCAAGGACAACGCCAAGGTCGTCTTTGACACCAACAACGAGTACCACGACATGGACAACACGCTGGTCGCGCAGCTCAACCAAGCCGCCATCGACGGCATCCGCGCCGCCGGGGCCACGTCGCAGTACATCTTTGTCGAGGGCAACTCGTGGTCGGGCGCGTGGCACTGGGTCTCGAGCGGCACCGCCCCGGGCATGGCCGGGCTCACGGACCCGTCCGACAAGATCGTGTACGAGATGCACCAGTACCTGGACGCGGACGGCTCGGGCACATCGACGGCGTGTGTGAGCAGCACCATTGGACGGGAGCGGTTGCAGGATGCGACAGCGTGGCTCAAGGCGAACAAGAAGCTGGGCATCATTGGCGAGACGGCGGGCGGCGCCAATGCGCAGTGCATAAGCGCGCTGACGGACATGCTGTCGTATATGCAAGACAACTCGGACGTGTGGAGCGGGTGGTTGTGGTGGGGCGGCGGACCGTGGTGGGGCGACTACATATACGGCATGGAGCCGCCGAGCGGTGTGGCGTACACGGGCGTGCTTCCGAGCCTGGTGCCGTACATCTAGTGTTGGTGGGAGAGACGGTGCGGTCGAGGAGTGTTGAGCGTTCAGGTTGATTGATGGACGTTGGGGCCTGACCGGTGGGAGGTAGACCTGCACTCGGGAACGAATATATTGTAGTTGCCCAATTCAAGGCCAGAGACCATCGTACATGAACAACCAGTCGTCCCAGTAGCTTGTGTAGTTGCCCACGAGACGGCTCCGTGCATCACCCAGTTCGCTGACCGGCCAGGGTCGCGCGTAGACGCCGTCCGTGTGCGTTTCGGCGCGAAGATGCCGCTTGGCTGCAATGGTCATGCTGAAGGAGCTGGGGCTGACGCCGAGAAAGAAGTCGCAGCGGACAAGGACAATGAAATCGACGACGGCTTGTTGGTCCCACGTGAGAGCGTGCAGCTGTTGCGCCAGTGTCGGCTGGCCGTCGAGAAGCGCGTCCTTGGTCAATACCCGTATGCCCTGTTCGAGGGCGCGCTCGGCAAACTTGGCGGCTTCGGTGGCGTTGCCCGTGGCCAGGTAGACGGCGTGCGTGCGCTCCACTAAGAGCGTCTTGAGAAACGCGCTGGTTTGGGTCTCGAATGTCGGCCAAAACGCCAGGGCGTCGTTCTCGGTGCGGAGGTGGACGCCGGCAAACTTGGCACCACTCTTCTTCGCCATGGCCGCCACCACCTCGTCGCCGAGCTGGAGCATGTCGTGGCGGAACCGAAGAAGCCCGCCAAAGGTGTTGGCAAACGCCGGACCGTCCTTGGCGACGGGCCACTCCCACTGCACGCCCCATACCGGCTGGAAGAGGCGCGGATGGTCCGCACTCACAGGCGGCAGGTGCAAGTCAGCGGCCGTTTCGACGAGCAGCGCATCAAAACTTGTCCGGAACATGTCGGTGTGCCGGTTCACGTCGCGGTAGTCGCAGCCGCCACGTAAACCCAGGGCCTTGGGTTGAAGCGGCTCGGCACGCCGGGGCGCCAGGTGTGGAACGACCGCAATGCTGTCGTAGACAGTGATGGCGGGGCATGCCTCGCGCAGGCCACGGCGAAAGTGTGTCTCGTCAAAAAAGTAGGCAAACGGCTGCCTGCCCCCAAAGAGCTGCGACAGATTGTTTTCGGACCGCGTCTGGATCTCCGGCAGCACAAGCCCCGTGGCACCGGCGGCAATGGCATAGCGCAGACAGGTCAGGACAAAGTTGCGAATGTTGCCGATGCCGCCCGAGTTGTTGCTGCAGGCAAAGACGAGGCCGGGCGTCCAGATTGTCTCGCGGCAGAGGCCGGCGAGGGGCCAGGCGACAAACGGCGCGTCCGGGAGGGAGAGGTCGGTGTTCCGCTGTAATGTGCCATGCAGTGTTGGGCTTGCGATCCGTGGTATGCGGCGAAGACGATCGACGCCACTGACGCCCACGAGCAGAAAGAGGACGAGAACGACGGCGACAGCGTAGATGTAGACGAGCCGAAGACGCGGTATCCAGCCTGCACTTGACAGACGACGCGCGTGTCGGGCGAGGCTGTTCAGGTCCATGGTGTGTGAGATGGTGTTGTCGAAGAAATCATGGCGCAAAGCAAAGACACCAGAGAATGAGAAGCAGGCGCACAATTCACTCTTGACAGTCGTCACTCGACAACGCAGATGCAAAGAAGTTGACAGCGCCTTGGTTTCCGGCCGGGTAAATGGGCGCGGGACGGCGCATCCGCAGGGGTTTGCACTTGCATACCCTGTCGGGTTTTGTGTTCCGTTGCAATTTCCGGTCCCAGTTTCAAGATCATCTGTCGGAAGAGAGACCTACTTGACTCGTTAACTTTTTACATTATTGGTGTTTCTATTTAAAAGGGGGCGAGAGGGGCACAGAAGTAGAAGTAAACATGATGACATCGCCTCTACGTTACTAGTTATCGGCGATAACGACTTATCGATAAGAAATTTTTTTTTTTGGTAGGCGTATCGGTGGTTATGGTGGGGTGTTAGTGGGCTAGATGGCCTACGGCGGACATGTAGTGGTGATCTTGGTTCATTTCAGCGCCGCACCCAATCAATTCGCCTCCAATCTGCACGGATTCGCACGACTTTCCTCCCAATTCCGCTCGACAACCCCTTCTTCCCAAACGAGAAAACAAACACAAAATGTCGAAGCGCACGGCCGACGACGAGGAGGGTGGCGTGGCCCTCAAGGGCGGCGACCGGCCCATGGAGATTGACAACGACAACGAGATGGGTGAGTTTGAGGACGAGTTCGAGGACGAGTTCAGCGACGACGAGATTATCGAGGCGGGCGTCGACGGCCGGCCGGATGCGGAGCGGGAGGCGGAAGAGAAGGCTGCGGGTGCCATGGACGTGGATGGTGCGCCAGCCGGCGGCCCCGGCACATTCATTGTCGGCCGCACCAAGCTGGAGCCGGGCCAGGTGCTGGCGCCGGACCCGAGCGCGTACGACATGCTGCACAGCCTCAACACGCCGTGGCCGTGCCTGTCGTTTGACTTTGTCAAGGACCAGCTGGGCGACGCGCGCACGTCGTACCCGGCGACCATGTACACGGTGGCGGGCACCCAGGCGCAGGCGGGCAAGGCGAACGAGAACCAGCTGATGGTGCTCAAGTTTAGCAGTCTGGGCAAGATGCAAAAGGACGGCGGCCAGGACGACTCGGACTCTGACGACGACGAAAACGGCGACGACGACGGCAACGGCGACGGCGTCGACAGCGACCCCATCCTGGAGAGCCGCAGCATCCCGCTGGCCTCAACGACCAACCGCATCCGCGCGCACCAGGTGCCGTCGGCCGACCCGTCGCGGCCCCCGACAACGCTGGCGGCCACGATGACCGAGTCGTCGCACGTGCTGGTCCACGACATCTCGCCGCACCTCGCGGCCTTTGACACGCCCGGCACGGTCATCGCCGCGCAGCAGAACAAGCCCGTGTCGACCATCCGCGCCCACAAGACCGAGGGCTACGCGCTCGACTGGTCGCCGTTGCACCCCGCCGGCAAGCTGCTGACGGGCGACAACGACGGCCTCATGTACGTGACGACGCGCACCGACGGCGGCGGGTTTGTGACGGACACGCGCGCCTTTGTGGGCCACACGGGCAGCGTCGAGGAGATCCAGTGGAGCCCGTCGGAGGCGTCGGTGTTTGCGTCGGCGTCGAGCGACGGCACCATCCGCGTGTGGGACGTGCGCAGCAAGAGCCGGCAGGCGGCCATCACGGTGCAGGTCAGCGACACGGATGTCAACGTCATGAGCTGGTCGCGGCAGACGTCGCACCTGCTGGCGTCGGGCGCCGACGACGGCGTCTGGGGCGTGTGGGATCTGCGGCAGTGGAAGCCGTCGAACGCGGGCGCGGTCCAGAAGCCCACGCCGGTGGCACGCTTCGATTACCACAAGGAACAGATTACGAGCGTGCAGTGGCACCCGACGGACGACAGCATCGTGGCGGTGGCGGCGGGCGACAATACGGTGACGCTGTGGGATCTGGCGGTGGAGCTGGACGACGAGGAGAGCCGCGACACGGCCGGCGTGCAGGACGTGCCGCCGCAGTTGCTGTTTGTGCACTACCACTCCAACGTCAAGGAGGTGCACTGGCACCCGCAGGTTCCGGGCGCGCTGGTGGCCACGGGCGACGAGTTTAGCATTTTCAAGACGATCAGCGTGTAAGTGGGAGGGACGTGAATGGGAGGGAATGCAGGTGGAAGAACCATATCAAAAGCAGGTCGTTGGGATTATTGCTGTTTTGTCCCCTTTGTTTTGTCACTCTGTTTCTTTGCTTTTTCTGCTTGGGATTAATTGGCCCCAAGAGTGGCGTCACTAGATTTGAATTCATCTTTTATGTTGTCCGTCTGACACGTTAGCCGTGAGCAAGGTGCATCGTGAGCTGGTGGTCTGTGGCCGCTCCAAGTTTATTTGATATAAAAGCTCGTTTTCTCGCCGTGGTATTTTTTTTTTTTTGAAATAGTTCTTTCCAGCAACGTACAGCAAATCTGCCGATCCGCGACATCGCTCATACTACACGCAGGCACATCGATGCTCCTGTTGTCCTTCATTCCTGCTCAAACGATGAGCGGATATCCAGTTCAGCAAGTCGTCAACGCCCAGGTCGCCTACGGCATCCCATCGGTTGTCTACCCGGCTCAACAACCCGTTTACACGTCTGTCAACCCTCACATGCCGGGCGGGGCCGTGCTTGCCCAGCCGCAACCGTATGGCATCCCGTGCAACCATGCCCCCGGAGCCACGGCCTGCTGGATGCATCGTCCTGCTGGGGAGTTGATGCAACTGCCGGCGCCAGCACCGGGCCGACCAGGACAGTGGATCCAGTGGTGCAACGGCGCCGTCACTTGGCTGGCGGCACCCATTGAGACGCTTTAGGAGATCAAGGTCTATTATTTTCAATTTGTATCTTACCTCATACTTTGTACTCCATAGTCATGCATTACGCTTCTTGCTTCACCATCTTCTCCACCGTAGGACCACTCTTGCCCCTTGTAAAGCAGTCCTTGCCCTTGCACGCCAGGTCGAACGACGCCACCCTCAGAGCCTCCTGCTGCTGGATGTTGTGCTTGACACCGGTTGCACTGTGGGCCTCGAACGCCGCAAGCCAGAGGCCATGCCGGGCCAGCAACCAAGGACATGATGTCTCTGTCCATTGTTCGGGAACGGGTCGGTCTTACTACCTCGGTCTGCGGTGAGACAGGTATACAGATAGGAAGCCGAACATACGAAGGCAATGTATGATGCTAAACCCTGCCCTGCTCTGCTTTGCCAATGTCGGTCGACGAACTGAGTGTATCAGCAAACTGGGTCATGATTAGTGAAACGAGGATGACAAGTGTGCGTGCTTGGCTGGGCAGAGTGGTCTGAGCAGAGTGGTCTGGGCAGAGTGGTCTGGATGACAAGAGCACAACTCTAGCAGGTGGCCAGATAGGGCGACCGCTGCCAGAAGCTGCTCATAGGTGGTGAACGTCCACAACATACATGCAAGAACGACGACACCACCACCAACATGCCGGCACGAATGCAAAGTCCGGGTCTAGGACGTTCACGTTCCTGAACAAGTGGGCGGGATGTGATTGGGGATTTGGGGTCCTTCCTTTGTGACTGGCGCCAGTGAGCTCATGCACTAGTGAATCAGTAGGCGTCACTGGCACCGAACAGCCGACCCCGCAGCCCGGGAAAGCTTCCCCAGACCCCCGCAAACTGGTCACTGAATCAGTGGCCATGAGCCGGGGGACTGGGCGGCTTGGAGGACAAACGCGGTGGACGGTGGTAGTAAAATGGGTTGGCAGAGGCCAGCTCTCCCTCAAAGTGTTATTCTTTCTTTTTTTTTATTTTTATTTTTTCGTCTCTCCAATTATCCCAATTATCGTCTGTACGGCATTCGACAGCACTTTTGGTACGTCCATGCACTAATGTTGGTGCTAGTGGGTCAACGGCAGTGTAGTCCAGCGGCAGATATGCCTGTTGGAGAGACCCAGAACCAGGGGACACGCACGCCGGAGACCCCTACACTCACCAACTCACTAGACTTACTGAACTCCCTTACACTTGCACTTACACGGGCCGTCACTGATACGGAAGCAGCCGATCTTCAACAGACAACCCCCTTTCTCCAACCATGTCCCGTCAATTTGTCTTTGCCCGCCTGCCGCTGCACACGGCCCAAAAGCGGGACGAGCTCCTCCAGGTCGTCGCGCCGGTCACGGCCTTTGCCAACGCGAGCGAGCCGGGCGTCAGCAAGTACGCCGCCCTCGTGGCGCGCGACGACCCCACGGACGTGGCCCTGTACATGATTGAGGAGTACGACGACCAGGCTGCGTTTGACAGCCACGTGGCGACGGGCAACGTGGGCAAGTTTGTGCAGTGGCTCGGGGTGCCGGGGCACGTCGACGGGGCGCCGGTCGTCCGGTTTACCGCGCACACGGACCTCGAGTATGTGTCGCCGCAGCTCAACCACACGGCCGACGCGTATGTCGTGGTCAACACGTTCCGCCTGCCGAAGAAGGACGTACTTGAGCAGTTCACGGGGGCGTTGACGGCCGCGCGGCGTCGCGGTGCGCTCTGGTTCGGCGTGTACACGGACAAGGAAAAGGGGTCGGACGTGGTGGTGACGGCCGAGGCGTACAGCGATGTCGCGGGCTATGCGGGCCCGGCGTCCCTTCTCAGCGCGGGGGCCCACGTGGAGTCGACGGCGGTGCTGAAGGTGAAGCACGGGTTTTTGTACAAGCGGGGGGTGAAAAGTTCATTGTAGTCGTCTGGTAGCAACGCCCGACTGTGCATCGTCTTCCGGAGGATATACCGTCGTATCTTGACGACGTCAACATCGAATTCAAAAGACGAGTCAGTGGTGGCTGTGCCGTAGCGATAGGATCAAGAATAGACGAAAGACCGATGTACAGGTTGTGTTCGCTCCCTGCAGACATCCATCCTATAGTTTGTCGTGTCTGAGTGGCTCGGTCATCCATGGCGAGTACACAACCGCCTGGTGAATCATTAGCGCGGCGAGGACGAGTCGTGTGAGTGACCATGTGCAGCCCAAGACAACACCCAACGGGCCATTCCACAGTCGGAAACGCGGCTCATGTGTGATGTCGACGAGACAGAAAGTGAGGAGAAGCTGTGTAGCGTGGGATGATGGGAGCGGGAGGGAAGAGACGAGGGAGATGAGAAGGAGCCTGATTCGTGTTGTGTGCGGGTTTTGGCTAATGAATCGCGAGACTGCAAGAAACTACAAATAAAAATCAAACGAGGGCGGCCATCGGTCCATCTGTTGATATTTAAGCGTCGCCAGTTTCCTCTTTCTTTCATTTCCTCTTTTGTCTCTTTATTTCGTCCGTCTCACACCCTCAGCTCTCTTCATCGTCGTCCGCTCGACCGCCCCGTTTCCGTCCCTCATCACATCCACCCACACCACCACACCACCCTTCCCACCATGGGCTCTGCCGGTGAGGTCAACGCCGCCAACGGCGCCAGCACGCCCAAGCGGCCCATCCGCATCGCCGGGTGCTCTGGCGGCGTGTACGACCGCAAGCGCGCGATCCACGACATGGCCAAGTTCGAGGACGTCGACGTCATCACGGGCGACTGGATGTCCGAGTGCAACATGACGCTGCGCGGCTCCGACAAGCGCGACCGGCTGGCGCAGAAGACAATGACGTCCGGCTCGACCGAGGTGGCCAAGGGCTACGAGCCGTACTTCCTCGAGGAGATTGACCCGGCCATTCCCTGGCTGGCCAAGAAGGGCACCAAGATTGCGGTCAACGCGGGCGCGTCCGATGTGCATGGCCTGGCCGAGGCGGTCAAGGCGCTGATCAAGAAGCACGGTGTGGACCTCAAGGTGGGCGTGGTCGACGGCGACGACGTGACGGACGCCGTCCTCGACCTCTACGCCAAGGGCGAGCCGTTCCTCAACCTGCCGGCCAACAAGCCCATCTCCGAATGGGGCTTCGAGCCCCTCTGCGCCCAGTGCTACCTCGGCGGCACGGGCATTGCCGCCTGCTTCGCGGGCGGCGCGGACATTGTGCTGTGCGGGCGCGTGGCGGACGCGTCGGTGACGGTGGGTGCGGCCATGTGGTGGCACGGCTGGACGCGCGAGAACCTCCCTGAGCTGGCGGGCGCGTTGATGGTGGGCCACATCATCGAGTGCAGCACGTACGCGACGGGCGGCTACTACTCGGCCTTCAAGGACCTGGGCGTGCACGACCTTGACATGGGCTACCCGATTGCCGCCGTCGACCACAAGGGCGAGGCCGTCATCAGCATGGAGAAGAACCGCGACGGCCTCGTCAACATCGAGACGGTGGCGTCGCAGCTGCTGTACGAGATCCAGGGCCCGCTGTACTACAACTCGGACGTGACCGCGTCCATTGAGGACGTGCGCCTGGTCCAGATCGGCAAGAACGAGGTCCACGTCTCCGGTGTCAAGGGTCTGCCACCACCGCCGACGACGAAGGGTATGTCCTCTCTCCTACAATACCATTCGTGTTGCTTATGTACCCCGTGCGTTCATGTACTAACCACCCACACCCCCGCCGCAGTCGGCATCACGGCCAAGGGCGGCATGCAGGCCGAGTTCCACTTCTACCTCACCGGCCTCGACATTGCGGAGAAGGCCGCCATGATCGAGCGCCAGACCAGGGCGCGCATGGGCGAGTACCTCGACAAGTTCAGCTGCCTCAAGTTCATGATTGCCGGCGCCGTGCCCGCCGACCCGGCCACCCAGGAAGAGGCCACTGTCGATCTGCGCATCTTTGCCCAGACCCGCGACCCGGACCTGCTGGCCGGCAGCTCCTTTGTCGACTCCGACCGCGGCTCCTTTGCGCGCTTCTGCATCGAGAACCTGCTGCAGAGCTACCCCGGCGGCACCATGGCCCCGGACATGCGCACCGCCATCGGGCGCCCCTTCTTCGAGTACTGGGTCGCGCTGATGCCCCAGACGTTCGTGCAGGAGACCGCCCACCTGCCCGACGGCACCGTCCAGCACATCCCCGCGCCCACCGTCACGCAGACGTTCCCCCGCGAGCAGCCCAGCTACGACACCGCCGACCCGGTCGACCTGGCCCAGTTCGGCCCCACGACCCGCGCGCCGCTCGGCTACGTGGCCCTCGGCCGCTCCGGCGACAAGAGCTCCAACTGCAACCTCGGCCTGTTTGTGCGCCGCGACGACGAGTGGGCCTGGCTGCGCACGGTCCTGAGCACGGCCAAGCTGCGCGAACTGCTCGGCCGGGACGATGTCGGCCGCCAGATTGACCGCTGCGAGTTCCCCAACATCAAGGCCGTGCACTTTTTGCTCAAGGACCACCTGGACCGCGGCTTCAACTCGACATCGAGCTTCGACTCGCTGGGCAAGAACCTCTGCGAGTACATCCGCTGCAAGTACGTGGACATTCCGGACAAGTTTTTGGCACGGGGGCGTATCTAGGCGCAGAGCAAGCGGACAGTCGCTTTTGCGCGGAAGCGAGGACAGCGAACGTAAAAGCTTGTATGTTGTATGTATGGTCAAAGAATGCAGATAAAACAAAGAAGGACACGTACGGTCCGTTGGGGGATATGGAAAGAAAATCATGTCAAAGCGCATTTGAACACGCAAACGAGGAGGCGACGGGGAGACGAGGAGACGAGCAAAGAAAGTTAGTATACGGATAGACAATACATCCAAAAAGGGATAGTTATCTGCGTGTTGATGCAGGCAAGTGGACAAAGTGGAAGGACAACTGGACGGACCGTGGACAGGAGACGAAAGGAACGGGACCAAGGGAAGCGATGGAAACGATGGAATGCAAATGGAACACGGACGGAAAGTCAAAAGAAGAATAGAAGCAGAGCAAAAGAGGCGACGATGCACGGTGGTCAATAAGACAGTGGAGACAACGAACCTCCTGGAGTAGATGATTGGCGCATGGAGTATGTCGTGCTGTCGGTCCTGCGAACGTAAGGTGTGGGCAAGCCCGGTCGACGGGAGAGGGCGAGCCAGGACCAGCCCAGAACAGTCAGTGGAGGAAAAATCGGAGGCTGCACAAGGTTGTTGACAGGGTCTGCTGACATGGCCAGACCAACGTTTGACCAGGGGCATTTCTTGGGTGATGCGACGCTGATGGGATGCGTGAGGCTGGGCGAGGGAGAGGGGCTCGAGGCAGATGGAGAAGAGACGACAGAGAGATAGAATTAACCCAACGAAATCCACCCGACCCAAGGAATTGTAGCTCTGGGACAGCACAAGGATGCGGCGGAGAAGTACGACCGCTGTGTGCTTTGAACGGCGGATGTGGCGACTGACAGATTCGAGGTGGGAAAGAAGCAAGTCAAAGAGAAAAACGGACGCATAATAGCAAAGGAGCAGCACGGAGAAGGCGGCTGCGGGAGACGGCACGGGTCGACGAGTAGAGAGGTCGCCGACTGCATGTGTATTGGTTTTGAGTGTGTCATAGAGTGGTGAGGAGGGTGGCTGGAGGCTGGGCGGGGAGACCACCCGCCTGCCTGCCCCCTTACGACATACTTCGTCCTCCATCTCCATAACATACCGTTACATCCCTCGACGTACACGCGCAGCACACGACGCTGTCCATTCGGTCGGGGCAATTACCCAAAGCTGATTGATGGAAAGCCGGGGAGACGAGAGTGGGGACGTTGTTGACAAAGGCAAGGGAGAGACGACAGACGAGAGGAACGGGACGATGGATGCGACGAGAGAACAGAAGAAACGACGCCTATGCTCTGACTCAACTACAAAATGCGTATCGTCCCTTGCCTACCTTGACGTTTCCCATCCCAAGGACCACGGATGAACTGCACGGCCATTTGCAGTGATCCGCACTCTCGAGCCATCTGTTCTGTCTCGATCGATTTGTTTTTATCATTGTCCTCCCCGCTGTCGTACAGTCCGTGTTGCGACTCCGTCGCCTCGGTCATTCATGCTCATCGTCACCTACACGCTACGTTTGCGTCCCCCACAATGGTCGCCCTGCCCACAGTCGCACGGGGCGCCGGCCGCGGTCTCGTCGGCCTCCTTGGCCTCGTGGTTTTGGCGGCTCCGACGTGGGCCCGCATGGTGCCGAAGCACGCCACGCTGGTCGACCGCGCCACGGCCGCGTCGACGATGTACGACTTTGTCATTGCCGGGGGTGGCATTGCGGGGCTGACCGTGGCCGATCGGCTGACCGAAGACCCGGCGGTCACGGTGCTCGTCGTTGAGGCAGGGCCGCTGGACAAGGGCGAGGACACCGTGCTGGTACCCGGCGCGTACAACCCGGGCGCGTACCTGTGGCCGAACCTGTTCTCGGTGCCGCAGGACGGGCTCAACAACGGCGTGTACTTTGCGGTGACGGCGCGCGTCGTGGGCGGCGGCAGCACCGTCAACGCCATGATTTTCATCCGCGGCGACAAGGAGGACTACGCCGGGTGGACGGCGCTGGGCAACCGCGGCTGGGCGTGGGACGACCTGCTGCCGTACTTTCGCAAGAGCGAGAACTTTACGTTCCCCGCGGCCGCGTTTGCGGCGCAGAACAACATCTCGTGGACGCCCGGCGTGCACGGCACGGCGGGTCCCGTGCAGGCGACGTACCCCAACTACCGGTTCCCCGGCAGCGGCCACTGGTACGAGGCGGCCGTGCAGGCGGGCATCGCGCCCGACACCGACCCCAACGACGGCTCGGTGCGGGGCGTGTTTTGGCTGCCGCTGGCCGAGGACGCCACAAAGCGCACCCGCAGCGACGCGCGCGTCAACCACTACGACCGCGTGGCGGCGACGCGGCCCAACTACCACCTGCTGCCGGGCACGACGGTCGGCAAAGTGCTGTTCAGCGCCGACAAGAAGGCGACGGGCGTGCAGCTCGTGGCCACCGACGGGTCGAGCACGGCGCCGACGACGGTGAGGGCGTCCAAGGAGGTGCTGGTGGCGGCGGGCGGCCTGCACACGCCACAGCTGCTGCAGCTGTCGGGCATCGGTCCCCGGGCGCTGCTGACGCAGTTTGGCATCCCTGTGGTGGCCGACCTGCCGGGCGTAGGCCAGAACTTTCAGGACCAGCCGACGATTCCCATGACATACAACTGTACGTTGCGCGAGGGGGGTGCGGCATGTTAAGTTAAGCATCTACTAACGGACTACCACATCTGCAGTCACGAACAATGTGTCCCCCAACTGGGGTTCGCTCCTCAACAACGCCACGTACGACGCTGAGGAGTACGCCCTCTACGCGTCGTCCAAGACGGGGCCGTACACGCTCGTTCGCACACTCAGCACCAACTTTGCTGCCCTCGCGCTCAAGGACATCACCCCGGACTACCAGGCCATCATTGCCGCCGCCCGAGCGCGCAACGCCACCGCCGCGCTGCCCCCCGGCACCGATCCGACGGTCGCCGCCGGCTATGTTGCCCAGCGCGCCGTGCTGCTGCAGCAGCTCGCCGCCGAGGCTGCCGTCGGCGGGCTCCATTGGAACACGGACACCGCCAACACCCTCTACACCTTCAAGCCCTTTTCGCGCGGCACCGTCACCATCGCCTCGGCCGACGTGCTCGAAAACCCGCGCATCGACTACCGCACCGCCACCGACCCCACCGACCTCGCCATCTACGCCGCCCTCCTCCGCAAGAACCGCCAGCTCATGGCCGCCACCGCCATGGCCGCGCTCGGCCCTGTCGAGACCGCGCCCTTTGGCGCGGGCGTTACGTCCGACGCCGCCGTCGCGGCCGCCCTCGTCGCCGCCCTTAACCCCACCAACGGGCACGCGTGCTGCACGGCCGCCATGCTGCCGCGGCGCCTCGGCGGCGTCGTCGACGCGGATCTCTGCGTCTACGGCGTCACGGGCCTGCGCGTCCTCGACATCAGCTTCTGGCCGTTCCCCGTGGCCGGCGCGCCGTCGGCCACCATGTACGGCACGGGTGAGAAGATGGCGGCCGTCATCAAGGCCAAGTACGGACTGCGGTAGTGGAGGATGGGGAGGGGGAGGGATGCCTGTATGAGGTGGGTGGGGACAACAAGGTAGGTATTTGGTATACTGCACGTTGTTGACTTTGTTGACGTTGCCTTCCGTTCATTAAACTCACATTGTAGGCGGTGATTGAACGTGGCAACCCACGCCAAGGCACAAATGGCAGGGGAGGTTTCGGACTGCTCCGACGTTGTACCTGGACGAGAGCAGGTGGCTTTGGAGAGCACAGGTCGAAATGTATGGACAGGACAGTGTTGCAGATTTGGATGGCCCGTCACAGCATGTTGGACTCCCTCCAACGTAGCCAGGTCGGCTACTGGGAGCCAACACATCGGCGAACGATCCTACCACTTGTCATAAGAATAAAGGCAAGAACATCTACGATATGGCTACGTTTGTGCGCGGACACTCCAGTTCTCGAGCATCGCAACAATCTGCACAAGCATGGGCCATGTGACCCCCGTCTGCTGACGCTTGTGGGAGTGTCCCCCTTCTTGCACAGACGGATGGCGACAGCTGCATGCACGCTGCCCGATGTCGCTTCGTTCGCGAGACACCATCCCATCCATATCGATGCCGCATATCTGCGTTGAGCGTCTTTTCGACAGGTGCGGCATACAACACAGACACCTGCGAGTGTTGCTGTTTGTCACGCTTACGTTTGTTTTCCTGGTTGTTTGCCACACCTCCATGCCCCTGCAGTCAACCCACATCGCCCACATCCCACGCATTGCCCTGCCACGGCCATCGCAATGCAGCGCCAGTCACAAACAATGTCTAATTCTGTAACGGAGTACGCCGTACGCCTTCCGTAGTCTTCCGTAGGATCGTCAGTCCTGCTTGAACGGGGTACGAGGTACGACGTGTACCCTGGTATCTTGTCCTCACAACTACATGTCGTGCTGTGTCCGTGGCTTCACAGCCCATTTCTCTCCATGCTCCAGATAACGGTCAGCACCGCCGGCGCCAAAAAGCTTAGCAAACGTGTCATGTCCGTGTCTCCGTACCACGACCAAGATTAAGACACACAAGCACTGGCAACTGACGCGGTGTTCTGGAAGCAAAATCAATACGGCATAACAGGAGGTGACTTATGAGGTAACCAGCTAAGAGACTGACTATATCAATTTCTTTTTTTTTTTTATGTCGTTGACGGGTGTATTGTTTGCGTCTTTCTTTCTGTGTTTGAAATTTGATCTTTCGTGTTGTGGAATGGTTACCACACTTCTGTTTACAGATAAGGCACACAAAAATAACAGGCCGCATCAAAATAATTTGAATAAAATTAGATTACATTAAATTCACCAACATAAATCCGGCTCACACAACACTTTCTATTTATGTATTCATAAGATTCATACATTTTTAGAAAAATCCCTGAAAACAACAAAGCTGAAGATTGAGGCCCCCACGCAATGCACGATGCACCAAACAACATACATGAGACGCAAGGCAACGGAGGCGGTGAGCGCCATGACACGCAAAACAAAGTGGTCATGTGCCCGCTCTCCCGATTTGCTCACCGAGCCTCGCCAGACATGTCTGTCGTGTTTTGTCTGCATCCATCTGCATCTGTTTACATCTGCTTGTGTCTCTTTACATCTGCTTGCATGCAAATGAGGCGTCTTCTGTTCACATGACCGTTTGTTCCCATCTGGGTCGGCGCTCATTGGCCAATTCAATCCAGCAACATGCGTCCAGACCACGATCTGCAGTGCATCCCACGCAACCGTTCTCCCAATGTGCTCCCAGCATGCTCCAATTTTGCTCCAAAACATGCCCCCAACGAGCCTCCAACATGCACTCCCACTTACATCCCGCGCATCCCACACGCCGCATCTCCAATCTACCATCCTTGACTCCATTACTACATTTGTTTTGAATATCCCACGAACGTCCTCAACTCGCACGATTTTTTGTCTCTCTGCATTGCTCATTCCTCACAACCCAACCCCGGACTGTCTGGATGCTCCTTTTCTTCCACTCCATATCTTGGTTTCCACCCGGTTTTTGCCTCGCCTTTCTGCCCTTTTTGGCTTCTCTCTCACTTCTCTGCTGAATGATCGACAAAACTACCACCACACCCGTGTGGCCCTTACTGCATCCACGACGTAATGGACAACAAAGAGACTCGGCCGGGCCTAAAACGTGTCCGTTTCGTAGGCCAGGCCCTAACGCCCTGGACACAAAGCCCTGAACGTCCCCCAGAATCAGCCACCCGATCCCCGCCCCGAGAGCCTCCCGCTGGCTGCCTGCCGTGGGTGGCGCACCGATGATGGAGGGGGCACTCTCGCCTTCTAGAATCACCATGACAGCATCGGCCAGATTTGGGCCAATTGTGCTCCAACATGGGTCCGGCTTTGGGCCTGGCACATGTCAATTGGCCGCCGCTTATCTGCAGGACGTGGTTAGCGTTGAACGACTGAATTCCGCCAGCTTTTTTTTGTTCCTTTATTTTTTATTGCCGTATTCGCCGTTGGTTTTCGTCTTTGGTGCCCTGTCGTTCCTTGTCCCAACAAACTCGATCCCAACTGGCCAATCGTATGAATTCTGCCCCTGTTTTCTGCTGTGCTTCTTTTTGAGTTTTTCTTGACGAACCCACCACTTTAGTACAACATACCGTGCTGCCTCCCTCCCCACGTCAGCGTCTTTTTTTATCTTTCTTTTTGTCTCTTTTTCTTTCATTTCTTTTATTGCCATCCCTCGCTTCCTTCACCGACAGCCAACTTGAAAACCGACAACCGATGGCCGGACCGACGTGCCCGACAGGCGGTCTGCCCGGTGTACATCAAAGGCAAGTCTAGATCGCAGCATTGACGTAGCCTTGTGGCGGCGCAACGCCTCATCGGGCCTCTTCCATGGACAACATGCCCCATTGAGTGACCTGCACCCTCTGTAGCCTGTCATCGTAGCGTGGGCGGCACCTTCCCGTAGTGATCCAGCGATATCCGGAGCTATCCATTATCAGTCCCCCCCCATCGTCCCCAGTCGTGATTGTAGAAAAAGGGAAGGTGCAGTCCACTCCCCCTTCCTCAAGTTCCTTATCATCTTGCCCTTATCCCCTCTCCACCTTCCTCCCTCTGGGCCTTCCTAATCGATAGCGCATCGTCAGTCTGGGGCACACTCCCACCTTCCTCCTCTTTCTCGTAGCCTCACTTCTCGCCTTATCTGTTCTTCTTTCACGTCGCCGTCGCGTGCTCAATATTCACTGTCCACGACGACCACCGCCCGCTTCCTCGTCCTCCTACACACACCATCATGGCGCCCACCATGCTGCCAATGGACACAGACAAGGACCTGGTGGCCCTCTTCCGCCAGCAGGTCCAGGCGACGCCCAATGCCGTCGCCGCAGAGGACGACACCACCACGTGGACCTATGCCGAGCTCGACAGGGCCACCGACCTCATGGCGGACCACCTGCGCTCCGTCTATGGCGTCGGCCGTGACGTGCTCGTCGGCGTGCTGATGGGCCACACCGTGCAGTACGTTGTGGCCTGCATGGCCGCCCTCAAGGCCGGCGGCGCCTTTCTCGTCCTCGAGGTTGCCTATCCGCCCGGTCTGCTGGCCGACGTCATTGAGGATGCCCACCCGCCCGTCATCTTGACCTCCGCAGAATACGCCGACAAGGTGCCCGCACACATCCCGCGCATCCTGCTCGAGCGGACGACCACACTGGCCGATCTGGCCGCTCTCACGACGGCCGAACCCACATCCACAACCATTCCGACTCCCACATCCACCTCGACACAAGCAGCATCGCCCTCTCCCCTCCCCTCACCGACCGACCTCGACCGCCTCGCCTTCGTTTCCTACTCCTCCGGCTCCACCGGCCGCCCCAAGGGCATCTGCAACCCCCACAGTGCCCCCGTCCAGTCCTATGCCCTGCGTTTCCAGGTCAGCGACTTGGGCCCCGGCGACCGGGTCGCCTGCAACGTCTTTTTTGTCTGGGAGATTCTGCGCCCGCTGCTGCGCGGCGCCACCGTCATCACCATCCCCGACGACGCCAGCTACGACCCGGTCGGCCTGGTGGCTTTCCTTGCCGAGAAGAAGGCCACCGAGACGCTCATGACCCCGACTCTGCTGGCCACCGTGCTCGGCCGCTACCCCGACCTGGCCACCCGTCTCCCCCATCTGCGCACGCTCTGGTTCAACGGCGAGGTCGTCTCGGTTGACCTCGCCCGCCGCGCCGCCACCGCCCTCGCCAGCGTGCGCCTGCTCAACTGCTACAGCGCCAGCGAGACCCACGAGATTGCCTGCGGCGACATCCGCACGACCCTGGCCACCCTGCCCGCCGACGCCACCGTGTGCCCTGTCGGCCCGCCTCTGCTGCCCGCACACACCTACGTCCTCGACGAGGACGGCCAGCCGGTGGCGCCCGGCGTCGGCGGCGAGCTGTACGTTGGTGGTCCCCTGCTGGCCCGCGGCTACCTCAACCGCCCCGAGACGACCGTCGAAGTGTTTCTGCCCGACGTCTTTGCCGGCGAGGGCCGCATGTACCGCACCGGCGACAAGGCCCGCATCCTGCCGTCCTCGGGCGAGATTGAGATCAGCGGCCGCGTCGGCGGCATGATCAAGGTCCGGGGCTACACTGTGCACCCGGCTGCCGTCGAGAGCGCCATTGTCAAGCACCTGGCCGTGCGCAGCTGCGTCGTCCTGGCCGACAAGGAGGGGCTCGAGCGCCAGCTCGTCGCCTACGTCGTTCGTGAGGCCGAGGGCAGCCCCAACACGGGCGCCGACGGCACCCGTGCCGCCCTCGAGATCAACGCCGACGGCCACAGCCCGCTGGCCCGCCGCCTGCTGGCCGACCACCTGGCCCACTACATGATCCCCGTGTTCTGGGTCGAGCTCGACACGCTCCCGACCCACAAAGTGTCTGGTAAGGTCGACATCAAGGGCCTGCCCGCCCCCTCGCCCGCCCGCGCCGGCCCCAGCCCGCCCGTGACCCCACCCGCCGAGAGCATGGCCCAGATCCTGTGGGCCGCGGGCGCCGCGGCGCCCAACAGCAAGATGGACGCCTCGGTGCGCATCGATCCCGCCGACATCCGCCGCCACTGGGCCGCCTGCCTCGGCATGGAGAGCGACGAGACGCTGGTCGAGCTCGCCCGGACACAGCCCCAGCACGACTTTGACTTTTTCGATCTCGGCGGCCACTCGCTGGCCCTGGCCGAACTGTCAAACCGCCTGTCGGCCTCGTACGGCTGCAACGTGCCCCTGCTGGCCCTCATGCGCACACCCACCCTGGCAGGCCACGTCGCCGCCGTCACGGCGGCCGCGCGCGAGGCGCACGCCACCACAGCCGCTGCCGTCGACAACGGTCTGCTGCTGTCCATGCTGCACGACGACAGTACCCTGTCGGAGGATCTGGCCGTGCCCGAGGAGCCCCAGGCCGCACAGTCGATTACGGACGCGGCCACCACCGACATTTTCCTGACCGGCGCCACGGGCTTCCTGGGCGCGTTCCTGCTCGCCGAGCTCCTGGCGACCACCTCGGCCACCATCCACTGTCTGGTGCGCCGCTCCGTTGCGTCCACATCACCCTCCTCCACCGCCGGCATGCCCCGCTTGCGGAAACATCTGCTGGGCCTCGGCCTCTGGCAGGACAGCATGGTCGACCGCATCCAGATCGTGCCGGGCGACCTGGCCCTGCCCAGCCTGGGCCTCTCGGACGCCGACTTTGACGACCTTGCCACCCGTGTCCAGGCCGTTGTCCATGCCGGAGCTCACGTCAACCTGGTCTACCCGTACGACGCCCTACGGGACGCCAACGTCGGCGGCACCAAGGAGGTCCTGCGGCTCGTGGGCCGGGGCGGCGCCACGCTGCACTACGTCTCGACCAACGGCGTCCTGCCCCCCGCCAAGACGGCCTGGACCGAGGACGACACGCCCCTTGTGCTGTCTGCGGACGTCGTCGACAAGATTACGGACGGCTACGGCCAGACCAAATGGGCGGCGGAACAACTGGTCCTGAAGGCCAGCCGTCGCGGTCTGCCCACGCGCATCTACCGCCCCGGTACGCTTGGCGGCCACAGCGCCACGGGCGCCACAAACCCGCGCGACGTCGTCACGGCCCTGGTCGTGGAGAGTCTGCGCATTGGGTATGCGCCCAACGTGGATGGCTGGCGCGTGGAGATGACGCCCGTGGACGCGGCGGGTCGCACGATTGTGCAGCTGGCGTCGACGACAGGGGCGGAGAGCAACATTCACCACGTGGGGGATCCCGACGCGCTTCTGGCCAAGGATCTCTTTGCCCGCCTCGCTGTCCTGGGCTACCCGACCGAGGCCGTCGACTGGGACGAGTGGGTGGCGCGGTGGAACGAGGACCAGAGCAATCACCCGCCGGCGGCCGCCCAGACCACGCGCCACGACGAGGACGTGTCGCCCATGGACGTCCTGCGGGCCGGCATGCCGTCGGTGGCGTTCTTGCAGCTCGTGATCATGCTCGACGACACGAAGACGCGGGCTCTGCTGCGGCCGCAAAACGACGAGACGGCGCAGAAGCAGACGAAGACGCGCCCCCCGCTCGACCTCGGCCTGCTGGCCACGTACACCCGCCACTTCTACTCCCGCGGCTGGCTCGCCCACGGGCCCAAGGCGCTGCCTGCTGCCGTGGCCCCGTCGGTCGACCGCGTCGTGCCCGTTCCCAAGGGCCCGCTGGCCGGCCGCGTCGCCGTCGTCGTGGGTGCCTCCTCGGGCATTGGAGCCGCCATTGCAACGGCCCTGGCCAACGACGGCGCCCACGTGGCCCTCGGCGCCCGCCGTCTGGGCGAGCTCAAGACCCTGCAGGCGTCGCTGGAGGCACAGTTTGCCGGCGTGCAGGTCGTCGTGCGCCCGACGGACGTCACCAGCGCGGCGCAGGTCCAGGCGCTGGTGGCGGCGGCCACCGACGCGCTCGGCCCCATTGACATTCTGGTCGTCTGTGCCGGCGTCATGTACTTTACCATGATGGCCAGTGTGCGCACCGACGAGTGGGAGCGCACCGTCGACGTCAACTGCAAGGGCCTGCTGCACTGCCTGGCGGCCACGGTGCCGGGCATGCTGTCGCGGGCCAAGCCGCACCCGCCCACGCCGGCCGAGCTCGCCACTGGTGGTGGTGGTCTGCGCGGCCGGTCGCCGCACATTGTGTGCATCTCCTCCGACGCCGGCCGCAAGGTGTTCCCCGGCCTCGGCGTCTACTCGGGCAGCAAGTTCTTTGTCGAGGCCGTGCTGCAGAGCCTGCGCCTCGAGACCGCCGGCACGGGCCTGCGCGTGACGTCCGTGCAGCCCGGCAACACGGCAACCGAGCTGCTCAGCATGTCGACGGACCCGGAGGCCATGGAAAAGTACGGCACGCCGACGGGCGCCGAGGTGCTGGCGCCGGCGGACGTGGCGTCGGCCGTGGTGTATGCGCTGCGGCAGCCGGCGCACGTGGCGGTCAACGAAGTCATGATTGAGCCGCGGGACGAGCCGATTTAGGGGAGACGGAGATGGGATGACGGACGATCTACGGCGATGATGTCATGTTTGCATGCATGTTTGCTTCGTACTGTTCTTTGCTTTTGCTTTTCTTGACTTTGTTTTATTTCAGCGTGGAAAATGGTTCAACACAAAGAGAACACACACGGCACTTTAACATTTGGGCTGGCAGAATACAATGATGCGCATTACACAATACAGGCCATGCTAAAGACCGAGACAGGCCACTACCTGTAGTGCTGCGTCATGTCGTACATGAGCGCCTCGGTCGGACTCGGCGTGCCCGGCGGCGGCGGCGGCAGCTCGCCGCGCTCCATCTGACCGACCATGCGAATAAACGGGTCCTTGTCGGCAATCTCGTCGGGGTCCGTGGCAAAGAGGCGCTCCATGTTGGCGGACGAGATGGGGTTGATCTGGTCGTGCCAGATGCGGCGGCGTTCGCGGCAGTAAATGTCCAGAATCGCGTCGTCGGCCTTGCCCTGGTGGATGCCGGCCAGCGCGTCGTAGAGGCTGCCGACATCGGCAATGCCGCCCGTCAAGCCCATGCCGCCGCTGTCCGTGTCAGCCGTTTCCATGGTTGCCCGTCATCTCCAGAGACCCGGGGCTGCTTACAATGGATTGCAGAGGTGCGCAGCGTCGGCGGCCAGCAGCACGCGTCCGACGCGCATCTTGTCAACGCACCGTTGGTGCACACGGTACGGGCTGAAGTTGACCACCGTCCACTGGTCCGGCGACGGGTTGCCCGGCAGCAGGGTCGTGAACTTCTGGGGCATCCGCGCGCGCAGCGCCTCACGCGTCAGGCCGCCGACCTCGCCGTACGTCAGGCGCGTGAGGCCGTCGGCGCCGATCTTGGCGACCATGTGCCAGTGCTCGGGGTGCACGAAGAATTGCGAGTCGTCGTAGCCGTGGCGCTCGTAGCAGGCGTCGTAGTACATGTTGGTGGCGACAATCTGCTTGTCCCAGGTGAAGCCGGGGAACACGCCGGCGCCGAACAGCAGCTTGCGCATCGTGCTGTTGCCGCCGTCGCAGCCGACAACGTAGTCGGCCGTGAACGGCTGCGTGGTGCCATCGGGCGTTTCGACGTCCAGCGTGACCGGCAACGGGGCGGCGGGATCGTCGTCGTCGTCGTCGTGGAGGCCGACGACCTTGTGGCGGTACCGGACAACGGCGTTGGGCAGTGTCGCGAGCTCCGCCTCGAGGAGGATGCCCAGCTTGTCGAGCGGCAGGCACACCATCCGGTAGCGGTTGCTCGCGTCCGGGCGGGTGTTGACGAGGCGCACGATGCGGGTGCGGTCTTTGTCCATCTTGCGCCAGGAGACGCCGTTGGGGAAGAAGCCGCGGCTGATGAGTGCGTCGAGGACGCCGGCGCGCTCAAACTCGCGGCAGCTGGCGTCGGCGTAGTGGCTGGCGCGCGGGTTGGTGTCGAGGGCGGCGGCCATTTCGAGGAGCTCCACGGAGATGCCGGCCTTGGCCAGCAGGATGGCCAAGAGGAGGCCCGAGGGCCCTGCGCCGACGACGATAACCTTGGAGAGCGGCATGTTGTGGGGATGGCGAGGTGACGACTACGGGGCTCTGATTGTGATTGTGGTTATGGTTGTGGTGTGTACGTGTTTACGTGCTGACAGCGTTGACAGCCTGCCTGAACGGAGGATACCTCTCTACGAAGACGTTTCATACCAACATCCATTTGCATCACCCGGACATACAGTCTCCCCCGCATTTTGTCATGTGTTTGGCGATGCTGATTCTCCAACTGCAAGCGTTGAATGCATCCGAGCATCGCCAGAGTGGTCCGGTCTCCCCGCATGCCCCCAACTTGTGACTCGGCCTGTTCATTCCGGGTGGGGGGCCATTACGCAGGAACATGCGACGGTAGACAATGTGGGGGAGGCAAGTGATGTACTCAGTAACTCTGTATTCCAACGAAGTATGCTGTCTGTACCGGATAGCGGGATGATGCTCCTTGTATCGCGCCTCCGAACACTCAATCCTGCATTGCATCGGTGTCCTCCACATCCCAGTCCATGCCCGCGGCCAGATCCCACGCAAAGGCCAAGTAGTTGGTGGCGTCGACGTATGGCATCGCCTGCCAGAGCGCAAAGTCCCCCGGCGCCTCGTGGGGCGGCGTGTGGTCCGGGTCCGGGTCCAGGTCCAGGGCGACCGAGGCCAGCCAGTGGCGCACGTGAATCCTCACACCCTACGAGGACGACAGCAGCACGTGGCGCAGCAGCTCGACGACGTGGTGCACCTCGACAAACGTGTTGTACAGCGGCACCGGGGCGATGCGGATGACGTTGGGCTTGCGCATGTCCATGACGATGTCGGCGCGCTTCATGGCGGCGGCCCACTTGTCCAGAAAGTCGTCGTCGCGCATCAGGATGCTGATCTGCGCGCCGCGCTCGGCCGGGTTGGCCGGCGTGATGATGCGGAACGGCGGCGTGGCGTCCGCCGGGAACGCGTCGTGGGCGCCCATCGCCGCGGCCGCGTCGCGCGCGTCCTGCAGGATGTCGTTGAGCAGCTTCTCGGCGTAGGCGGTCAAGACGAGCGACTTGGTGCGCAGGTCCTTCATCGAGGTCTTGTCAAAGACGGACAGCGCGCCGCTCAGGCTGGCCAGGTCGACGGCCGACGGGTTGGACAGCTGGAAGCCCTGCGCGCCGGGTGTCGGCTGGAACGTCTTGGCCATGTTGAAGCGCACGCGGAGGTCGCTGCCGTACCACCCAGCGAGCCGCGGCCGGTACTGGAAGGCGTTGGTGCGCACGTCAAAGTTGCCGTCGTTCTTCTCGGACGACGACGTCGTGTCCACGCCGCCGTGGCGCTCGTGCACAAAGGCGCCGGCAATGCTGCCCGGCCCTGCGTTGAGGTACTTGTACGTGCACCAGACGGCAAAATCAACGTCCCAGTCGTGCAGCTGCAGCTCGACATTGCCCACCGCGTGGGCCAGGTCCCAGCCGACCACGATGCCCTTGCTGCGGGCGTGGGCCGTGATGCGCGGCATGTCAAACAGCTGGCCCGTGTAGTACTGGATGCCGGGCAGCAGCAGCAGGGCAGTCTCCTCGGCGTGCTCGTCAATGGTGGTGAGGATGGCTTCGGTGGAGAGGTACAAGTTGTCGTCCGGCTTCAGCTCGACCAGCGACTGGGCCACATCGAGGCCGTGCCACACAATCTGGGACTCCAGTGCGTACTGCCCTCCTGTTAGTAACGATCCAATCGACATGTAATATGGGTCAGGTGAGACGCACGCTATCACTGGGAAACGGCTTCCACTCGGCAATGATCTTGTGCCGGGTCGCCGTCGGCTTGTAGAAGCTTGCCATCATCAGGTGCAGGTTCACCGTCAGCGTGTTCATCGTGACGACCTCCTGTGGCGACGCGCCCACCAGACGGGCCATCTGCTTCGAACACGCGGCCGCCATCTCTTGCCACGGCTTCAGGGCAACGGGCTTCTCCTCGCGTCCGGCAGCGTCGTCCCGCGCTTCCCTCGCCAGTGCATGGAAATGCCCCTGCACGCCAATGGCGGCCCACGTGTCCAGGTACGCCTCGACGTACCGCCGCACCGCCTTCGGCTGCAGCCCCAGCGAGTTGCCGCAAAAGTACATGGCCAGGTGGCTGGACCCCGTGTGCGTCGGGTACATCATGGCAAGATGCTCGCCCCGGGTGCACGGCTTGGTCCCGGGCACCAGGTCGTAGAGGCCGCGCGTCGGCGGCGTCCCGTCTGGTTTTGCGCCCGCCATTTCCACGAGCTGGGCCGTGGGTGCCGTCTCGGTTCTGTCCGCATGTCCGTTGCGTCCTGTCTCTTCTGCTGTGTCTTTGCCCCTGGCTGCCTTGGCCGCGTTGGCCGGCACTGCCCTGCGGATCATCTCCCGCGTCGGCCGCACAAACTCATCCTTGAACGTGCTGAGCAAGTCGTGCGCATCGAGCTCTTCGGCATAGTCGAGCGTGTGTGCATTGTCGGCAAACGTGACGGACGTGTAGTCGTCACGAAGCGCCCTGCTGAGCTGCGCAATGGTCATCATATTGGGAGGGCAGTGGGGACCCGGCTGTTGGGGTGCTTTTGGGGTCGTTACACGGTACTCTGTAAGTGTAGGGTCTCGAGAACATGCAAAGTGTAAGCGGCTAGTGCAGGGCAGCTGGGACGCGTATGTGTGTTTGGCCGTGCTGCTCGATGGCCTCGCTCCGGTGTTCGTTGTCCGGACGCGCGAGACCACTTTGTAGTCGACGTTGGGGGCCCTGGCATGACGATGGCGCGTGACCCACGTCACGGCTCCTGCCCTCTTACATGCCCGCGATTACCCAAAACGGCAGGTTTCGGCCTTGGCTCGCTATTTCGGGGCACCTTCTGCTATTACGCTGTAATACTACTCGTATAGAACCCATGGTGCCGTTATTGGAGGGCCACCAGCCTGTATTTGCCCACTGGAGAACGCACTAGCGCAGTAATCCGCCCGCGGCCATCTCTCCGCACTCCACCTGCACCACCTGCGCATTGTCTCCGCGGTGCGGGACAGTGCTTGAACCGCCGCTGTCGTGGTGTTTTGCCTCCCAGACATCACCGCAAGGCCGCCGCCATCCGCGGGTAGCCGAAACCATGAGGGAATATGTACCACCGTGTTGGCTGCTCTTTCCTTGGAATTCAGTTGTCTCGATCCATCTCCGTCGCTCTTTCCTCTGGATTACTCTGCACACAGCTGTGCGCATCGTCATTTCAAGTGCATTTACAGACTAGTTTTGCCCCAAACAGGCAGTTGCAAGAGCAAAGGGCCGTCAGTCGGAGCGGCTTTGTTTTCGTATCCTCGTAATGTTTTGGCCTCTCCGCCTCCAGTTCCGCGTTGTTGGTTCCTCGTTCGTAGTTCTCCGATTCCGTCGGATGACCCGCGGCCACGTCGTGCCAGATGGCTTTGACCATGGTAGGGCGATCTACCGGCCGTCTACTTCATGTCTTCGCGCTCCTCTCTTCCCTCGGGTCCTTCTTGGGTCGTGCCTTCCTACTTTGCGAGCCCACACACTCCACACCAACGTCCCATAGCCCATACAGCGAACCACACCATTCACCCCATTTGTCCCGTTTCCTTTACTCCTTTTGCTCCGCTGTGCCCCAGAACGGCACTTTGCTTGTTTGGGACTCACAGCACCGCAGTTGACCCATCATTTGCATTACTTACGTGTACAGACGCCTCCGTCATGGACGCTGCATGTACACACCGGTACGGCCTGTCCGACAACGGCTTCCTGCCGCCCCAACTGCCACTGGCCATTTTGCCCGACCCGTACTACGCACCATGGGAGGCCATCATTGGCCAACTGCCGGCATTGCTGCAGGCAAACCGTCTGCGGAACGAGGTCGGCCGGCTGCCCATCCTGTCGGTGCATGCCCTGCGGTCCGAGCCTGAATGGCGCCGGGCGTACTTGATTCTGGCCTTTCTGACGCACGCGTACATCTGGGGCGAAGACGTCGTGTCGGACACCCTGCCCCCATGCATTGCCGTCCCCCTGCTGACCGTCGCCGACCACCTGGAACTGCCGCCCGTGGCCACCTATGCGGCGCTGAACCTGTGGAACTTTACCACGGTCGGTGACGGCGGCATTCCCTTTGACCAGCTGGACGACCTGCGCGCCCTCCACACGTTCACGGGCACCGAGTCTGAGTCGTGGTTCTATGTTGTGTCTGTCGCCATGGAGTACCGCGCGGCCAAGATTGTGCCGGCCTTGCTGGACGCCCAGGCGGCCAGCTCGGACGACGACATCCCGAACGTGACGGCCGCCCTCCGCCAGTTTGTCCCCTGCATCCAGGACATCGGCCGTCTCCTCGACCGCATGCACGAGCGCTGTGACCCGTCCATCTTCTTCTTTCAGATTCGGCCCTTCCTCGCGGGCAGCAAACACATGGCCGCGCAAGGTCTGCCAAAGGGCGTCTTCTACGACGAGGGCGAGGGCCGCGGCGCATGGCGGCAGCTGCGCGGCGGCAGCAACGGCCAGAGCTCGCTGCTCCAGTTCTTTGACATTGTGCTGGGCGTCGAGCACACCTCGAATGGCTGCCATGCGCCCGTCGCTGCCGACCAGCAGAAGACGCCCGACGCCAAAGCCGACGCCAAAGACGACGCCAGGGAAAAGGGCTTCCACGAAGAGGTCCGTGGTTACATGCCGGGCCCGCACCGACGGTTCCTCGAACATGTCGCTGCAATGCCGAGCATCCGAGACTTTGTCATGCAGGCCACACAGGGTGCGTCGTTGACCGACGACCAAAGGCAGCTGGCCGCAGCGTTTGAAGACACGACAAAGGCATTGGCCGCGTTCCGCAACAAGCACCTGGCCATCGTCTCGCGGTACATCATCATCCCGTCGCGGCAGAAGGCCGCCATGGAAGCGAAGGCCACCGCGGGCGACGAGCCTGCCCCGAAACTGAGAGGATTGGCGCACATGCCGTCCAGAACAGACGGGGCCGAGATTCTCACGGGCACGGGTGGAACAGAGCTCATGCCGTTTTTGAAGCAGACGCGCGACGAAACGCTCCAGGCAGGCGTCTTGACTGCACCCATTTCACGAGACGACGAACGAATTATGATGCTATGATAACCAGTTAATAAAGTCGTTGCATACTGGACATCTGTTCAAGTACACGGCTTGAACTATGTAAATACATATTAAACATATTGACTCCGTGGTTGTTGGTGATGTTGCTTTACCGTGCGAGGTGGTCAATGCGAGAGAGCTGACCTTCTCTACCTGCCGTTGGTATTTCCGTTTTATTCTGGCCGTGCACAAGCCAAGATGTCTCGAATCTCTGACCTAGAGATCCGGTGTGAAATCGTGCCGCTTCAGACTAGCCTTTCCGATGTAAAAGTCTCCGCCCACCGGTAAGTCTCCGGATTCGCCGTCATTTGAGCCACTGCCTAATTTTCGATGTCGGCCAAAATTCCCCGACCGCCGCATCAAGCAGCATCACCACAAAAGTGGATCGCAATTACAGAGTAACGGAGACAAAACAAAGAGGGAAAAGGAGGGTAATTGCACCGCCCATTATTTTGCAAGAAATAACGTGACCATCGCGAGGAAGGAGCGAGAAGAAGTTCCTGTCCTTCTGTGCACATGTGAAATATTACGGTATGACCTGCTGCCTGAGCATAGCATGAAGAAGTCGTAGGAAGTACAAAACACGAATACCGACCAACACAATCGACAAACACGACGCTCTGCATGCGCCTCTCAACGGAGCTCTTTTCGTCTGTCCTGCTTGCAGCATCACAACCCGCCATGGCTGCGGCAAACTCACCCACCCAACTCCCGCCCACAATGCGCGCATGGGTGTACCAGACAGGCAAAGGCGGCATCGAGAACACGCTCAAGCTGATTCCCGACTACCCTGTGCCCAGCCATTTCCGCACTCTCGAGGCCCCGCCGCCAGGCAAAGGCGACGCCGTGCTGGTGCGCATCCTGGCCGCCTCCCTCAACCCCGTCGACTACAAACTCGTCGAGCTTCCCTTGGTGGGTGGTTTCCTCCAAACGACACCGGCCACGCCCGCCGTCGACTTTTGCGGCCGTGTCGTGCGTGTCGGCACCAGTGGCACCACATCGTCCTCCCCGTCGTCTGCCTTGAAAGAAGGCCAGCTTGTCGCCGGCAAGCTCCCGCCACAGCCCCAGCACGGCGCCTTGGCCGACTATGCAGTGGCGCACTCGGTGAACGTCGTGCCTGTTCCGGACGGTGTCTCTGTCGAACAGGCCGCCACGATTGGCCTCGCCGGAGCGACAGCGTGGACAGCGCTGGTCCCGCAGATCGAGGCGGCCCAGGCACGCAACAAGACCACGGGGCGTGGGCGTGGCGCGCCTCTCCGGGTGTTTATCAATGGCGGCAGCGGCGGCATCGGGAGCTTCGCCATCCCTCTCGCCAAGGCCCGCGGCTGCCACGTCACGGCGACCTGCTCGGCCGCCAACGCCAATGTCGTCCGCGACGTCCTTGGTGCGGACGAGGTCATTGACTACCGCACGACCAACGTGGCCGACGCCCTCGTCCAACGGACAAACGACGCCGGCCGCCCCTACGACGTGGCCGTCGACGTCATCGGCATGCGCTTTGGCCTCTACAAAGCCGCCGACGCCTTCCTCGCGGCCGGTGCCCCGTTCCCGCGCATCGGCATGGAGCCCAGCACGATCAAAGACGCCGTCGCCATTGCGTACCGGCCGACCATCCTGGGCGGCGGCCGTCATGCATCGCCCTTTGTGACCGGCCGCGCCACGCTCGAAAACTTGCGCGGGATCCTCCACCTGATGGCGCAGGGCAAGCTGACAGTGCCGCTGGACGGCGGAGCGGCCGTGCCCTTTGAAGATGTGCCGAGGGCCTATGCGCGGCTCAAGACGCAGCGGACGCAAGGCAAAATTGTGGTGCGTGTGGCGGAGGATGGCTGAGGGACGATAGGTTAACGTGAATTGCTCAAGGCGGCGAGTTGTATATAATCAGTTTGTCTATATTAATATTGCCGCCGGATGTTCGGTCATCCAAAGACTGGAATATGACATATAGACGTAACATCCAGCATCAACTTTTCTAAGTGCGCGTCAGAACTTTTGCAGATGCATTGCTTTTCTTAGTATTACACATTTAATGTCGATATCAACAATCTCGATTGTACAACACAACGTAGGTGGCAAATGTGGTGAATAATTGGTCACGAGTAGTTTTCTGATAAATATGTTTTTTTTATGTTTTTTTTATGAGAAAACCCCTGTGAAACCAAGTTGACATAAAAATAACTTTCACTACAATGAGTAATCGGAGTAATTCACCTGTTACGTCATGTAGTTTAACATAGCACTCCAGTAAAAAAGGCTGTATCGCTGTCAACCAAAGTAAGTCCAAAAAATATTAAAAATTAAGGTCCTACCCGGAATCGAACCGGGGCTACTGGAAATTCAGATTTGAGAGAAATCAGAATCCAATGTCCTAACCGCTAGACTATAGGACCATTTACTATTGGATGCAGAAGTTATACTTTCTAAGCTATATATGCACAGTTAACTCCACGTGACCGTATTAATCTCGGCAACATGCAAAGCTGGTCAGGTCTTCCCTTGCCCAAACTAAGGGCTACCTACGGATGTATGCGACAGTCTCGACAATTTACTACGAAGCCTCATAACGCATTTGTCTCGCAGCTGTATCGCTCGCAACTGATAGTCATGATTTCCATTCCATTCCAGGTGACACTCTTGATGGTTTCTCCTGCTTCACATTCTCTTGTATAACTGTATCTTCTTCCTGTGACTTCGCGAGGTCGGCACAACGTGGGTTTAAGTGGGGGATTAAAGTCGTCCCGCCTCGACTGGCCAAGACGCCTGCCAATGCCCGCCAAAACTGAACGAATCGGGATCAAACGAGCGAGGGAAAACGTGCAGTCGCATGTCATACAGGAGGCACACTGAGGGTCATGTGTCGTGCATAAGTTATTCCATCTCACGTCTCACTCCGGCCGTCCGTCTCATTTCCTGCTCGTCTTTTTGTCCGTATTTCCAGAGTGCTCACCCTCGCGTATTTCCCGACTCTCCTTCTTTGTCTTCAAGTCCAAGAACAGCTAGGGCTGTTCACCTTATATGTCGTACTCGGGATCCCCATTTCTCCCCTCCTCCACCTCCGCGATCCCCACCTTCGCCTCCAATACAGCCGCCCTTGGATGGACGACAACTGCCGCCCTCCGTCCCCTTCCCCTCTTGCGCCCCAGATTCTTCTCCGAGCATCCATTGTGTCACTTGCGGCTTGCTGAAGTGAACACAGCACTTTGCGAACGTTTTATTTGAGACATTGGGCACGCACTCGAACGTGTAGGAATTGTTTGTGTTGGTTTAGTCTTTTTCAATACGTATACTGCGTGCCACTGCGTCATCGCCGACTGAACTGTGCTCTGCTGTACGACTGCGGCTTACTCTCAACTGTCCGACTTCCCGTATCACCCCAACTGCCAGTCTTCTTCGGAGGCATTGGTATTGACCACTCCACCACTGTTCTCTGCTTATTTGGTCGATTCTCACACATATAGCCCACGCTGGCCCGTCCTCATCCGCTGTCTCTTGTTTCATCTGCTCCATTGTCCAACACGATCCCGTCTTAGCGACGCCCTAAAGACGAACCCTCCTCAGAGACCTTGGCTCACCCGCACTCCTGCCTTTCCCCTGTCCCGTGTCCATATTTCCCGGCACGCTTTAGTCTGCCCATCTTTGGTTGGAACGCCGATTCTTCTCTGCGTGCTGTCTGTATATATCCCTACATCCCCCCCTCGTTCCGTTTCTAGGCGACTGCAGCGACATATAATCGTCTGTTGGTAACGGCACAAACAGTTCAACACCACGAGCAGTTGCACCAGCTGCAGTGTACGCCACATATATTCGACATCACTTTCAACAAGTACCCAGGACCCAGCGCACACCCACCGAACACCATGGCAGCCACCAACCCGTTCCAGAAGATCAAGCTGGTGCGCATCGCGCACGTCTTTTACAAGCACAAGGACCCGAAGACGGCCATCCAGTTCCTCTACGACTTTGGCTTCAGCCACGAGAAGACGGCCGGCCACCGCACCTACTTCCGTGGCTACGGCACACAGCCGTTTCTCGTCTGTGTGGAGGCGGCCGACGAGACGGCCTGGGGCGGCGCCTGCTTCGAGGTCGAGACGGCCGAGGACCTGGAGCGCGCCGCTACGCAGCTGCCGCCCGAGGTCAAGGCCACCGCCGTCTACGACCTGGCGGACATTGATGCGCCGGGCGGCGGCCGGGGCGTCACCTTTTACGACCCCGTCGACGGCTTCCCCTTCCACCTCGTGCACGGCCAGACCAAGGTGGCGGCGCGCGACCCCAACTTCCCCGTCGTCAACCTCAACTACCCGGCAGAGAAGAACCGGCCCGTCAACAAGTTCCAGCGGTTCGAGAAGCGGCCCGCGCCCGTGCACAAGCTGGGCCACTTCGGCATGTGCGTCACCAACTTTGCCAAGTCGTACGACTTTTACGTGACGCACTTCAACTTTTTCCCCTCGGAGCTGGTCCACGACGACAGCGGCACCAACCATACCGTCTTCTTCCGGCTCGACCGCGGCGACGAGCAGGTCGACCACCACACGTTCTTTTTGTTTCAGGGCCCCCAGTGGCATGTCCACCACACCTCGTACGAGACGCACGACTTCGACACGCAGGTGCTCGGCCACGACTGGCTGCGCGACAAGGGCTACACGAACTGCTGGGGCGTCGGCCGCCACGTGATGGGCAGCCAGATTTTCGACTACTGGTTCGATCCGGCGCAGTTCATCCTCGAGCACTACGTGGACGGCGACCTGCTGGACATGTCGGAGCCGACGCACGTGACGCTGGAAAAGGATGCCCACCTACACGTCTGGGGTGAGTCGGGACGCCGATTGTGGATGCACTGATTGATTTTTCCTTTGTATGACTCCTTTTGCTAACAGTGACCACAGGCCCTGAGGTTCCGCCAACGTTTCTGGTGTAGTGCAGCACGGTACAAAACCTATACTTGCAAAACAAGATGAGCCCGCCCCCGTACCGGAAAGTTTCGAAAGGAGAAAGGAAGGAAAAGGAAACTTGATACTTTTATTCATGACGACAATATGAAAGCAAAAGCGGCGGAAGGAAAGCCGGCCAAACACAAATGTATTTTCGGCGTACTCCGTACGACTGCTTCCAAATCGTGTTACAAACATTGGGCCACGAAAGCCTTATAACGTCGATAATAACCATGGGATCAAGGCCAACAGCAGTGTCAACAATTCTGCTGATCTACGTCCTCCACAGCGTACCATAGACGCAAGCCAAATCTGCATTCTACTTCTCTGGGTGCCAGTTGGACCCCGGCAGTGGGATATTGACGTGATGGTAGGACGGCATGAACCGATTTGGCCGGCGTTCCGTCGCCGGTGAATACAGCGCCTCGACGTCGGCGTTGGCAAGGCCGCCATTGTAGGGGTCGCGGTCGCCCAGGACCTGCCGTACCAGCCAGGGCTCCAGGTTGCAGTAGACGGTGCTGTGCATCCGGAAACCCTTGAGATCCTTGAGTGTGCACAGCACGGTGACCAGGTCCATGTACATGCAGTAGGCTTCGTGAAACGAGGCGGGCATCTGGTCCTCCTCCTCGCTCATCACATAAAACTCGTACCGGTCCCAGATGCAGTCGCGCACGTCGAGGTGGAGGGTGAGGCGCGGGAGGTCCATGTTGTCGCGGATGAAGGCGACGAGCGGTGCCCACGTGGTGTCGCCGCGGCGGGGGTCGTAGGTCCACGCCCCCGAGGACACCACCCGCTGTCCGTCTGCGTTGTAGTGGTGGCCGTAGAACGCGCGGCTCGATTTTCTCCACAGGGGGAACTGCTCTCCAGAGACGACAATGTGGAGCGTGGTCATCCGTCGGAGCGTGGCCGGCGTCAGCCGTTGGAGCGCTTCCAAGGTCATGGCAAACGTGTCGCTCTCGTAGGCAAAGGCGGTCTTGGCATACAAGACGTCGTGGGCGGCTTCGCGGTACATTTGGCGGTCCGCCATGAAGAGCTCGACGGGCAGGATGACACACGTGCAGTGCACCGACACGGACGCATAGTAGCGCGGACAGCAGCAGTCCATGCGCGTGTGGGTGCAGGTGCTGCCGGATGGGGAGCCGAGTATGCTTGTGCTGCGGAACAGCGGACGGCGGTCGCGGAACTTCACCTCTTTGACACGGCCGAGGTCGCTGTACTCGAGGATCTTGATGCGGAGCTCGGCGGGTAGGCGGTAGAATGGGAAGATGTGTCTGGATTCTGTTGTATGCGTGGCTGTGGTATCCGTGATATCCGTGGTATCGGTGGTTTCCGTGGCAGTCGTTCTCGTGTCGGCACCCATCGTGAGAGCCAGGACGGCTTGCCGGGCTACTGCCCTTAGATCAAAATCCCGTCGCCGCCGGCCAAGGCGGAGGGTGCAGTCCCTCAATCGTGATGTAGGCAGAACGGCCCGCTTCAATGGAGAAACCACTCTCTCGGCCGTCTCGACGCTGCCCACGTCGCTGATGACTGTCAGGTCCAGGAGCGGCTTTTCTTGTGGATACGTTTCGAGGGCCGCCCCAAAACGTGCGCAGACGTTGTCCCACACTCGGATCATCGACTCGTCATTGGTGGGCACAGGCGCACCTTTGTCCTCTACTGCTACGGCCGAGCCGTCGGAGCCATCTGTGGTCGGCCGCAGTGCCAGTGGCTCGTCGGCACGGTCGGCCCGCATGTTGCAGAACCGGCAGTAACCCATTGCCACGCCGCTGCCCTCCACATGTTCAAACGGGTTCGTGCGGTACCGATACGTGAAGCCTGTCTCTTCATGGCCTAGCGGACACGGCCAGCAGTTGAGCCGCACCAAGAGCGAGCCCATGCTCGCTAGACCATAGAGCGGAATAGCCGTGAGCAGGGGCGCAAATTGGTCGGCGCACGGCAGGCGGCGCAGCCGGTAGTCATTGTCGTGATTGTCGTTGCCGTCGGTGTCACCGTGCGCGAGGGAGAATGTGCGTCCGCGGAGCACGAACCGGTTTTGCCCGTACAGCACACGCACCGCCTCGGCGTGCACGACCCGGCACACGCGCAACAGCGCAACAGGCAAGGCAGGGCAGACGCACGTCCGGTTGTGCGGTTTATGCTGGCTGGGCTGGTTGGCGCGGCGCCAGCACTGGTGCATGCCATGCTGCTGTTGGTACTGCAACTCCGCAGGTGTCTGGTACGACCGCGACGCCCAGTAGCTCAAGTCGATGGGACAGTCCTCGCGCACGAGAATATACTCGAGGATGCGCGTGCGCACACTCGTGGGCAGGTCGAGAAGGGACATTGCGGGAAAGGGGACGGGCGGGCAAGAGAAAAGCGAGTAAAACTCGATCGTCGGGTCGAATGGGACAAGAGAGAAGATATAGGTACGTGTGATTAAATACCTACAAAGGGTCTGTGTGGTCGTTTGCAGATATCCGGTCACCATTTGGTCAGCCTCACTAGGCTACCCAAGAACGCAGCGAGCGGGAGTTGCTTGTGGTGCCTGCTTCCTGATTCCGGGCTCCTCTGTACCAAACCATGTCCAGTGGGATCATGACTATGTAGTTCTGCTGACCGTAACAAGTGGCGACGAAGAGTTGTTGTTTTTATTAACCAATTGAGCTGGGAGACATGTTTCTGTTTACACCGGGGGCGCGCCAACGAAGGTCGCCATAGATGGCGGTGTATGCAGTGTAGATAAATAAATGTCTGCTAAATCGGATATCTGCACCGTCCCGACAGACACCCACCGCCTACTGTGAGCCGTTTTAACGCTAAATTTCAGTTTGCGACCAACAAGAACTTTAATTAACGCGCCTTTCAACGTCCCAGTCACCGTCATTACCATGGGCGACAGTACGACGACGCAGGCACAACCACCGGCCTATCCGTTCCCGGCCGGCTCTGTATTTACAGACGGGCACCCGCTGCCGCGCCTCGTCGTCTTCGACCTCGACTACACGCTCTGGCCGTTTTGGGTGGACACGCATGTCGTCGCACCGATCAAGATCAAAGCCGCAGAGGCGGAGGTCGATGAGGCCGTGGCGAAACGGCGGCGAGCAAGGAAGCTGCGTGATGCAGCAGCCGCGGTCCATGCAGGCTCTGGCGCTGACGCGTCTGCATCTGATTTTACGCCCGTGACCGTGGTTGACAAGTACGGCGAGACGTTTGCCTTTTACCGGGACGTGCCGCACGTGCTGCACGCACTGCCGACGGCCGGCATCCGCATGGGCGTGGCGAGCCGGACGTCGGCGCCGGAGATGGGGCGGGCGATGCTGCAGCTGCTCCGGGTGCCGCACGGGCCGGGTGCGAAGAACAGCGGTCGAGACGAAGGCGCAGACAAAGACACCGGCGCCGGCGGGGTCGCGGCCATCAAGCTGTTTGATGCCGGCCTCGAGATCTACCCGACCAACAAGCTGCGGCACATGGACGCGCTGCAGACGCGCACGCAGATCGCCTACGACGACTTCCTCTTCTTTGACGACGAGAGCCGCAACCGCAATGTGGAGACGCTGGGCGTCACCATGTTTCTCGTGCGGGACGGCGTGACGTGGGACGCCGTCGAAAAGGGCGTGCGCGCATGGCGGCGGCGGCATGGCCACGGTGGCGGCGACCGACCGGGCAAGGAAAAGACAAAGGGCAAGGATGGCGACACCGACGACGGAAGTGATTACGAGTACGCATACTAGATCAGACGGCGGTACACTCTCACGACAACTGGGCATCGACGGTAGACATAGACAGATGAAGCACGAGACGATGAAATTGATGCATGGCAAGCTCTACTTTGTGTATATATGTAGTATGTAAGCGATGGCGCGCCGGCACGGACAAGAGACAAGAGATAAGATCGCACCCGATGGACCTCTAGACAGTCCAATGTGGCCCCAAGATATGGAAGACGCAAAAAAATCAGAAAGAGAACAGAATGTTAGCTGTATCCAACGATGCGAAGAAATAAAGAAAATGGAAAACAGAATTCTGGGAATCAAAATCGGCGAGAGGTGTGACGAGACGGGCGAAACAGCCGACCCCTACGACGCCGCCGTGGGCACGACAGCCGCCGTCTCCGCCTTGGCGCCCGTACTCTTTTCCGAGATGGACAGGTTCTGGATGTCGGCCAGGGGCGCCGCAGCCGCGTCCTCCGCAGCCGCCACGGCGTGGCCGTTGCCCTCGGCGGCCGCCTTGGGCGGCGCCTCGGCCGCGTCCTCAAAGGTGTCTTCCTCGTTCTCGGCCTCCTTCGTCGCCGGCTCGCCCTTGTAGTGTCTCGGCAGCGTGCACACCCGCACCTGCCGCTCGACCTGGTTCTCGCTGCCGACGGCAATGCACTCGAGGCGGTCGACGTCGTCGTCGGCGTCGTCGCCCGCCGCACGGGGCACGGGCCGCCAATACATCGGGCCCTGGGGGAAGGTGTCGAAGCCGGGGGCCCAGGCGGCGCGCGCGCGGATGGCCGGGTCGAGGTTGGGCATCGCGCCCCAGCTGAAGTCGAGCTCGCCGCCGTACGCCTTGGGGATGTTCTGGATGTCGATAAAGGTCAGGAGGGTCGGCAGGACCTCGTGGTGGCCGAGGATGAAGATCTTGGAGACGGTGACGGGGTCGAACCAGCGCTTGATCCAGCCCCAGACGGTCGAGAAGAACATGGGCGCGCCGATGATGAAGATGCGGTCCAGCGTCTCCGGGTAGTGGGCCGTCGCCAGCGTGCTGGCCGCCTGCATGTGGCCCTTGAGGTTCCAGAACTGGCGCAGGCTGACGCCCGACACGTCGACAATGTTGGTGCTCAGCGTGATGGGCGTCGTCGCCGCAAAGTCGCGGTCCGGCATCTGCGTGCACAGCGGCTGCGCGAAGCGCGTCAGGTTCTCGTACAGCGCAAACAGCCGCAGCAGCTTGGCCGGCGTCTTGCCGTCGCTCGTCGCCTTCGAGTACGTGTTGTGCGCCGTCTTCTCGTACGCCGCAATCGTCTTGCTGTCCAGATGCCGGATCTCAAACAGGTACAGCGGGATGCCGCGCCGGTCCCGCCGGCCCGTCCACTGCGGGTACAGGCGGCGGCTCTGCTCGTACGCCTCGAGGTCAATCGTGTCGTATAGCACGTCCAGGTGGTTGTCGGCGCGCCAGTCCTCCGTCTCCTGGAACTGCTTGTACGCGTCCGCCACCACCCAGCGGCGCGCCCGCAGGAACCGCAGCAGTGTCGGGTCGTCGTGCGAGGCCGGCGTAGTCTCTGTCCGGGGCGTGTACGCGCCCTGCTCGGCCAGGAACGCCTTGAACTCGGTAAACGCCGCGGCCTCGGCCTCGCTCAGGTATCCGAGGTGGCCGTGCGGGTAGCCGTACTCGACGGCCGCCGCCGCGGCATTCTGCTGCTTGCTGTGCGCGACATGGTTGCTGTGCTTTTGGCTGTGATGCGAGTGCGCCTTTGACGGCGTCTTGGTGATGTGGCCACCGTCGTCGGCCGAGACCGAATCGCGTGTCATTGTGAAGGGGTGGAAATAAAAGGGGCAGGTTGAGTCGGCGGGGAGAAAAAAGAGGACGCTGCGAGAACGGCCGTAGCGGATGTGTCGGAAACGAGAGTCCGATAAAGACCGCGTGGACAAGAGTAAATGTCGTCTGTAGTCCGAGGACAGAACGACGAGAGTGGGAGAAGGAAATGAGCGGTCGGGGAGGTCGGTGAGAATTGGGTGAGAATTTGGGGACAGTCCAGTTCAGCTGAGCTTAACGTCGGCGGATGCAGATTGTGGGGCCCGGGTGCAAAAAAAAATAAGTCTAAAATTACAGGCGGGCTAGTGGCAGTGGCAACGGGGCTCGGGAGGTGAAACGACCCGAAATGGCGGGTTGGCGGACAGACAGCGCTGCACGCTTCACCTAAAAGTATCCTTCATAAGGACCGTGTCAGGAAAAGTCCAACTCCACCCCATTTTCGCCCGTTCGTCCCATCAGGAAAATGCCTAAAATACGTAGAGGTGGCGGGGATTGAAAGTTGGGTTGTTCCCTTATCATCCCTTTCATAAACCGTCGCGTTCCTTTGTATCTTCTTTTCACGATTTTGTTAGCCTGCGACTTTTGCTCCTCCGAAGTCTCGGAAAAGGACTCCGTACGGAGGAGCGGGTGGTTGGTATTGTCGGGCCCCTGTCTGGCCCAGAAGCGCCCTAAATGAAACCCCTGAATGCCCTGGAGTGACACGCGGGTCAGCTAGGGTCCCACCGTTATCGGCGCTAGTGTCATGTTTATCTGTTGCAAATTCGCCTGGGCGGTGACGGTAATTTTTTTCAGATGTTTACATCTACAGCAGCAGAAGTTCCTTTTGTCAGCCGTTAGGCGTGCCTTGCACGACCCTTATTAAAATTGTTATTACTATCATTTTAGAACATAAGGATATATGTACAAAAACATATATACGTAGACCTTGTTTCGTGGGTTCATATGGCTGTTTAATATACGGCATTTACTAACGCGCTGCTTTTTCACATCATAGTGGATTCAGCAGGCATTCGTCATTTTCAAGGATGCAAAGTAGCTGCTCTCTTGGCACAGAGCAGAGATGCAGTGTTTGGATTCTTTACTTTGTCGACACGACTCGACGGAAACAATACCCCTGAGTCGCCAACGCAGTCTCATTTCTATGCCTTCGCCACCCGGTCAACAAACTTGACAATGGCCTTGTTCGTCTCCACGGGCCGCTCCCAATACACCGCGTGGCCCGCCTCCGGCACGCGCGCCACATCCAGACGCGGGAACATCTCCTGGAACATGGCAACCAAGCCGTCCGGCGTCACGACCTCTTCCTGTTCGCCGACGATGAAGAGGGCTTCGTAGTTGGGAATAGCGGCCAGCAGCTTGGCCGGGTTTTGGGCGTGCTTGGTCTGGCTGTCGCGGCGGACCGTGGTGGGTGTCATGGCCACAGTGCCGATGAGCGCCGAGCGAAACGTGTAGGACATCCTTTCGCGGTTGGGCTTCCAGACGCAGATGTCGAGAAAGCCGGCTATGTTTTGGCCGTGGGTGTCGCCGTTGGAGGCTTCTTTGATGGGCTGATAGTACTTGCCCACGGTTGGGAAGTTGACTTTGAGGAACTATTTGCAGTCAGTAGACCGAAGATGAGGCAAGCAAGAAAGAAAAGTGGCTGAAGAAAGGACAAAACAGAGCGTACCAATTCCATATGTGGCACACCGGCGATATAGATGAGGCCGGCGATGAGATGGCCGAAGTCGTGCTCGAAAATGTCAGAAATAATGGTACACCCGGCACTCCAGCCGGCGGGAAAGACCTTGGAGGCGCCGTAATAGGCGCAGACTGCTGCAAAGTCTTGGGCGTAGCGCAATGACGTCCACTGCTCGTCGTTGGTGGGCGAGTCGGATCGGCCCTGGCCACGGGGCTCGTAGACGATCTGCAGCAAGCGTGTAAGTAACAAGAGTGCCCGGCAAACAAGTATAGTGAACAGGCAAGAAATATCTCACCAGGCAGTATTTTGACAGCAGCTCTTCGTCACGGAACTGGTGGTCAAAGAGAAGCGCCGAACTGGCAAAGCCGGGGATAAAGACAATGGTCGGTGCCTCCTTGGCTGAACGGCCGGCCTGGGCCGCCCAGATCTTTAGGCCATCGGCCGACTCGACCTGAGGTTCGTGCGTGTCGAGAGCGAACATGGTGTGTGTGCGCGTGTTCGTGTATATTCTATGACGATGAACTGGCGTTGAAACAATGACGTGCAGAAGAGGGCAATGGCAGAGTAAAATATAGCACGTCTGCTCATAAACAAAATCGTCTCCATAGAGAACAGCATAGCATCCGTGTATTTATAGTTATTCATCTTGATTGCCGAGGCTTAACCCGACGCTCTCCACACCTGGTTGTTAGTCTGTGGCTTACAGCATCGCAACTACTAGGATGTCGTCTTATGCACACGCGGGAGGGGGTTGAGGAGCAGGGCTTGCAATCCTGCGACAACAAGCTGTTGGTCCACCGGATTACGCCGTATTATATCATGTCGACCCTGAATTGTAAGCTGCCGGAGCCTTAAGACCCACATCACGCCGTTGGAGCCATCAGCATTTTCCCCTGTCCAGGCTTCCGACTCCCCCCTCCCCGTCCTCCTGCAGATCGCCGTATCCGCTAACTCCGCCTCTCAATCCCCGAGCGCGAATGGCGTCGGAGAGATGTGTTCCCCACATCGTACGAGTTCCGTGTCGTTTGTGTGGAGTGTGCAGTTGTGTGGTGACGCAAAATACGTCGTATTACGCCATGCACGCTCGGGCGGGATTGTACGCCAGAGTGACAGCGTTTTGCGCTTTGGCCGGCATGGCCAGGCTTGTGGAATTTTGTCGCATTTCCCCGATTTTTAAGAAGACAACAAAGGCGGCTTATCCCGTAGTGCGACACGGACTCCGCTGGAGCTGCAATTTGTTCTCCGTTTTAGGGACGGCAAAGAACCCGGCTTCGAATTGTACGAATCGATACAACATAATAAAATATCCATAAAGGTAACAAAATTATTGTCCCCCTCCAGTCACATAGAATGGCAAGTGTGGTCTACATGGAATTCCATAACGGAGATAAAATGAAGATAAGCTTAACATTTTGTCTCCGGCCCTCTCACACTTTTACTCCGTGTTACTGCACAATAATTTATGCTGACACCAAGCGGGGCAATCGTTTTTCCGGCATCAACGGTGCTACGTTGACCCGGTGTAGTTGCAATATCTATTTTCCTGGATTCGACCATGGTGTAATTTTCCCTTCAAAATAATTTGGAGAAGCTATATTTAATGGCCTACATATAAACCTTACATCTCAATATTCATTGCCTTCTGTCCACGTTCTTATCCAATGAAAGAGGGGCGGCGTATCCCACTCTCGAAAAACAAGCCTATGTCTGCTTTTAGGGCTTGCGAACGAGCTGCCTGGGTAGATCTCTGTAGGGTTTGTTGGATCTTGCGTGCGTGACTTGCAGCTGTGGCCTAAAGCGGGGCCTCGGATGCTTCCAGTGCAATCGAGGGTGAACCATCTCTGCCGTGGATGGAAAGTTGTACTCGCGTGGCTGGAATCGTACTGATGGTGCTATCGGATTTGACTGAGTCACCGTCCCGGGCCTCGTCTTCTACCTTATCCTTGACCTTGACTGAATATACTTGACCGTCTGCAGAGATCACGGCTACAACTGTCACCATGTAGCCGATTTCGTCACTGTTGGGCTTTTTGACTCTGGGCCGGGCAGCGACTGCCTCAAGAATGGCATCCTGTTGCTGCCATACCTTGCGACCAGCGAGCAGTAAACTCAGTTTGTCCCCCGCCTCGGTGCGCGTGTGGACGAGAAGGTCGTCCCACGAGCCGCCGACGCCAACCACTTCTACTACCATCCATCCACTGGTCAAGGCCAAGGCATATATATTCGTGAGGCTGGGGAATTTGTGTGGAAGGACCATAGAGTTAGTATGACCCTCTCCGTTGCGTAGTTAGCCCTCGAAAATCTCCATGTTCACATACCTTTCCTGGATAGGAATTCGCGGACATCCAATTGCACGAGTTGCCCCTTCTAGCCTACAGTTACCGTGGTGGGCCACATCTTACTGGAAATTTCAGGCCCGTGGACATTGTTGAAGGACACCACGCGTCTCAAGTAGCGGCCATGGCTGTCGGCCGGACATTAGGCATCGCCAAACGCGCCAGTCTGTGGACTGCTTCTGCTGGCGAGGATACATTTATAGAATCAGATCCTATAGAAGTGTCGCTCTGGCTGAACGAAGCCTTGGTTAGCATCCTCGAAGACATTGCAGTAGGGCGCAAAGGCCTTTCGTCTGTCTTGAACTTGTCCATCTCTCGACTGAGAAGCGCGAATGTGGACTCGACGCTAATCAACATAGGCAGTAGGTTCTTACTGACATTAAGTTGCATGTTGAACAATTGCTGATCGTCTCAATTTTAGCTGCCATCCTCTTCGAGATCTACAAACTAAACACCCCCGTCGTCATGGCTTCGGGGAATGATGAAAACAAAGATCCGTGGGTCAATTGGCCACAGGCCGCTGCGTCAGAAGACTTTGCCGGATACAATCGTTTTCCTGGCTCGCCTAGTCGAAACGAGCTCATCAATTTTGCAAATTCTATCATTCTTGTCGGTGCCACGACAAAAACAGGTCCAAGGCCGGTTTCAGCCAAATCAGTCACCTCGTACAGCCTCACGCGCCTGGCAAGTCATTGTGGCGGGTCCGTGACCCGGTCAACGAAGGCAACGATGTTGTGGAGACTGACAATGACGATGAGTGCGGAACCTCTTTTGGTAAGACAACAGGGCATTACCGACCGTCGAGATGCCCACGGATTGACCGTGTACTGAGGGCATTTCATTGCTAACACAGATGTCCACGGATGTAGCTGCACCACAAGTTTCCGGCCTAGTTGCCTATCTCAGGGGACTTCCAAACAACGATCTTCTGAGACGGATTAGCGACCCTCGGGAATTAGTACGTTGTGGTTTTTGCACCTGGTTCAAAGGTCATCTTTTACACATAAATGTATCGATTGCTAATATAACAACACCTTCGATAAGAAATACTTTACAGAAACGATCTCACGGGCCCTACGTGTCAGCCCAGATATGTCAAATCCGGCGAACTACAACCGCCTGAATTTCCTGAAGTTCAGATCGTGAGAACAATCTGGAATGGTCAAGTGACCAGTGACTTGTCTTGTTTTGTGCCAGAGGATATCAAAAAGATGACACAAGCACAGAAGTTTACCTGTCGCGAGATTTCCAACGACCGATTTTGGACCGACGGGGACTTCTGGAATGACAATATGAATTTGAACAATAATGACCACGGGCCGTCCATTGAGTGGCAGCTGGGCGAACCCAGACCGCTGTGCTCGGCAGCCGCCCCGTCAACTACTCCATCAAAGGGCTCCGGGCGGAGATCTCTCCCCCCAGAGCTTAATGGTCTCTCGCCGCACATTGTACTAGGACCAGGCCAGTGCGGCACAGGCTGCAACAGTGACTGGTACTGCGACGACTCACCAGACGGATTGCCTCCGTTTTACCGAGACCCCAATGACCCAGTTCGTGTTTCCATTTCTGTTGATTTTAAGAAGATTTAACAAGCTTTTCCGAGTTTAGTTACTCCCCGTCTGGCTTTGACCGCTGACTCTCCGGCCTGATAGAACAAAAGCAACCCGTATTTCGGCATTCTTCCAGTACCGATACCGATCCCCAGTCCGCTACCGTCAACAGCGCCCCAAGTCCGGCATTGCCATTTCCACATCACCAAACTATTTACCTTCACGACATCGATCTCACCTACGAGTCCAACATTGTCTCGGCCTGCATAATCACGTGTACGACCAGCGGCCACACCTGGCCGACGGATGGCCGCGATTCGTCAAAGGCAGCGTATTGAAACGTGGGCAAATACTCGGGTCATTTGGTACGTTCCTCTCTTCATATCATGCTTTCATTTCTTTCCTCGTGATGGTAATGGGCACTGACCAGCCTTTGTTTTCATTCTTGTAGACCCAGGACATGGACTGTTTTTACACATGCTAGATTCGACCGGCGGGCTAAAACGGACTCCGACGGTTGTGTGTCCACCTGCAAGAATATGAAGAGAATCATCTCGCTTAGAAATGACCAGGCTGTTTTTATTTAGTTCCTGCTTTTGTTCGATATATTTTAGTTATATTATTATTGTAATTATGTGTTTATTCGTAAGGACATTTATTGTTTCGTAAACCAGAACGCTTGTCATTTTATTTGCCATCTTTAAATTATGCAATTGTCTACGTCAATGTCGAGTCATGATTTGTTACAGGTTTACATCCAAGGCCATGGTGATTTATAGCAGTAATATGTATTGAATCGATGAGACAGTAGATCTTGGCGTTGACATTGCCCATCTTATGAAAACAGTGCCAAAATAAAACAGAACTAGCAGTAGCCCCTAAATGACGCGATGCTGGCCGAAGATCCGGCCGGAGATCTCTGGTAACGTCTTTTCTCGTTTTTTTCACCAGCAAACTATTGCACCATTTGTCTCGATTTTGCGGATCAGAGCCCGCCTCAACCGAAGGCTAGTAGACGCCCTGATACCACTTGGTCCCCATGGCCATGTGGCGCCATTGCCTAATAACCAGTCAGGACAGAAAGAGTGGCGCACCGATATATGTCGTCCATTGGGGGTTGCGATTAAGGTTAAAGCTTGTTGCCCTCCGTACCTCGCACGAGTCCCTCTGCACCGACTTTGGTGTCCGTTTTAAGCTGTCCCGTGCCCACAGGCAACCAGTACCACCGTTGTCGTGTGTGTGCCAAGACGCATCTGGTGGCTGTTTATGGTTAGTTATGTAGCTGCCTAATCCTACCAAAAAGGCCCATAGGGCCCTCTTGCAATCGTCCTGAGTCTCTGCCTTGCCTTTGGCTTTTCCGCGGCGCGTATGGCGTACTGCGTGCTCGTGCTCTGTATAAAGACGCCGCAAGCTGTTGCGGGGAAGTAAAAGGACGTCCTTGTCCACCCATCAACACTTTATTTCTCGGCTGGTCGATCGCATCCACTTCTCACCATCGCCGCCCCACCATGTTTGGACGCATCAACCCCCATCCTGTGGGGAGCAGCCGTCGCTCTCGCTACGGCCCCACCTTTGGCTTTACCGCAGACGGCCCGGCATCCTCCACCGCCCGGCGTTCGCACGTCTCCTTCGGCGGGGCAGGCTTTCTCGTCTTGCACGGCCTCTTTCTCCTGGCCGGCCTCGCCCTCTTCGGCGTCTCCGTCGCGTACCTTGGCTACGTACGTCGCACCCGCCGCGGCATCGGGCTCGTGGTCGGCGCGGTGTCGGCGATCAACGACATCTGGGCCATGCGAATGGCCTCATCCCCGACGCCGTCGCTGGAATGCGCCGTGGTGGGCGACTGGTTTGGGGTGGCCGTGGCGGCGCTGTACCTGGGCGTGAACCACGACGACTACTCCTTGTTCAGAATCCCCGTTGGCGAATATGCCTCGATGTACGGGGACGTTGTCCTGCTGCAGCTGGCCAAGGCGGCCTTTGTGCTGGCGATTGTCGTGGGGGCGATGCGGCTGGTGTCCGGGGCGGTGACGCTGGCGCTGGCATGCACACGGAAGCGGGGGCCGCGGCAGTACCCGTAGTAGACGGCGATAGGTGGGTGGCCGACACAACGGCTTGTGGCGACTGTTGTCGTCGATATCTTCATACGCAGGCAGTATGCTATACCAAGATGAGATGAATGAATATACCAATGCGTTGTGCGAATGATCCATAGCGGCACAGATGCGGGCATCGGATGAAGTTATGTGAATGGCGTGTGTAACGGGTAGCTCGACACTTCGCAAAATGCGTTACGGGACTTCATTCCGAACCAACATGTCCATTTACTGCACGTGTTGATCGCCCCATTGTCATTGTAGACACGCCCCGGCCTTCGTGCGGCGCCACAGACGGCGTCGGTCCGACTCGGACGAGCACGGTCAAGTCGGTCTCTTCGTTCGGTCCCGAAGTGCAGCGCGCTTGCAAACGTACAGCAGCCGACACTGCTGACAGCCATCGTTAGCGCCTTGTGGGGCTTGAAAGGGGCGACATGTAGAGCAATCGACAAGGACCAGGTCGGAGCGGACTGGCATCTCGACACAGACTGGCAATACAGAAAGACAGGATGTGGAAAAAGGAAGTGAAGATGGTGCCTTTTTTATCCACTAGACAGAAGACGTGGCGGCAAGTTCGTCCGAGGCGCAGATCGGGACCGTATTTTATTTTCAAAGCATGTCGCGGCCATGCTCCGACATCCCAAGGAGGTCGACCTGGGACGATGGCGAGTAGAAGATGCGAGAAAGTAGCACTGGGCATCGTGGTGAGATTGCAGAATCAAGAGACTTCAGGCAGAACAAAAAAAACAAAAGCTTCTTCGACCCTCTATCCGTCGTGCAGTCTTACAGGCGTCTCGGTACCGCACTCAAGCGTCCGCGACCAGGGGCGCACACGCTAAGCCTTAGGGACATTACGCGCATTGTCGCATTGTCGGCGATGGTCGCAAGTCGGACCTTGGAAGCGCCGACGTTTTGAAAATGTGAGGACTTCCCCAACCGCGTCCGACAGCTGCTAGAGTTTATGCATCGTTTTACAGTCTTCGGTTGCTGATATTGACGTACACCTCGACTTGTTTGTTAAAGCTGTCTTTTAAAGCAGACGTGCAACGGCCACTGTCACCACTAACGCCACTAACACCGACACCTGTGGGTTACGTACAGCAGCCCACAGCACCAACAAGCCAAGGCACCCACAACATCTCGTCCCCGCCAAACAGCTTCATTTTGCACGTCCATTCAAGTTCTCGCCTCTCCTCCCACGGTCCCCCAGGTCATCCACGCTTTTCCCGCATTGCACTTGCGTGCTGCTGCCGCCCATCGCCTTGTCCGACCCGGCTTTGCTTCCACAACGCCCTTCTGGACCGTCCCCGTCATACAAGCAGACAGGTGTCCGGTTCATTTATTACTATTATTATTCCGGGCGACACATATAGCCGCCGTGCTGTCCTCTTCCTCACCTCACCTACTATTTTTTTTAATTTGCTGTCTTCTCCTCACAATGGCTTTTCTTGCCTCGTCTGCACGCATTGGCCTCCGTCCTCTTGTTCAACACCAAACTGTCTCGTCACGACACCTTGCCTCGCAAACCAGAACCGCCATCCGCACCCATTCCTTGTCACCTCCGCCCCCAACCACACCCATGAGCGCCTCTGTTCTTTTCGCTGCCGCTGCCGTCGCAGTCGGCGCCTACGTCGCGTACACGCGCACGTCGTCCACCGCCCAGGCCGAGGCCCCAGGCGGCAAGCCCCCGTTTGCCAGCTTCGGGTTCCGTACGCTGACGCTCGCCAGCAGCGAGACGGTGAACCACAACGTCAAGCACCTGCGGTTCGACCTCCCGGACCCCAAGACGACGAGTGGGCTGACCGTGACGTCGGCCCTGCTGTCCATTACCTTTCCGAACGGGCGGTGGCTGCCGGTCCTGCGGCCGTACACGCCCATCAACGACACCGGTGCGTAGCGGTTCCCCCTCACCCCCTTTCCCCCTTTTTGTTACCTGTCCGTTCTCGAACTGACCTGCATGCAGACGATCTCGGCCGCATTGACTTCCTTATCAAGAAATACCCCGACGGCAAGCAGTCCTCCCACATGCACAGCCTCCAGCCGGGCGACACCGTCACCTTCTTCCGCATCCCCGGCTACAGCTGGACCCCCAACGAGCAGCAGCACATTGCCGTCATCGCCGGCGGCCAGGGCATCACCCCGTGCTACCAGCTGCTGCGCGGCATCCTGCGCAACAGCAGCGACAGCACCAACGTGACGCTCGTCTGGGGCGTCAACACCGAGGCCGACCTGATTCTCGACAAGGAGCTCGCGGCCCTGCAGGCGCAGTACCCGGGCCGTCTGACGACGCAGTATGTCGTGAGCACGCCGTCCACGAGCGTTGCCTCGTCCACGGCCTTCAAGAGCGGCCACGTCACGAGCGCGGTGCTCAAGACCGCGGGCGTAACCGCGGCCGACGGCGTGGGCAAGGTGTTTTTGAGCGGCCCGCCCGCCATGGAGAAGGCGCTGTTGGCGCGTGATGGTGCGCTGGCCGAGCTGGGCTTTGGCAAGAAGGAGGTGCACAAGTTCTAGGCCGATAAGAGCGGAGCAAGGGCGTATCACAAGGCGATACGAATTTCTTCTTTTATTTTATTTTTCACTTCTTTTTTTTTTCTAGTCACATTGCAATGTTATTCATGGGGTGTAGTTTTAGAGGAAAGAAAATCATGCTCAGTAGCCATACATTCTCTCTCTACCAGGTCGTTGGTTCGTTGATCATCCCTCATCGCCACATTTCAGTTTCAACGTAGCGCTCTTGGAATACCTCGCAGTAGCTTTTCTTTACAATACTAGTTTGAACACGTTGGAGTCTTTATACGGCATTCTGTTCGGCTCGTCTTCCAGTCACGGTCGCATTAATAAACGTCCTATTAAGTTCTTGTTTACCCGGACGCAAATAGGCCCCTATCCAATCACAGATCGCAGATGACTGCCTCGGCGAGTTCATGCCATTGACTGTCGGCACCATGCAATTACTGGGATTAAAGCGCTACTGTGTTCGGCATACAGTACCTCCCCATGACTTAATATGGCAGTAGCTGTGTTCAGACGTCACTGATGCCAGCTTGTCAAGTACTGCACAGTAGCTCCATTGCCATTGCCGAGACCGCAGGCCTGATATCATCCTGGCAGGAAAATGGTCCTCGTCGGCTCGTTGGAAAATTCTCCGAGCATCACGAAAGGATTGTCTTGTGTGCTATCCACTTCGTATCCAAAGCAATCTGTTCTGCATAACGACAACATGCTGGTACAACTGCCAACTGCAATGGCCGACCCATCGCCTTCGACCGTCCCGGTCGTCCACATCCGCAAAGCGTCTATGCTCCTCTTGTTGACGGCATCGTCAACCCTCATCGTAGCAGCATCCACAGCCAATGACCACAACAGCATCAAGCTTGACCTGCCACTGCCCCAGGTCGGCCAGTGCGCCTGGTCCAAGTATGGCTACCCCATGCCCACCACCGGCCAGGACGTCTGCCCCCGGCCCGTCTCCGACCACTCGAGCGACTTTGCGCCCTGGTCGTACCCGCCGTACTGCATCCGCGCACCCATGAACGCCACCGTCCCCGACCCCGAGGCGGGCGAAAGCGGCGGCAGCGGCGGCGGTGGTGGTGCCCGAGTCAGTGCCGGCGGCGGTGGTGGTGCCCGAGTCAGTGCCGGCGGCCGCAAGTACTGCGTCTACACCTCCCTGACCTTCCGCGGCCGCGGCCTCAGCGTCATCTCGACGCCGCAGGGCGCCGCCAACCTGGTGGCGTCGCTCGACGACACGCGCGTGCTGCCGCGCCTGCGCGACCACCCGGCCAGCAGCATGACCAAGCGGGATGCGCGGCGGGACGCGGGACGGCCGTACGTGATCAAGAACGTGGCGCAGGGCCACGGCAAGGGCCTGGTGGCGCGGCGGCGGGTGCCCAAGTGGGGCGAGGCGCTTGTCGGGTTCCCCATCATGATGGCCCGCACGGACTTTCTCGAGGCGCTGCCGGACGCGGACCGCACGACGCTCGAGGACCGCGCGCTGCAGCAGCTGCCGGCCATGGCGCAGGAGGCGATTCTGGCGCTGGCGCACGGCGGGGCCGGCGCCATCGACAAGGAGCATCTGCTCGAGCACATCTTCCAGAGCAACATTTTTGGCATCGAGATTGCGGGTGTACACCACTTTTCGCTGCAGGTGGAGGGGTCGGTGAGTGCATGCGATGACCAACATCAAACAAAAGGACGTTGCTGACGTTGTCTCCCCTCCCCGCAGCGCATCAACCATGACTGCCGCCCCAATACCTTTTGGCGGTACTCGCCCACCACCATGACCCACGAGGTCGTGGCCTTCCGGGAGATCTCCATCGGCGAGGAGTTTACCCACAGTTGTACGTTGCCTTGCCAGGTTCCCGCGCAGATCGTTCAACAACAGTAGAGAACCAGCCGCTGACCAGCAGACCTGCCACTCGGCTTGCCCTTCAAGGACCGCCAAGAGTCCATCCGCCGCTGGGGCTTTTCCTGCCACTGCAGCCTCTGCATGGCGCCCAAGAATCTCGCCTTCGCCTCGGACATCCGCCGCACCCGCCTCGTCGAGATTTATACGACTATGGAGGACGAGGCGGCCCAAGGTCTGCTGACACACGACACGATCGAGACCCTGCTGGCCGAGATGATGCTCCTGATCAACGGCGAGGACCTGGTGCCCCAGCTGTGCGAGTACTACGCCATGATCGCCCGTGCGTACTTGTCCATCGAGGCCTTTGACGATGCCCGCCACTATGCCCAGCAGTCCGAGGAGTACTGGATCCGCTACGGCACGGAGGAGCACGACAACGTCGACGGGGTGCGTGCGTTGTGGAAGCAGATTGCGGCCAAGGAGAAGGCCGTGGCCGAGCGCCGTCGCCGCCAGGATACCGCACGGTCCAGCAAGCTGTAGGGGAAGAGGATCAAGGATACCAGCCACAGGAAGAAACAAACACAGGGAACGCCCAAATACAGATTCGAATCAAAACTTAGCCGCAATAAACAAGACGTACATCAAACGTCATAAGTTCGCTGTGTAGGGTATATTTGTCTATTGTTCGTAGGGGTAATATCTATTCGTAGGATCGTAGACGTCGTCAAAGCCTCGCTGTTTTAAAAAATCTATGCTGTGTGTTCCCCTCTGCCATGGTCCGTGCCTTTCGTACACACCGATACGCCTCGCATTGCCATCAGGCATCCGGTGATGTATCTGGTGGTGTTCTGAGTGCGCCAGGTGGAGGCCGTGCATCGGGTGGCGGCGTCCCCAGTTCTACTAATCCCTCAAGTGCCTACAAAATGAAACCAGTTAGCCATATCGACGACGTCATGTTGACTGGAGATTCGGCACAGCAGCTTGCAAAGGCGACATACCTGCGCGGCCGTCAGCCTCTCTGTGCTCTGGTACTTGAGCATGCCCGCCACAAACCTCCGAATGTCCCGGTCCACGTCGGATAGAAGTACGTTCCACGGCTTGCGCGGAAATATGTTGTACATGTCAAACGGCGGTGTCGGGAAATGCTCGGCTTCGGGCCACGTTTCGCGTGTCGGTGTGCCCAGTTTCTTGAATATGTCCAGGATCAACCCCAGCTGGTTGCCGTCCTCGTGTGCCGCCCGGGACTGAAACAGCGGCTCACGTGGTGGCCGGCGTGCGCATTGACCGAGCAAGGCACCTGCCGCCCAAATGTCGACCGCCGTCCCGTAGGCTTCATTGGTAAAGAGAGTCTCGGGTGCGCGGTAGGAGCCTGTGCCGATGTCGAGACACTTCTTGTCAGCAGGCTCCTCTGGCGGGGAAAGCTCGGGGTGCCATGCGGTGCCAAAGTCGGACAGGAACACCGGCCCGTCCAGTCGCTCCAAGAGAATGGACGACGGCTTGATGTCGCGATGGATGATGCCAAGGCTGTGGACGTGTTTGAGGGCGGAGAAGATGTCTGTAAAGTAGCTCAACACACGGTCGCGGGTCAAATGGTTGTTGGTATTGTTCGGGCCCTTATCCCCTTCCAGGATACTCTCCAGTGAGAACCGCAAGTAGGGCATGACCAGAACTGGCCGTGAGTCGTACGTCAACTTTTTGACCAGTGAGATGCAGCGGTTGTGACCCCAGTTCAGGATGCGCATGATCTCGGCTTCGCGCTCAATACTATGCGGCTGCAAGTCGCCATTGTGCCTCCAGACTTTGAGAGCATATAAATCGCTTCGGTAGACGTCGGCGGATGTACCTTGGCCAATGTGGATGCAGTTCTCGTATGGCCCGATGGTGATGCCTTCCGGATCTTCCATATCTGCATCGAATATTATCTCGGTGTCGCTTGGTGGTCCGTCGGAATGGCCAACAGGGTAAGAGTTGTTAGCGATTGCTTCCCGGTACTCTCTCTATTTGCGTCAGTGGACGGAGCAGTAGAACAGTAGAACAATCGAACAGTGATGCAAAGAAAGCAGGATGGTTCGTACAAGATTTAGGCTCTCGTTCCACAGGTCCTGTTCGAGGGCTGCTGCAGTCGTCCTATCCAGCTCTGGCCGGTCAGTGAGGCCGCTGCGTACCAAAGAATTGTCAGTATTGGTCTCGGGTCAACCACGAAGGTCAGAGATGGGCAGGAATCCTCGTCCACGGCAAAGGATCTCACATTATTCGGATGTTCTTATAACGCTCCTCGAAACCGACATGATTTCGCCAGTTCTCGTCTCCATCTTCGTACAGGCTCCACATTGCGGGCCGTGGTTGAACGTCTTGCCGTGGATAGATAAAACAACAAGTAGGAGATACGATTAACGAGTGATGAGAAGCGATGTTGCTGCGCAGCGTGCTGCGTGTGATGCTGTGTTGCCAACGTTTTTGTTATGATGTTGTGATGTTGTGATGGTTTGCAGCATTTTAGCTCTGGTGGAGAGCGCTACAAAACCCACCAATCCGGCACGGTTTCAGTGGAGAGCTCCCGGAGAAAAGCTTTCCCCGCAGCCGGCCCACGTCAAATGTCATCCACATGGGGAAGGCGCAACGACGCGACATAAACAAACATAACGACATTGCCTCTGGACAAATACATCGGTTGCATAATATGACAGTAGAATATTGTTGTCCTTAGGAACGGACCTGCCGTAAAAGGTGGTTAAAGCAGAGATGAAAGGGCTGACCAGGTGGCTGCCGATCCGTGTCAGCGATACGTGCTGCGCTTTGTTGCCAATGGCGATAGGTATCGTGAGAAGCATCCCTCAAACGTCATCAGGGTCTCAGCTAGTTGGATGAAACGCATGTCTTTAAGAAAATGTGTGGCCGGCGAGACTCTAGTGTCTAGAAAACGCTTTGAGATCTCCACTACTTTCCCCGGATGCACCCAGCAAGCTGTTACTTACAGCTCCCTAAACTACCCGCCACACCTTCAAGCATTACGTTGAAAATCGCTTTGTTCTTGAATGATGCTGGCTCAGTATTGCCAATGAGGAGTGAGTGCGTGGTCACAAAGGATCACATGTTCGCGGTGTCCATCCCCACACAAAGGAGACAATGCCCACCAGTCGTTGGGATGGCTACGTCATCGCACTTCTCCTCCCAGAAAGAAGAGCGGAAAAGCGGGGTGAGTTCAGACAGTTCGCCTACTGTGGCAGAACACTGTATTTTCTCGTTTCAGGTGATGTTTTCGTTCCCTGGAAGAACAAAGATAAGAGCGTTGCATAACCGTCTGTTGGAAATGAGTTTTAGCGAGAGATGCAGCGGCCAGCAACAGGAGTGCATGGGTGGAGCCCGGCCTAGGGCCAATGCCTGGAAACAGACCAATACTACGACATACTTTCGTATTACAGGCCGCCGTCTGCCGTGTCTTTTAGGTGTTTTTTCTCGCCAGACCAGTGAGATTCGGAGCACTGTGCTGCTCCTCCGCTGTGGGTCTCTCCTTCCTTCTGAAGACGCTGTTTGGATGGGTGCCTTCAGTGTGAGTGGGCCCCCCGCATGTTATCACGACTGAGCCGGCTTGCCTTCTGCGCCTTGATTTTTAGCCCGTGAGGCCCCTGTCACCCCCCGCACAAACTGCGCAACCAATGCAACAGGAAAAGAGACTGAGAGGGCCTCTGAGCGCGTCGAGCATGATACCCAGAGTCGGCAAAACACGGGCGTGTTCATGGTGGTGATGCTCTGTCCATTGACGGTAGGCACATACAAATAAATCCAGTAAGTTCCAGTGCGTCGACAGTTCCCTTGCATTGTTCCTTTTGGGGCCTGGCTCGGTAAGTGTTGGGCGATACAGACGCCAACGACAAAACGGACCCCGGTAACGCCTACCCTAACTGTGCACATGTGTACCTGCCTGATCCGCTTCCGAATGTCAAGTTCACAGGAAAGAACGAGTGACGACAGCACCAGGGCGCTTCTCCATGCTCTAGCTTTGCGGGGTATCCACCTGGGCTGGCGTAGTAGCCCCTTCCCTCAGCGAACCCTCTCACCCTATGTATGAAAGGGCCTTGCATTTGCGCGGCACCTTCTCCGTTTAAGGCCTCGTCTCCACGATTTGATGCCTAGCGCTGGGGCCTGCAGAGCGGTGGTGACCCTTCTTGCCCTTTTAGGCGGCGCCTGCACGTTATCCTGTCAAGCCCGTTGTATCTTGGGTCGCTCCTGCCGTCATAAAGATACGCAATTGCCTAACTAGGTCTTGCCGAAGACATCCGTTCGCCCTCTTCGCCAATCGTGAGCGATGCCTGGCGCCACTTGCGCCTTCCATGAGCACAATAAGACAAATCAATCGTGTGCCACTTTCCATGTCCTGTTGTATTGTCGTGCCTCGCCTCTTTCTTCTTTGGTTCCGAAACTTCTCCCCTTCTTTATCTTGGGTCTTCTCCTTCTTTTATTCTCAACTTCTACAGAATTGTCAATGGCCATCACTGCCGGCGACATTTCGCTCGACATCTCATTCAGCTCATAACCCCAGTCTCTGCTTCGACAGCAGTGATTCATGGACCCATATCTTTCGTCTCGTCGCGGCGCTCTCCTTCGCATCCATCCTCGCAACTTGTCCCTTTCGTCCTCATAGTAAGCGTTGCCGCTGATTTTGTCACCAAAGTCCCATTTCTTCGCTCCATTGAAAGCAATCTCCATTTTCGCGCAGCATGCTAACACGATACCCATCCAGACCCCATCTCGGCCCCCGCAATCGGCCCCGTAACATGGTCCTAGCCGTCTTTCATCCCCGCACATCACCATCATGTTAACGACATCTGCTTCCGCTCTGGCGCCTCGCGTACGCCTGGCCCAGTCACGCATTCTCGGCTCTCGAACACTGGCTGCAGCCGGGACTGTCGCCGTGCTCACCCGGCACCGCCACCTACAACAAACCCGTGGTTTTGGCTTTGGCTGGTGGGCCGACCACGTTGACCATGAGCAGCGTCGCGAGATGCGTCGCCGTTACAAGGCCTTGCGCCACCGGTACTCGGATGCGGTGAACCGCAAGATGCTCTGGGAGCAGCAGCATGCCAACAATGCCGACACTGCACAAGCGTACCGGCGCTTTGCCCAGCACTACTGGCAGCCCAAGCGGTACTTTGCCTTTAGCCGGTATTGCTCCAACAAGGACAACTTTTTCAAGTCGTCAGAGGCGGGCAGCGGCAGCCGCACTTCGAAGAGCAATGCCACTGGCGCAGAGCCGACCATAGAAGACGTTGAGCGCAATGCGTGGGGCCACTTCTTGTTCCGCGACGGCGAGCGCACGCAACCTTCTTGGTCGTCCTCGTTTGACGATATCCGAAGCTACATTGCCAGACGCCAGGAAGACCTTCTCAAGGAGACGCCATTTGGCACCTCGACGGCCAACACAACGAAAGCGACATCTTCAGCATCGTCGTCTGCGTCCGGTGTATCTGCATCCACAACCTCGTCCTCCGGGACGCTTCCGCCCGACGCCGACTATGTTATTGACCCGATTACGAACCGTAAGGTGTCCAAATCCTCTGCCAAGTCCACACCGGATGAAGTTGTCTACGATATGGACCTCCCCCCAACACAAGCCGAGATGCGCGCGTACAAGAATGTGTCGGTCGACGACACTGCCTTCAACAGCCCCACAATTGGCGCCGCCGTCGCCGATTCTATCAGCTTCAAGAACCGTGGCGACGAGGGGGCACCCACGTACGACGATTTGGACAAGTACAAGCCCATCAAGCACAATGAACCAGACGGCAAGCCGACCGACGCGCCCATCGAGATTGGCCATGAAGGTTACGACCAAGCAGAGGTCCAGCAGTACAAGCCATTCAAGTGGAACGAGCCGGATGGCAAACCTGTCGACAAGGCGGTCGAACTAGGCCACGAGGGCTACGACCCCGAGGAGCTGGCCAAGTACAAACCTTTCCTATGGAACGAGCCAGATGGCCAACCTACAACCAAACCGACCGAATTAGGCCATGCTGGCTACGATCCCGCCGAGGTGCAAAAATACCAGGCATTCAGGTGGAACGAGCCCCACGGCCAGCCCGAGGGTCAGCCCGTCGAGCTGGGCCACGCGGGCTACGATCAGGGTGAGGTCCAGCAGTACCAGCCATTTGGATACCATGAGCCTCACGGCCGGCCTCCCGTCGTCAACGAGGAGAAGGGCCATGACGGATATGATGCCGCCGAGGTTCAGAGCTACAAGGCATTCCGGTACAACGAGCCAGATGGCAAACCCCCTGTTTCTACCGGTGAGCTTGGTCGCGAAGGTTACGATCCCGCTGAGGTGCAGACCTACCAAGCCTTCCGATACAATGAGCCCGATGGCAAGGCATCAGAGACCGCCGAGGATGTTACCGACTCATCAGAGCTCTCTTCGTATGGCGCAGTCCGATACCAGGAACCCGACGGCAAGCCAGCCGTTAGCGCTGACTCGACAGCCGACAGCCTGAAAGAGTACGACACGAAGTCGACCAATGCGGAGCCATATGATGAGGCGTACTCCACTGTTCTGCGGGAATTGGGGGCGCTGTCTCACCACAACGGCGAGGCGGCCGCTCCGAGCAGCGGCTCGTACGGCTCCGGGTCGGAATCCGGCGAGACCGCCACTGCTTCTGGAAAGCAGGCCAAAAGTGACGGTGCTCACCCCAGCCGATCTGTGCTCGAATCGTCAATGAACCGGATCAGTGCTGAGCACGATGCCATCGACAGGCTGGCCAGCGTCTCCATCAAGTCGCATAAGAGCCGCGCTCGGAAGCAGATGACTGATGCGGAACGCAAGCAAGCACACCTAGACCCGTACTGCACGAAACCCCAGGGCCTCGAGACGGCCTATGCCGAGGAGTGCGGTGGTGGGGGTACCGTGCCATTATTCGTCAAGACACACAAGCGTGTCGATCGTGACACCCCTTCCTTGTCTGCGGCCGAGACTTCGACTTCCACAGAACCGTTCGTGTACAAGGTTCTTGCCTACAACCCCGGTATGAACACGATCGACATTGCCGAGACATCATCGACCGTGCCAGATGCATCGTCGCCCATGCCGGCTGCGGACGTGCTGCTGCGACTTTCCAACCCTGCCAAGTTCTTCCCCCACTTTGAGCCTCTCCGCGCCCAGGGCTTCGAGATCGTGTCCGGCAGCGGTGACGTCCTCATCTTCCGCAAGGTGCGCGAGCCCTCGGATGGAGAAGGCAGCGCGCCGCCCAAGAAATCAACGCCCAAGATCGCCCAGAAAACGGCGCGGCGCGCCATTCCTGCCACGACCGTCAATCCTATCGACATGACCGGCAAGCATGGCTATGTGCCTCCGTCAACGGCGAACTTTGTCTCGCCCACCGGCTATGTCAATCTAGACCTCCCGCCTCTGTACGAGAGTTCTACTGCCGCATCAGCGGATTTGCCATCGCCACCTCCTGCTTCGGCGAAAGCTTCGTCTACATCCTTCCAGTCTGGCATTGGCGTCCGCCGTGAAGAGCCTGTGTTCAGTGGGCCCAAAGACAGCAGCAGCAAAGCCGGCACGACTGCCGGTCCTGGTGTGGCCAAGCGGATGGTGGTCGGTGCCACGTGGGTTGCGGGCGTCTCGTATGTCATTGGGGTAGCGAGTGAATACATCAAGGGTCGTTGACAGCTGGTTGTTCGCAACGAGTCGTCGGCAGGGCCGACGAAAGGAAGTCATTCCTCTCTTGTCTTTCTCTTTTAGTTCCTGCATTCGTTCCATTTTCTAGTTTCTTTTCCTTTCTCGTACGTCCTTTCCACTTGTTATTTTACATAGTCGTCCAACCGGAGCACTCCCTGGGTTTTTACTTCACATTCTGTTTTCTTTGTGGGGCTCTTTGCTGAGAAGCCAGCCTCTTGTACATTTCCTATTCCTCATGTCCCCCATTCCCCCAGTACCTACCTTTTCTGTGCCTATCTCAAAGCACCACTTCCCCGGCGTCTGACTATGCTGTAGGTGATACCCTACTTTACTGTCAATTTTGCTTGCTCATTTGCATACTTATTTTGTGGTGTTGTTTGGTCATTGGACATCACCATGTTGGATTGTTTTCGGTGCGTCGTTGGAATTGTTTTTGGTCATGCTGCCAACCCTTCTCATGGAGTTCATTCATAGTTTTGTAGCTACAAATGCACCACACAATATTACCATACGTCATGCCCAAAACAAATTTAAAGACCGGCATCTTGTCGTGTTTTCTGTCCGTGGGTCACTCAGTACAAAAGCAGTAGTTTCCATAATCCTCCCGTTCAATGCCAGAGCATATTTGCCTCTTGCCATGCAATTTGTAACCCAGTACGAGCTCGTCTGTATGCCTCAAGCTGACGTGTTGCAAGGAAAATTCCAAGTAATTTTTACAACCCCGTATCCAAACAAAACCATCCGTTATTTATGCACAACCTCGCTGAACCCCCGGTCGAACTCGTACATGCTCCGCGCCGAGGCACCAGGCGAGTGTCGATGTTGGTGATGACGGTGTGTAGTGGTGGCTTCGTCACCACCACCCGCGTGCGGATGGCACCCACACACCATCCCCGTCGACTGCAGCATCATCGCCCGCCGGTATTCCTGCGCGTCCCAGCTCTGCCGCCGGTCCAGGGACGGCGTCCAGGCGGTGGTGGCAGCCATGCAGTGCTGGGCTGCTTGCGACGGCGCAGGGGACCGGGAGCAAGAGCAAGAGCGAGAGCGAGAGCGGGAGCGGCTGCGGCTGCCGCACACGGGAGGAGACGGCGGTGCCAGAAGGGCAGTATGACCTGGTAGCTGATGGGCACGCGGCGGATGGACACTCTGGCCGTGGGTGCGGTGGTGGTGTCGGTGTGGGTGGGCGAGTAAGTGCCTCTCCAAGGCGGCCAAGGGGTCCAAGGGATCCTGGCGCACGGCGGGCCTTGTGTGGTTGTAGTTGGCACTGTTTGTATCCACCGCGGTAGCCGAGCCGTAGCTGCTGCCGCTACCGTCGCGGTAATGTGATGGGTCTGGGGGTAGCATCTTCTTCAATATATGGTAATGGTATCAATATGGGGTGCTGTAGCATTTGTTTGCGTTGGGGTAAAGGGAAGAAAGAATAGAGATACGAAGGAACAAGACCACACTATGATGGATTGAGGTGAAGGCTGTCACCATATATATATCACTGTTCATCTTGGGCTGCTCGTTTCCGTTTGTAAGGCACATCATCCCATCCCAATTGCCAGTCCCCTTGCAGTCAGGCGACGAAAGAAGCACGGTGGTACTCAGCCTGTCAGCGAATAAATTAAACAGATGCTGTTTTGTCCGGTTATGTGCGACTGTGGCGAGAGTGACCTCAGAGAGAACGCAACCGTTGGAGCAGTCACCAATTAGGTTGTAGACCACGCACTCCACGCCACCATGTATGACTGTCTGGCCTCCCAATGTATGCCACACATCGCAGCAGATGGCTGCAAACATTGTCGGAAACAGGTGAAGAGATGTTTCAGTTTCTTTGTTTCTGACTGACTTTTGTCTCGCTCCATTGCTTCATTGATTATTTTCCCCTCTTCATTATCCTCGTATCTCAAATGTGTCCTGCCAAATTTGCCTCAGACCGTGGTCTGGCCTGCCTTGTCTTTCAAAGCGCGTGTCGCGTGTCAATTAGCATGGAATTGAGAGAGTCGCGGACTTATACGCTGCCCATCAACTCATGTAGCATGCAATGCCGTCGTTGTCGCCACACAGCGCGAGCTTAAAAGCACACCACTTTTCCGTACTTGAATTGAACAGCCCACCAGTACGGCAGCTACATTACTATTACGTCGCAATGTTTTATTTTATCAGAGCATTTCTATGGCACACAGTATGTCGAATTTTAATACCAGACTTGCCTGATTGCCTTGGCTACCACGTCCAGCAAACAAAATAATATGAAAATCACGCCAGGGCAAAAACCACGCTACGGAGTACGTGAACTTAACCAAAAAATCGGGCTGCCTAAGTTGCTCTAGAACAAAATACATAAAATATCCATAGATGCGTGCGGGACAGGTGTCAAACATCCAGGTTAGGAAGGGTCTAACATTAACCCCAAAACGCGTCGATACAGTGAAGCGCCAGCAGGTATGCATAAATATCGATTACTTTACCTGGTTTGACTCGCGTCTTTGGAAAATTCACGCACATTGTCCCCTAGGTCTATGATACAATGCTGTTTCCAAGGTGGCCCCAGGCTGCTTCATAGGACGAAGACGAAAGGCAGCCCCAATTTCTTATTTTCTCCGTCTTCAAAACAAGAGTAAGCATAAGCCATTCTGGATTTCGTCCGTAGAGGGGATACTGTAATGAATACCAATGCAATCAAGTTGCCAGACAATAATACTTGTTGTATGAGCTGCTAATTCTGTGCTGCAAGCCTTTCGACCAACGGACTTCTGTTCAAGCTTTCCTGCCTTGAAACTCAAGCCTTCTGCCAAGAACAACTGCCGCTGCTAATCCCTTGGCTTGTCTGGGCACAAGGACGCCACCATTCCCGACAACTCGGAACTTTTGCGACCCTAGAAGCCTCTTCCTTTTCTATGATCCGGGGACACCTTACCTAGCACGACTCGACTGCCATTTCACTCTCTGCGCAAGGGAGACAAACTGACAAGGTACGAGGGAGACGAAAGGCGGGACAAAGGAAATGAACAGAGTGATCATGGTCGATTTTCAGTGGGTCCAACCAATCTGAGCCACAAAATTCTCCATGACAGGGACAGGGCCCATGCTCGCCCGTTGCCCTATTGTCTTGCTCGCCCCGGCCGTATGTAAACGCCGGCGCCTGCGGGGCCTGGGAAAGGGGAATATTTCAATGGACTGGACCCTGGCACGGAAATCTTATGCACCTTGTGAATACGAGGCGTGCTAGCGCGGCTTAACTCTAATAGTACGCTTGTCAGCCTGGTTGAGAACGCAATGCGAGTAGCCGAAGCGTGCCGCAGAAGTGGAAGGGATAGACAACAGACGATGACGTTGGCCGGCGCCGTTGCATTCTGGGTGAGACCACGCCTCGGAAACCGGTATTCCATGCTGACGCCGTATTCTTATTCTTTTATTTTCTTACTTCGTACGTAATGTGGTAATGTGCTGTTCGCAAGTTTTGGTACGCCCGACGAGCCATCACACTTGCCAAACCATTCGAGCCGTGTCGCCCCTTTTAAATGCTGACTGCGCCGCTCTCTCTGGCCCTTTCATCAAAGGGATAGGAAGAAGGCATGCACTTTTCTCGACGATGCATCACGTTTGTCGCGAATGAACGGGGTGCAACGCGCGTCGAGACCTCCGATGCCATTGCTTACACATTGTTCCGACCAAATTGCCCGCCAAGGCGAGCCAGATTGAGAACGGCCCGGCACTATGCGCATATCACGGGGCCGCGCCCGCGTATGGCGGCGCGTGGCATTTGTCTTGGCCGCCATCGCCTTGGTCTACTTAATGCTGCCTCTCGACAGCCACACGCGACTGGCCGTCCGCCGACTGTTCCACACCCCGCTGCAGCGCACCTTTTCACTCCAACAGCTGTTAATGACACCGCCGCCGTACCCCGTCGTCCTGGCGACAGACGTTGTGCTCGTTATCAAAACGGGATACGGAACGCGGGGCAGGCTGCCAGGGACATTGGCATTTCTCGACACGGGGAACAGCACGAACGCTGTCCCTGAAGGGCCTCTTTTCAGCAATATATTGCTGGTTGGTGATTTTGTGACAGAGCGTGGGCAGCACTATCACTGCAACGGGGAGGAGTTGCCGATGAACGATGTGGTGGGCATGACGATTTCGCTTGCCGGGCCGCACCCCAACGAAAAGGAGCCCGCCCCGAAGGTTGGCTTCTACCACGACCTGCAGAATGCCATCCTCGCAAAGGACGAAGAATCGGCAATGGCATTGTCCAAGAAATTCGGCTGGGAACTCGATGCCTTGAAAGTAGGACCACCCAAAACCCCTCCCCCTTCAGTGTGTGACTGTCTTCCCCACGTCCCGGCATGAACCGCCATTCTTACCACGCGCAGTTTATCTCCAGCCTTGAGCTCGCCTACCGCCGCTTCCCCGACAAGAAGTGGTACATCCTCGCCGACGACGACACGTACCTCGTGCGGCCAGCGCTGCGCCAGTTCCTCGGCCAGTTCCACCCCGCCTGCGAGCACTACCTCGGAAATGGCGTCGGCGGCTGGGAGGGCCGTTTTGCCCACGGCGGATCGTCCATTTTCCTGTCCCACGGCGCCATGCGCCGCCTCTTTGATGGCCACCCCAAAATCGTCACTGCCGCCCACACGACGGCACTCACCACCGGCATGGGTGACTCCCTGCTGTCCAACACGCTCATGAAGGTCGGGCTCTACGTCGAGGAGGAGCACAGTGTCTTGTTCAATGGCGAGCCGCCCGAGGTCACCAAGATCCGCCCGGACCGCTTCTGCCTGCCGGTCCTGTCCTTCCACGGCCTGCGTGCACCGGACCAAACCTTGGCCGTGGACCGCGTCCTCCAGACCAACTGGACCGCGCCGACGCCCCCGCTGTGGCGCGACATCTGGAGCCTGTATGGCGGCCCGTCGCTCGAATCACTCGAGGAGACACCGCACCGTGTTGACTGGGACCATGTGGGCTCGCTGGACGAGCACACCACGACGGCACGTGATGTCAAGCAGGCGAGTGACTGCCAGGCGCTGTGCGAAGCCCGTCGCGAGCAATGCATGGCATGGCGGTGGGAGCAGGAGACCGACGAGTGCCACCAGAGCCCGTGGGTGATTGTGGGTGGCAAGACAGAGGGAAAGACGTCGGGACTCAATCTGTGGCTGGTACGAAAACTAGACGAGTCATGCAATACTTGAACTGTGATGGGTGGCGTGCGTAAAACAGGATTCAAAAAAAAAAGTTAATTAGAAATAGAGATTATGAGCGATTATACCCCATCATCTTTAGAATACCATGGATTGCGAACGCATGACCAGTAGACTATGACACTGTCGATGGCTCAGCATGATACTCCTGGATGACATATTGTAAGAAGTCAGAGTACTTGGATTTAGAAGCTTCCACCAGATCTACTAACTGGTGAGGTTCCCTTGTTGTCCCTGTTTTTCATGACTCCCTGTCCACTGGGAGCTGTATTGCTTCAAAAAGGAATATGCCTTATGTTTTTGGTCTCCTTTAAGCGTGTACAGACAGTTGTACGCTCGCAGACCGAACTAATAATTGTTGATTTGAATTTTAACGATTGGTTTCATGTATGGTTTTCGTGACATTGCTTTATTTTAACCAAAAAAAATAGTATAATATTCACGCATGTCAATCGAAATATCTCCTCATCGAAAGACTCAATTGAAGTATTTACATGTGGTAGAATCTACAGCACATCGAGGTAGACCATTTCCAGGTGATTTTTGCAGCTGTCGGACGTTTCCGAGGAAGAAACAACGGTCGGCTGTCTCCACCAACAAGGCTGGCACCTTCCGTAAACAAACAACATAATGCGGGCCGGTCCTTGTTCAGTTTCAAGGAGAGTAAAATCTAACATTGTTAATTTGCCTTCACGAAATTTGGCTATGTCGAGCAGAAATTACATCGTAATTGTTCACAGAATTTGACGTACTTGGAATCACTAAAACGCACACGCAATCATGGCCTTGTCTTCGAATTGTGTGGCACCCAATGTGAGCGGGTGATATCTATTGCAATAAATCATCAATAAACGGAGCTCGACGTAGTTTACAACGTAAGATACTCCGTGAGCACACCTAAATACATTGCAGTTCTGGAGAGGAGAAACGAATTCACATTTTAGCATCTCGTAATTCGGTTAGCCAAGTGCAAAACGAGTTGAACTTGCAGCCTCGTCGAACTTGCAGGGGTTCTGCCCCGCCCCCGCTGCGCCTCCTTATTTTTGCAGTTTGTCCATGAGCTCAAGTCAATACGCATTGCAGGACACCTTGTACTGCGTAGACGTTTACGGATTCTTTTCTTTTTTTTAAAAAAAATTATCCAATAAATATCTATTCTTGTCTTTGGCGAGCCAATCTTCAATATACCACATACGGCTCACACGCTACCCGTAGTCAAGGTGACCATGGCCACAGACGCAACGCAACTAGGAGCAGCTGTGGCAGCCCTCCCCACCAGAAGCCACGGTCCGCCGACGGCAGAGAACACGTTGCCGTACCGTGGCAAAGCGATCGACAGCAACGGGCTGCGTCTGCTGACCATCGAGCCGGCTGCCAAAGACGACGATCCCGTTGTCTGTACGCTGGTCGAGACGCGGTTCGGCAACAAGCCCAAGTTCCATGCGCTGTCGTACACATGGGGTGAAAAGGCGCCCGATGATCCGACCATCACGCTCAACGGGTTCCCGTTTGGCGTGCGACGCAACCTCTTTGATGCGCTCACCTTCCTTCGGCGCCAAAACCAAACGGCGGATGCAGGCCAGCAGTTCTGGATCGACGCGATTTGCATCAACCAGAGCGACGTCGAGGAGCGCAACCGGCAGGTGCGGATCATGGACCAGATCTACTTTCGGGCGACCGTCGTCGTCGTCTGGCTGGGCAAAGCGTACGAGCGCTTCGAGGCCCCCCTTCGACCGGAAACGGGCGTGGAGAGCGACTACTGGGACGGCATCACCACCGCCACCACCACCAACAACACCGACACCGTCGCACACAGCGGCCGAAACGCGTACGGCCGACAATGGGAGCTCTGCGCGCAGTTGCAGGTGGACCCGTACTGGGAGCGTGTCTGGATCTTGCAAGAGATTACAAAAGCGTGGACGCTGCACGTCAACTTTGGCAGGCGATCGTCCTATACATGGGACGAGTTTCTCGTCTTGTTGCGCGCCAACACCAAACGGGAGGACGCCCGGGCCGCGCAGCTGGCCGGCCCCTTGTGGCTGCACGAGAGCCTGCGTGCCAAGGACCACCGGGGCGCGCATACGCTGATTGAGCTGCTCCACGATCACCGGGATGCCAAGTGCGCCGATCTGCACGACAAGATATACGGCCTCCTGGGCATGGCAACAAACGGCGGCGGGTTTCCCATCGACTACAACAAGTCGCTGTTCGACCTGTGGATGGACACCATGGTCTTCATGAACGGAAAGAGGCTCTTGACGGCGGAGCACAACGTTGTCTATGTCGGGCAGCTGGTCCGACGCATCCTCCAAGTCGCCGACAGCGATCTTCGACTGCCAGCCATCGTCGCCGGCGCAGAACCCGGTGGCGATGCAGCACATGCCACGTATGTCGAGCAGATTGCCGCGAGCGACCGCGTCGACATTGCCACCGAGAAGCGCCATGTCCTGGACCGGCTGACACGGCCGGCACCCATGCACCCCCAGGCCTATCATCACCATGCGACCGTCCTGGGCCAGATCCTACTGGTGGGCCCCACGACAGACAGCATCGTGGCCGAGCCAGGCACGTTGTCGATGTGGTCCAGTCGCATTGACGACCTGTACGATGCAAACGAAGTCAAGGATGCGCACACGGAGAGCAACAATCTCATCCGCGTGCTTCTTGATGTGGACGACGCGCAGATGGCGGCCGCGTGTGTGTCCATCCCGTCGACCGTCTTGTTTGCCCCCGAGACGTTTCCGGTGGAAGCCCGTGAGTTTAGGGCGGCAGACGTGCCGGGGGCAGCAGAGCTGGCGGAGCCCGGTAGCACAGAGTCCTCGTCTTCTGCGGCCCCCAAACTATACTATCTCGAGGCCATCACGGGCCTGACACGCCACAAAATGGGCGTGGCGGCGGGGCTGGTGAAGGCCGGCGACATCATCTGCGAGGTCGGCCCGCATAGGCTGATCGTTCGGTTGTTCCACGAGGGTCCATTGGCCGGCAGGGCGTGCGTTGTTGGCACGGCGCTCACCACAGAAGACATTTGTCGCAACAACGCGCACGTGTACGCTGCACAACACGTACGCATCATCGACCGGTATGCCGACATCTACCTTGGCAAGGAGGCGCTGTATGTCATTTCTGGGTTGCACGGCATCCGTTCGGGCTCTGGTTAAGGCACCGTATAGAACTTTGCTGTTTTGCTGAAGCGGGTGCATCCAGCCGTTGAGCAGATTGGTAATCATGCATGTTTGCCAGTGGTGCATCTCCACATTCTCCGGTGATCGGGTGTTGGATGAGGGGAGAGACATTTGTAAACGAACAAAATACTGGCATTACCGACTGGCGGGCTTTTTAATTTCGGATTTTATTTGTTTATTTTAGTTTTTCACTTTTCTACGTCTTGTGCCCCGCCCAATCCTTGCCACCTGTACGCATTATACATCGACTTTGACACACGTCCCAAGACCTATCTTGACATTGAAAAACTCACGTCAACATTTTTTTCGCAGACAAGTGCTAGCATGGACGGCGAAACACGCACATACCTGGCTGGCTCACCCAGTGGCGCCCTGCAACGCCGGACGGCCCGCATTGCGCTAGGCGCGCTCGAGGTGCTGGTTCGCATCACACATTCGGGCGTCTGCGGCACCGACGCACACGACCGCACGGCGTCCTGCGGCCTCGGCCACGAAGGCGTCGGCGTCATCCACCGTGTCGGGAGCGAAGTGACGGCCGTGCAGGTCGGCCACCGCGTTGGTCTCACGTAGGTTGAGGTTGATGGTCGAGGCCCCCCACGTGTTGTGCTCGGTATTTCATTCCGGTCGTCAGCACTAACGACATACGACATCGCGCAGCTTCCAAACCCATGTAAGGCACCATGGCATTGCGTATTGTTGTACCGGACCGGCAGACAGAGACGACATCTGCTGACACAAACACGCTAGGCCTGCGGGTCCTGCCCCGAATGCATCGCCGGCTACCGCCAGTACTGCCACAAGTCCGTCGGCCAAAAGTACGGCGCCGAGGAGCACGGCACGTTTTGCGACTACGCCGTCCGCCACCAGGACTTTGTCAACCCGATCCCCGACGGCCTGCCCTCCAACTACGCGGCGCCGCTTGTCTGTGCGGGCATCACCGTCTACGAGGCGCTGCGGGCGGCCGACGTCCAGGCCAGCGACCGTGTCGGCGTCGTCGGTCTCGGCGGCCTCGGCCATTTTGCGGTGCTCTACGCCAAGGCCATGGGCTGCGCCGTGTCGGTGTTTTCGGCGAGCGACAAGAAGCGGGCGGATGCGCTCGCCATGGGTGCCGCGGCGTTCCATGTACTGAACACGACGACAGTCGACGCGGCCGCGAAGCCGTTGGAGCTGGATGCGTCCTCCCAGGTGGATGTCCTGCTTCTGTGCGGCGGCGCCGTCACCGACTTTGGCGTGTACGTATCGCCCCCCTTGCGATCGCCTTACAGTCCTTCTCGGTACGACGACATAGCCGCTAACAAACAGTCTCCTTCCTCTTCTCGCACGCCGTGCCCGGGTCGTGCCGGTTGTCATACAAACAAAGGACATTACCGTGCCGTGCGTTCCTCGCGATGGGCCCGTCATCAGGATACATGACATGACACAGCACACAGCACTAACCATGGTCGTTGCAGATACATGCCGTTTATTTTGCCTGGCATGAAGATTATGTACGTTACTGCATGTCATCTACAACGTCGTTGACGGCCACTAACGCTCCCCCTTCCAGCTTCAGCTTAGGCGCCACGAGAGAAAACGAGCAGGCTGCCCTCCGGTTTGCGGCGCGCCACAACATCCGGCCGTGGATCCAAGAGTATCCCATGTCCGAGGAGGGGCTCACCGATGCCTTTGCGGGGTTGGCCGACGGCACGATGCGGTACCGTGCGGTGTTGAGCAAGGAGCTGGGCAATGCGTTTTCTGTGTAGGACGGGTTGGTAGGATGGGTTGGCACGAGACGGGTGGACGTCGTGCACGCTAGCTTGTAGAGATGAGATACACCAATACGAACCACCGTACAATCCTCCCCGCCAACTTATGTCCTGCCGTGACGATGTGCTCCTGCCCCGTCCGCGGCGAGAAAGTCAAAATCGACACCGTCGTGCGCCTGCGTGACGCTCCGCTCGTACAGGCCGCGGTAGCCGCGCGTGGGCTGGCGGCGCACGTCGGCCGGGCCGCGGCTGGCTTTCGCGCCGTCGAGACGCAGGCGGCGGTCGTCAATGCGCCGCTGTATTTCTGCGTCGTCGACGTCCAAGTGCAGCCGCCGCTGCTCGACGTCACACTCGATCCAGTCGCCGGTCTCGATGACACCCAAGACGCTCGCGGGCAGGGCGGCCTCCGGGGCAATGTGCAGCACGATGCTGCCGCCGGCCGTGCCGGACATGCGCCCGTCGGACAGGCGCAGCATGTCCTTGACGCCGCGGGCGGCGAGCTTGCGGGGGATGGGCACGAGGCCGGCCTCGGGCATGCCGGGGCTGACAAAGCCAATGGGCCCAATGCCCTGGAGGACGAGCACGGAGTGCTCGTCGACGTCCAAGGCCGGGTCGTCGATGCGGTTGGCGAGGTCCTGCGGGCCGGCAAAGACGACGGCGCGGCCGCGGTGCTGCAGCAGATGGCGGTACTTGCTGGCGCTGGCCTTGATGACGGCGCCGTCGGGCGCGAGGTTGCCGCGCAGGACGACGAGGCTGGACGCAGGGTAGAGGGGGTCGTCGATCGGGCGGATGATTTGTGCCGAGAGGGGAAACGGCTGGACGTGTTCGGCGTCGAGGGCGGCCCCCAACGTCTGGCCCGTGATGGTGAGTGCGTCGAGCCGCAGGCGGGGGCGCAGGCGCTCCAGCAGCGCCGGGATGCCGCCGGCGTTGTGCAGGTCGGTCATGTAGTTGTTGCCGCTGGGCTTGAGGTCCACGAGCAGCGGCGTCTGGCGGCCAATGTCGTCGAGCAGCTGCAGGGTCACTTTGCCGTGGACGGCCGGGTGGCGGTTGGCGATGGCCAGCAGGTGCACAATGCCGTTGGTGGAGCCGCCGATGGCCTGGAGGACGGTGAGCGCGTTGTGGAACGAGGCCTCGGACAGGACGTCCTGCGGCGTCCGCTGGGCCCGCGCGGCGTCGACGGCGTTCTTGCCGGTCAGCTCGGCGATGCGCAGGCGGGCGCTGGACACGGCCGGCGCTGTGGCCCCGCCGCGCAGGGGGATCATGCCGAGCGCCGCCGTGATGCAGGCCATGGTGCTCGCCGTGCCCATGACGCCGCACGTGCCCGCCGTCGGCGCCAGCTCCTCGTTGAGCGCCGCAATGTCCTCGACCGCCAGCTCGCCGCCGCGGTACGCCGCCCAGTTGTTGCGGCAGTCCGTGCATGCGCCGATGCGCTCGCCCCGGAACGACCCGGGCATCATGGGCCCCGTGATGAGCGGCAGCACGGGCTTGTTCGCCGAAATACCGCCCATCAGCTGCGCCGGCACCGTCTTGTCGCAGCCGCCGATGACGATGCAGGCGTCCACGGGCTGCGCGCGGATCATCTCCTCCGTGTCCATGGCCATGAGGTTCCGCAGAAACATGCTCGTCGGCGACGAAAACGACTCGTGCACGCTGATGGTCGGGAAGTCAATGGCCAGGCCGCCGGCCAGCTGGACGCCGCGCTTGGCGGCCTCGATGAGCTGGGGCACGTTGGCGTGGCAGGGGTTGAACCCCGAGAACGTGTTGACGATGCCGATAATCGGCCGGCTCAGGGCGTCCTCGCTGTACCCCAGCGCCTTGATAAACACCTTGCGCAAGAACAGGGCAAAGTGCGGGTCGCCGTAGTTGGGCAGGCCCTGGCGCATGCCGGTGACCGGCTGGATGGGCCGGTCGAGGAGGTAGTCGGCATGTGGAGGGGCAGCCGTGTCGGCCGTGTCGGCCGTGTCGGCGGCGTTCTGCTCGGGTCGTGCGCTGGCCATGCTGGGCGATAGAGACGTGTGGTAGACAAGGACGAGTTTCTGTTCGTATGCGCTGTCGTCGGCCTTTGGCCAGATAACGGTGCTACCGGTGCCGCCCACCAACTCGATGGCGCTATTGGTGCCCTAAATTGCAACTGTGTGACACTGTCTGTGCCGTTGTCGCTGCCATGCCCGCCCACTCGCTAGCTGTTTCTGCCGCTGGAACTACAGTGGATTCAGTGGGTGGAGTGGACCCCCTGGCCCATAGCTTGGTTGGATTTCCTCCGCACCGCGGCATCTGATCTCGGCTGCCAATGGCCCGTCCGCCGAAGCTACAATTGACGCCCTGGACGTTTTGTGTGATATTTGTATATTATGTTTTCTGTGGACACATGCCAATGGTGACCAGCCGATGTCGTCCTCAGCAAATCCTACGGCCACCGTCGCCTCTCCTGCGCTGCTGGCTACCGGTCGTGATCGTCTCCATTGGTGGTCGCCCGCCGGCCCTGGCTCGTCTTCAGCAGGCCCGCGTGCGCATCCACCAGCGGGTTGGCCCACTGCGCTGTCCCGTCCTTGGCCGACCTCCGAAATGACGTCGCGCCCAGCCCCGTCGGCTGGTAGTTGATGTAGATGGACTCCCAGTGCTTGGCGGGCACCTCGTACGCCTCGTGCATAATGCTAAAGAGGTGGCCCACCGTCGACGCCTTCCCCGTGACCACCGTGTTCCAGTAGTCCCATGCCTCGCGGTGCACGCCGCCCAGCACGTGCGCGTACCTGTGCAGGCCCGCGTAGCTGCGGAAGTAGATCTGGACCATGACTTCGTTGGACGTGCCGCGGTCGTTGGCCAGGAAGCTGCGGGACCCGAGATAGCCAAAGCCCTCGTCTTTGTCCTCGTCCTCGTCCTCCTCCGCACTGCGCGCCTCGAGGTCGGCAATCATGCGGTCAAAGTAGCCGCCAATCGTCAAAAAGTACGGGTGCAGCGTGCCCAGGACATGGTTGCTGCGGGCGGCGAGCTGGATGACGGCCACGGTCTGCTGGGACGGGGCGGTGCTGCCCGGGAACTGGGCCGAGACTTTGCCGTCGATCACGTCGGCCATGGCCGGGTTCGCCCGGACGCCACCCCAGATCAGCAGAGTGTCGATGATCTGCGTGGCGAGGTAGACGACCGGCGGCAGGACGGCCCATTCGAACGGGGCCAAGGCGACGAGGAGCGACTGCAGCAGGGCGCCGAGGGTGATCCACGTCGACACGCCAATGGCGTCACGGAGGTACTAGACATGTCAGGCTGGCGGCGACAGACGTACATAACAAGCAAGGCGGCTGCACACTCAGCAGCAGGGACCGACGCACGTTGAGCTTGCTGGGACCGGACCAGTATTGCGACTTGGGCCGTGTCGCGGTCGGTGGGAGCAGTGCTGGAAAGACAGCCATGTTTGGTGATTGTGGTTTGCGTGGCTGTCGAAAAGGAGGTTGTGAGGTGCCGCGATTGCAACAGAGAGTGCCGTCTTTTGTCTGCTTTATCGTATTCTGGCTGATGGAGATGGGCCATAGAGGGGCAGCGTCGATCCCGTACGCCTAAAACCAAGACGCTGTGCTCCCCCAGGACCCCTCGGCGCCGATGTTGTCCGTCACATGCGACCATGGTATCTCGGAACACGACGAAAACGAGAAAACGGGTAAAGCAGCCACGCAAGGAGGGCAACACCAAAGACTGCCTCACAAAACATCGCGTTTTGCGTATTGCTGCAGGCGTCTCCACGGTCTGTCAGCACTAAACCTCGGTTCCGCAGGTTCAGTACGACGCGCTGGAGGGGTGCTCCAAAGCGTGAGATGCTTTATGCTAACGCTGCAAGATGCCGCTTATCCGCCCCAGAACACGAGCGGGCCAAGGAGGACAGTGCAGAACAAACGGACAAGAACGACGTATCACGTACAAAGGACATTCGCAGCGTCGCCCATGTTACGCAGCTTAGTATTTCCGCACACCCTCTGCATCTTACTACCTCCTGTTGTTGCCACGTCCCCGGCCTTGCTCCTCTCGTCCACCTTCTACATATTAATCACCGTATCCCAGTCGGGCAAGAACTGGATGTCGGCCATGAACAGGTCCAGCGACGCGAACGGGTCTTGGTTGCTGTCCTGGGCCAGGCCGGCCGACGGCAGAGAAGCATCCGCTGCGGGCATCTGTATTTCCTCCATGTCGCTGTCCGCAGACGGCCGACCGGCGACGTGCACGTAGGATGCCGCCAGGCCATTGTTCGTCTCTGCCGTCTGTGCATCCTGTCTGCTGACGAGGTCGTCGTTGCGGGCCTGCTCGCGCACGAGCGCGGCTTGCTGGTGCAGGCGATGCAGGTAGCTCCAGATGCTGCCGTCGTCCGCATGGCCGCCGGTGGACGCATCGCTGCTGCTGGCCGCGCCGCTGCCATCGCCGCTGAACGTGTCGGGCCCGGGCCGTCCGTGCAGGCGCAGCCCGCTGGGGAACAGCTCGTCCACGAGCGCCCAAGCCGTCTCTCGCCGCTGCTGCGCCACGGCGTTGGCGCGGCCGCGACGGCCTCTGCAGAGACAGAGGCAGCGCAGCACGTACGCCAGCGCATACCACTGCGTGTACATGTTGAAGAACCAGCCGTAGTGTGCGGCGCGGCTGTCTCGTATGAGCGTGCGGCTGCACGCCAGCGTCTCGCAGGCCAGGGCAAACGACCGCGCCTCGAGCGGCGACGCGTCCGACGCCGCCGCGTCTGCGTCGGACGTGCTGCCGCCGAAGCGCTTGAGCAGAATCTCCTCGCGCAGCTGCAGCACAAACGCCATCTTCTTGCAGGCCGTTTCCATGTGTGTGGTGGCGATGCGCGGCAGGTCGGTCGGCCCGCCCGTGTCCGGCGACACGCCAAAATGCATGTACATGTACCGCCCGGCGTCGCGGATGGTCTCGTGGCGCGCCCGGATGCGGTGGATGGCGTCGGCGACATCGACGACGGGGGCCACGGACGGGGCGCCGTGCACACCGCCATCGTCCTCGCCATGGCCATCCGCCGCCGACGTCCCTAGCGTGGGGCCCGACGGGCGCTCCAGTGTCTCCATCAGCGGATGCATCCGCCGGCAGGCTTCCGTCTGCAGCAGAAAGAAGGACATGTCCGTCCACCCCGTGGACGCCGCCGGCAGCGTCGTCATCGCCGGGTAGAGCTGCGCATCGTTGACGTTGCGCGGCACGCGCAGCTCCCAGTTGGTGACGGCAATCGTCGGCTGCAGGCCCTGGTCTTCGGGCGCGCGCGAGTCGAGGATGCACAGGTGCCACCACAGCCGCAGACGCATTTCCGTCTCAAAGGGGCTCAGCTTGAGATGGCTGCCGTCGCGGTGGAGGCCCATGGACTGGGCCAGGCGGATGGCGAGGCCGTTCAGGATCCACACGCTGCGGCCGACCTCGTGTGCTCGGAGGCAGGTCTGCCCGTGTTAGAAAGTGTAGCGTGACAAACAGTAGCCCCCAAAAAAGAGAAAACGACACCTACCGCGTAAATGGCCAAGGCTTGTATGCATTGAATGTCCGGCTGGTCGATGACGCGACGGACCGTGAGGAGCGCGTCCAATGCCGCCTTGCACTGGGACAGCAGGGCGTCTCTCTCCTCGGCGGGTAGGGAGGCGTCGCCGTTGTCGTCACCGTCGTCGTTGCACATGGATGTTACGGCGGCGTAGTAGATGGCAAACGTCAGCGCAAGGGTCGATGCTGCCGCCGATGCAGGATCTAGGATCGTCTGCACGACCGTCGACTGCAGCGTGGGAATGTGCAAGATCTTGAGCACAGGGTCGACATGCTTGACGTAGATACTCCAGAGCTGCAGTGCGCGCTGCGTATGGGGATAGAGGGCGACTACGTCGGGGTTGTCTCCCGGTTTGTGGTCGTGATGAATTCCTCGTTGTGCTGGGGACGGCGTCACTTTTTGCGTCACTTGCAAGTGCGACGCCGGTGTGTTGAATGTTGATGCTGCCGTCTGTTTGGGAGTATGGGCTGTCAGTATGGACAAGATTGTGTCTGATTCTAGTGTGTACATGTTGTGGCGATCACTTACATTCACATGTCCGCTCTGTGGCGTATGTCCTGTGCTTGGTGTGCCAAAGCAGGGCAGTGCCCGTTCGTCGAGTTCGTCACGCAGGAGGATTTCCCACGTGGTCGACGGTGCTTGCGGGTTCTGTTGGCTTTGGTCTTGGCTGTGTCTCTGGCTCAGCTGTGTCTGCTGAGAACGCGGAGACAGTTGCGGCAATGCGTTGCGTGGCGTGTCGATCGGACGTGGCGGCGATGTGGCGCGGGTGCTTTTCGTACTGGAAGGCTGCACTCGACGTACTAGAGGCACTATAGCCGACCCTGTGCTGTCGATCTGGCCGCCTGGCCTCTCGCTCGACGACTCGCCCGTTTGTTCCAGGAGCCGCGTCAACAACACCTCCACACGGCCCAGCCGGTTGGCGATGCTCTGCAGAGTTGGCCCCTTTTTCACGGCGTTGCCATCCGCGTCGGTCGTGGACTTGGTAGGATACACGCAGTTGACGCCTTGTTTTTCGCAGTTGCTGCACGGCACAGCCCGGTCGCAGCGGACCTTGCGCTGATAGCAGGCGTTGCACGATCGCGACACGAGTTTCTGGGGCGGATACGGGGCGCTGGCCGCAGGGTGCCTTTCCTTTTCTGTTGGATCTTTCATTTTTGCTTATTTTGCGTGTGACACAACCAGAATCAGCGTCGGCGCCGAACGGTCCTGGAAGGTGGATGATGGAGGCTGATCATACGAGGTCGGGAATTTCGGCGCCGGGCGGCCGAGCGAGTTGAGGTTAAAGTGGCCATAAAAGTGGAGCAATACAAAGTATCTCTTTGTGATGGACTCGCCCCACTTTTCCTGTTACATCCGATTTTCGTGTTAGCCGGACGCTCGGCGCCGCAGTAGGCCGGTAGTCGTATTTACAAAAACATACAACAGACGCGAGATACGCTGGAGCAAGGCGTAGCCCGGACAATATGAGTGCTAATTGTATCCGAGTGTGTAGTGGTATATATCAGTCGAATGCTGTGCTCGTCTCAACCAATGCACGGCATCCAGAGACAAGGCCACCACCCCATACCGATTATCACACAGAGACAACCAAAGAACCGTGCCACAGACGACATCGCCGGTCCAGAAGGCCCGACCTCTTCAGTTTACATCCCCAACCTATCCTCTCGCCCGCCTTGACCGCCCCCTCGCCACGATGTCGGAGACGACCACGGCCGACAAGGCCTTCGAGCAAGGCAATGACAGCTCCGAGTCGGCAACGTTTGTCGACGTCGAACGCAACATCCCAGTTCCTCAAGATGCCGTTGACAGTGCCGCCGCCAAGACCGCTGCTAAGAAAGGCACAAAAACAAACTTCAGCATATGGTCCAAGATTTACTACACGTCCATTCCTTGCTTCTTGGCCTACCTCATGTGAGTGAAGTATGAATACATTCTACCGCACCTTGAGACCATATTCGACTGACAAACACCAGCACTTTCTCGGCCTCGGTTGTCGCTCCCGCCACCACCACGTTCATGACCGAATTCAACGTCAGCCGCACCGTCGCCCTCTTGAGCGGCACCGTCTACCTCCTCGGCCTGTCCTTTGGTCCCATGTTCCTGGCGCCCATTTCGGAGCTTGTCGGCCGCCGCTGGCTGTACGTCGTGACATCGGCCAGCATCGTTGTGTTTGCCGCCGGTGCCGGTGCCTGTCACACGTTCGCCGGGTTCCTTGTCTGCCGCTTCCTGTGCGGCTTCTTCGGCTCGAGCGGCATCGCCATTGGTGCGGGCACCATCTTTGACGTCTGGGGCCTCACCAAGGCCCGCGGCCTCGCCACCCTGTTGTTCATTTACGGCCCCTTTATGGGCCCGTCCATGGGCCCGCTCGCCGGCGCCTACATTATGCACGAGCACGGCGGTGACTGGCGCTGGACGCAGTGGCTGATTGCCCTGATTGGCGCGCCCATTTTTGTGCTGATTCTGTTTATGAAGGAGACGTCGACGACGCGGGTCCAAGCGGCCCGTAGCCACAACAATACCAACAAGAAAGGCTGGCTTGGCGTCGTCGGCCAGGCCGTGTCCCTCTTGCAGGCGGCCGTCGTGCGCTCCACCACGATGCTGACCACCGAGGCCATTGCCTTTTCCATTACGCTGTACACCGGCTACGCCTACGCCGTTGTCTTTAGCTTCTTTGCCAGCGGCTCCTATGTCTTCTTGGTCGACTACGGCTTCAACGAGCGCCAGGTCGGCCTTGTGTTTCTAGGCGTTTTTATCGGTTACGTGCTGGCGGCTATGCTGCATACCATTGTCGAGAAGACGCTGTACGCCCGCGCCGAGCGGCTTGCCCCTGCCGGCCAGCGCCCGGCGCCCGAGCACCGCCTCTACTCGGCCATGGCCGGCAGCATCTTCTTGCCCATAGGGCTCTTCTGGTACGCCTGGTCCTCGCGCCCGGGCGGCAACTGGGCCGTCGTCGCCGCCAGCGGCATTCCGTTTGGCATCGGCGCGTTCGTCTTGTTTGTGCGTCCAGCCCTCTCTCGCCGGTTGATGTAAAGTCACACGCTAACGTCTTCCCCCCCCAGCTGTCCTCCATTATGTACTTGGTCGAGTCGTACGGCGCCAGTGCCTCCGCCTCGGCGCTCGCCGCCAACGGGTCCATCCGCTACATGCTGGGCGCCGTCTTTCCCCTGTTTACCATTCAGATGTACGAGAAGCTCGGCGTGCACTGGGCCGGCAGCGTCTTTGCCTTTTTGTCGCTGGCCCTGCTGCCCATCCCGTGGCTGCTGTTCAAGTACGGCCACAAGCTGCGCCAGAGGAGTCGGTTTGTGCCTGCGTCTGCCACAACGGCCCCGGCTGCCCCGACTGCCACGACGTCCCCTCCCACGACCGAGTAATTCGACGCACCACGTGCCCTGTCGTCTCGCGTTACCTCCTCCCTCTTGACCATCTTAGATTTCTTATGTGCATAACTTTTCTACGGGCCTCTTAGTACTTCATTCATGCTTGCTGTTTTAGGTGTCCGACCTTTTTTTTTTTTTTTTTTTTTTTTTTTTTTTTTTTTTTTTTTTTTTTTTTTACTTCTATTTCTGTTCTTTTTACATCGACTATATAGACTTACTAGACTTTGTCAAACACTTTCCATTCTGTGTCACTATTCATAGTTGTTTACGACGTCGTTGTATCAATAATCAATGGGAATTAATCAGTACTGGCACAACACTACTATTAATATATCACATGCCACCTACTGTGCAACCGCCTCGGCCACCTCTTCCGGCTCGTCCTTGCCCTGTGGCCACGTTCTGACGCAAAAGGCAATGACGACCGTCAGGACAATCTCAATGGCAAAGAACATGGCGGCCATGGGGTAGCCAATCGTGAAGTGCGGCGCCTGGCCCGTGTTGTAGACGAGCAGCGGCACCCAGGCCTGGAAGGTAAAGGAGATGGCCTCGACGCAGCCAATGACGAGGGCGCGCTCTTCAGCACTGTGGGCGAGTATCTCGTTGATCCAGGTGATGATGAGCGCGCCGGCGCCCGTCTCGAGGTACGTCAGGAGCCAGCCGACAAACATGGCGGGGATGTTCTCGGACGGCCAGACGCTGAGGATGATGCAGCCGGTGAAGGCGACGAAGCCCGCAAAGACGATGACGGGCCAGCGCATGCCCAGGGCGTCGCTGGTCCAGGCGTAGCAGAGCGTGAAGACAATCTGAAGGCCGTAGCCAATGGACGGCAGGATGTTGACCTCGGCGACGGACCAGCGGTGGGTGCTGGTCAGCCACACGTTGAAGTAGGCGTAGATGCGGATGCCGAGGACGTGAGCAATGAAGGCGGCGCTGAACAGGTGGATGGGCCACGAGAGCATCATGCGTTTGATGACGGGCCAGGTGATGCGGGCGCGCGCGGGCTTGCGGCCGACGGCGGCCATGCGGTCGACGGCCATTTGCTTTTCGCGGGGCTTGAGCCAGCGGGCGCGGGCCGTGGTGGGCGCGTCCGGGATGGCAAAGAAGCCGTAGAGGGCAATGGGGATGCCGATGATGCCGTCAAAGATGAACAGCCAGCGCCAGGCCGCCAGGCCGCCCGTGCCGTTCATGCCCTTGTAGAGCGCCGCCTGCAGGTAGCCGCTGAACAGCTGGGCGGCCGACGACGACGCCTGGAAGATGCAGGCGCGCTTGCCCAGCTCGTAGGGCGTGTACCAGTTGCCCAGCAGCGTCATGATGCCCGGGTAGGCGGACGCCTCGAGCAGGCCCGTGAAGAAGCGCAGCGCGTACAGCGTCTCCACGTTCTTGGCGCCCGCCATGGCCATGACCAGAAACCCCCACAGCAGCTCGAGCGACGGCAACCAGATCGAGGGCCGCACGTACGTCAGGGCGATCTGGGACGGCACCTGCCCCAGGATGTAGCCAATGGTCCAGTAGGTGGTCAGGAAATTCAAGTCGTTGCCCTGCATGTCGAGGTCGCCCTTCATGCCCGAGACATAGGCATTGCTGACGTTGGTCTGGTCGAGGTACTTGACAAAGTAGGCGATGCACGCGTAGCTCAGGATCCACCAGTCGATCTTGGCGATAAAGGCCCGCTCTTCGGGTGTCTTGTCGAGCGTGTCCCAGAGGACGCGCAGGATGCGTTTCGAGAGGGGAAGTTTGCGGTGGGTGTTGGCGTGGGCATCGGCGCCGTTGGTGGTCGATGCATTGCCGGCCTCGGCCTCGCCGTCGGACACGGCGTCTTTGACGTCGGCGACAGGCTGCTTGCCCACCACACTGTCAATCGTGGCCATTGTGGGTGGAGGGTGAAAGATGGATATACGAGAGCCGGTGAACTTAAGAAAAGAAAGAAAAAAAGGATGGAAAATCAACAACACGACTATTTGTCCTCGTTGTCGCCCGTGCCGATGATCGTCGTCCTTTTCTACTTCTCATCTTAACCTCACAATCATGATGCCATCCACGATGCGAGCACGTTATCTTTGGGTCCTGTCGATGGTATCTCTGACCCAGAAAGGGATGTGATTGCGATCTGGATGCCGGGACACAGACGAAGATTCTCGCATTGGCATATCCTCTGGACAGTCCGTCGAGGCTAATCGGGCAAAGGCTCCACCGGCCAACGGATCGCGCCCCGACCAGAATTGCCTCATTCGGACTGGTGTAAGCCAGACCTGTCACGCCAATGGTACGGATGGGACCGAGCTCTCGTGCGGCAGGCACGTCGTGACAAAGAAGATAGACGTGCGTGCAGAGGTTGGGTGGCGTTTTCCGTTGCTGGCATCCACCTACGCGTGGCGATTTGACGCGGAGTGAGCCGACGAAGTTGTGGATTTTCCAGTTCATCTTCCTCACGAAGGCCGCAGCATGCAGTTACAGGTACGATTGCGTTGTTTTTTCTTTGTTCTTAGGAATATCGTATGTGCCTTCTGAATTCATGATCGTTACATCCTTCCCACCCTACTGCCCCCAAATCTTCTCCAGATACAGCAGCCAGTTCTCACCCAGCACCTTGCGCATCTTCTCCTCGCTCCAGCCGGCACGGCCCATTGCCGCCGCCAGCGCCCCACGCTCCGCCAGCGGGCCCAGCGGCTTGACCACCTTTTGGCTGCCCCACGGCGTCAGCTGCCGCGCGTAGCCCTTGTCCTTGTTGCACCAGGCCATAAAGTCACTCGGGCGGCCGTGGCCCTCGCTGGCGTCGCTGCCGACGCCCACCAGGTCCTCGCCGATGAGGCCAATCACGTAGTCGAGGGCCGCCACGTAGTCGTCCATCGTGCTGTCGTTGCCCTTGGCCATGTGCGGGCCGAATTGCGAGAGGCCCACGAAGCCGCCCTTGGACCCCAGCAGCTGGATGATCTCGTCCGTCTTGTTGCGCGGGTGGTCCTTGAGCCCGCCCGGCAGAACGTGCGAGAAGCACGGCGGCTTGCCGGCGGGCGCGTACTCGATGGTGTCGCGCGTCGTCTGCGAGCCGACGTGCGACAGGTCGACGACGATGCCGAGCTTCGCCATTTCGTCGACGACCTGCTGGCCGAAGCCCGTGAGCCCCGAGTCCTTGGGCTCTGTGTAGCCCGCGCCCGAGTAGTTTTGTGTGTTGTACGTGAGCTGCATCACGCGCACGCCGAGGTCGCGGAACACGCGCAGGTAGTCGAGCTGGTCCTCGATGCCCGCCGTGTTCTGCCAGGAGAGGACCACGGCCGTTTTGCCCGCAAGCTTCGCCCGGCGAATGTCGGCCACCGTGTGCGCCTGCACAATTAGGTCGCTGTGCTCCTCAAACCACTTCTTCCACTGCACCACGTTGGCGATGCTGCCCCGGAACCCTTCCCACAGACCACACGTCACCGAGACGCCGTCAATGCCGCCGGCGTGCCATGCCTCGAAGATCTCGCGCGAGAAGTTGCAAATGTTGAGGCCGTCAAAGTGGATGGCGTCCTTGTAGATGGCACGAGCTTCAGCTTCGGAGACCATTGCGAGGGTGGAGATGGATGGAGAAGCGGAGGGAATGTTGGAGATTGTCGTTGGTTGTGTTGCATACGAGATGGAGGATGAAGAGAAGGGCTGCCGTGTGCAAGGACAACGTATTCCGTAGTCGTGTGAGATTTAGATGTCAGTTTACAGCAGGCCAATCTTCTTCGTAGAGTTTACTTTTGCTTTCTTGTTTATTTTCTAGTTCTTTACAACGAACTCCATCGTCACTGGAACCACTGCTGGCACGTCATCGGCAGCTTGTAGATAGTTCCTGATAAGTAGCAAAAGAAAAGTCGGCAGAACGCTACCTAGCGACCAGGCCCGATGGTCGGAAAACTGCCCGACAATTTCCAAAACAGAAATAGTACGCTTGGCTCTTGCATCTAGCGTCTCCCTACTTTTCTATCTCTTTGTGGTCGTGTCTTTCTGGGAATAATAACAAGACGAGTATATGTCATTATTGTATTCTCTCGTCGCTCGTTTACTACAAGAAATCCAGCTCCAGTGGACCCCAGCCGTAGCCCATCATGGCTGCACTCGGATTGACAGGTGTAGAGGCCACAATGCTGCTTGTGTCACTCACCGACCCGATGGTGTGTGGTGGTTGTGATTGCGGATGTTGTCCTGCCTGGTGTTGCGTTGTGTCCTGGAGCCCCCGTGTCTCTCGCTCGTCAAACATTTCCTGGAACAGAAAGAACGAGGTCCGGCCAAGCGTATCTTGCATCAGAGATAGTAGTGCAGCGATCAAAGGCTGCATCAGTGCCCGTGTCGATCCGCGGGCCGACAACGACGGAGAATAATAGCTAGGTGGATAGCCAGACTGGCCAGAGCCGGTAGTATGGTCCGCACTCTCGGAGTACCCAGATACCACCGCCAAGAACCGCCTCAGGATGTGTGCCGCCTGCGTCGCCTGTGCCCAACCTTCCGCAAATGATTCAGAAATATGCACTAACACAGGCACGTCGTCAGCCGCTGGGAACGCGGCGGCACCATCGGCGGCATATGCCAAAAACGAGTGCATCAACAACAGACTGACAGGCAACAGTCGGCACAGTGTCACTCGATTCAATGGCAGCTGGCGCTGCTGGTGGAGAGCAGCCGTGGCCTGTAGGTACTTTTGGGCAAACCGCAGCAGCTCGGCGCGGGAGACAGTCGGTGTGAAGCCGTTGAAATGGGACGGGTAGTACAGCAGCAGCAAAATGTTGTAGTAGCGCGCGCTCAGCCATGTAATGGAGCTGTGGATGGGCACGTTGTCAGGCTCGAGCTCGAGCGGCGACAGCAGGCACCCGCTGCTGTACCAGTTTTCAATCTCGGCACGGATGTCTTGCAGCAGGGCGCGGCGGTCGGCCGGGGCGATGGCGCTGACGTCGGCCTCGCGGCGGGCATAGAGCTGCCGCAATATACGGTCTTCGAGCTGGCGCAGCTGGATGACATGCCGGCTTGTTTGGAGTACGGAGGCGGCCGTGGCCCGCGCAGGCGATGCAAACTCGTCTATTGTAAGACTTGGCAGCGGGACGTCGATGTTTTCGTCAACCAAAGCCACCGGTAGTCCGCGCGACGCGGCAATCATGCGGTCCAAAATATAAATGCTCCAGAACAGGCGATGGCGCAGCTCTGCTGCAGACGCAGACATGGACAGGCCCGATGGCGTCGTCTCTTCCGGCCGCACTCGTCTGCTCAAACCCAACAAAATAGCCTGTCGCGAGACCATGCCCACAATCGACCAAGCCGATGGACCGTTGGGGTCGAAGAAGGAGTAGAGGGCCAGCAAGACCAAGATCTGCACAGACTCGACGTCCTCCTCGCGGCCAAAGCACTCTTGCAGAATCTCTGTGTAGTTGACATGGAACTTGGCGGCCACGTCAGAGGAGATCTGGCCGGCGCGCTGCAAGGTAGTGCACCCGATGGCCATAATCAGGTATAAAAGGGTGGCGCCCGATCCCGACCCCGACCCTCCGGACGCAGCATCACCCTCGTCGGCCGCCGTCTCGAGGTCGCGGAGCACTTTGTCACGGTCCACAAATGGGTAGGCCCGGTTGACATTGCGGAAGTAGGCATCAACCAGTCGGCGGGCCAGGGCGTCTTGCGGGAGCGTGGTTATGGAGCCGTCACTGGCACACGTCACGGCGGCTCCAATTATGCTTCCGGGCGAGGCTGAAACGGATGAGGCAGACTGTGGTAACGGTAGCTGGCGTTGCCCACCAGCCGCGTGCATCCCTGCTCTCTGCATATCCCTCAAGGCATCAACGGCCACGGTCGAAGACGGCGACGAGTGCTGGCTGCTGTGTGGCGGCACAGTCGTCGCCATAGTCGGCGCCATAGTCGTCGCTGCCGACGCCGCCGCCGTCATGGCCGTACTCAACTCCAAGTCCAGGCCCGTCTTGATCGTCTCGACAGGTGCCTGGCCGGGCAGCAGCGTTGCATTGACATGCCGGCTCAGCCACGCAATGCGCGCCCGCAAGTGGTACACCTGGGCCTCGCTGCTGGCGTCCGCCGTCGAGAAGGAGCAGGCATGGCCCGTGCTGGCACAGAGCGTGCACACAGGGAATGTGCGGCTGCATTTCTTCTTGAAGCGGCGACAGTGGTCACAAGCCGGGATGGAGTGGCGAGTGGAAGTTGTCCGGGGACGGCGAGCAGGGGTGGGCGACGAAACTGTTCGTCCGTCGCGGACAGGAGTGCTATCTCCCCTGTCGGTGCGGGGAGTACCGTACTGTGTCGGTTCGTCATCGACGTGTACCGGCGTCGCTCGGTTTTGTGACGGCCGTTGGACCCGGAAACGATGGATGCTTGGCTTCATCTCCACACTACTCGTCAACATTCGAGATTATTCCCAGGGTCGGACTGCCGAGGTCGCACGATTCCGACGGAGATCGCAAGAGAAGACCCAGCTTGTTAACGTTGCGAAGGCGAAGGAAAATCTAAAGACGAATCCGGTGGGCGGACGACGCCCGACAGAGACATGGTCGTCATCTTGAGTAAACGTGTAGGCAGCGATAAGGACTGCTGTCTGACCATGTCGGGATTAACCATTTCGAAACATTACCGTTTCTGGTATTGTTGGCGTCGTTTGGCGTCGTTTCGGCGTCGGAGATACCCCGACACAAAGTTGACAAAAGAAAAATTGTTGGAGTCAAAAGTCGGGAGCACGACATTGTGGGGCGATCATGGTCCCATGGAGCCGCTCCTGCCCGACTGGATCGAACGCTCTACCTTTAGCTCGGCGTGTTGCGCCAGGCCATCACGTGGTCAACCTCGCAACCCCTTGGACATATGTGTAACTGCTTCTCCCCAGGACGGGTGTCTTTCGCAAAGCACACGCAATACGGTCGTGCTTCATCTCTCGCGGTACCTGCACACGCCCTCACCATCTGGCTATCCAATGGCAAGCGACCACAAGCTCAAGGTCAACCGTGTGGCCGTCATCGGCGCAGGCGCATGCGGTCTGGCGGCCGCCAAGTACGTCGTGACCGGCTTTCCGTCTATAACGACTATATACTCGCAGCCACTGCTAACACGCTCAGATACCTGCAAGCCGAAAAGGCATTCTCAAAAATCGAGGTCTTTGACCAGCGCGCGTCCGCTGGTGGCCTGTGGAACTACACGCCACTGCATGTTGTCGACAGCGACTTTGCCATTCCGCACACCACGCCATCCACCCGGCCAGACACACTGGTACATGATGACAATGACGCCGATACAGCGCCGCCTGTCGTCGTCTCGCCCGTCTACGACCAGCTTGAGACCAACATCCCGCACACGCTCATGAACTACAGCGACCAGCCATTCCCGCAAGGCACCGCCTTGTTCCCGCCGCACGCCGTCGTCCAGCAGTATCTACGCAAAAGTGCCGAAAGTGTCGCACCACTGCTGTCACTCGCAACACAGGTGCTGGACGTGCGCCGACGGGAAGCAGATGGGGGTCGTCCGGCCGTCTGGGAAGTCGAGGTCCAGCATGTGCCCAGCGGCACAAGACGAACCGTTGAGTTTGACGCTGTCGTGGTCGCCAATGGCCACTACAATGACCCGTTCGTGCCCGACATTCGCGGCTTGGCCGCCTTCAACAAGGCCCATCCGGGTGTTGTGACACACTCCAAGTTCTACCGGCGCCCGGATCCGTTTACGGGCCAGAAGGTCCTTGTGGTTGGCAACTCGGCGTCAGGCATCGACCTGAGCGCACAGATTGCCACCGTGGCCCAGTTGCCTGTCCTCGTCTCCGAAAAAGAAAGGCCCAACCCGAGCACGCCCAGCACCCCCACAGTCGCGCCGGCTGACGGCGCACCGCCACCGACGCACAACGTCCCCGAGATTGTCGAGTTCCGGCCCGCCCAGCGTGCCGTTCGCTTTGCCGACGGTGTCGTCGAGACCGACATTGATGCCGTCGTCTTTTGTACTGGCTACTTTTACTCGTTTCCCTTCCTCCGCAGTCTGGATCCGCCGGTGACTGTGGCTGACGGCTCGCACGTCCCGGATCTCTACGAACACGTCCTTGCCATCCACAACCCCACGCTCGCCTTCCTGGGCATTCCGCAGCGCATCGTACCGTTCCCCGTCGCCGAGGCCCAGAGCGCCTGGGTCGCCCGCCTGTTCTCAGGCCGTCTGCAACTGCCCTCCGTCGACACGATGCAGCAGTGGCGCGACGCTCTTGTCGCGGAGCGCGGCATGGGCAAGCAGCTGCACAATTTGGCCTTTCCCAAAGACGTGGCGTACATCAACAATCTGCACGACCGCAGCATGGCCGCGACGCCCAATTCATCGTTGCTGCCAAACAACGGTATCGGCAGGCTGCCACCGTACTGGGGACCCGAACAGGCCTGGGTACGCGAGCGGTTCCCGATGATCAAGTTGGCGGCACGGGCACTGGGCGAGAAACGGCTCGGTGTGCAGACGCTGGAGCAGCTAGGGTTTGACTACAAGGGCTGGGCGGCGTCCTCGGATGCCTAGGTGTCGAAGGACGAAACAAAAGGACAAGCGGACGCGTCATGAGGATATAGAGGCATCAGGAGGAAATCATATCAGCGATGTAAAATAGAAATACAGGTACAATTGATAGCGATAATCGGGGCATACGCGCCAAGAAAGAAGTAAGATGACATCATTGAAAAACACGGACAAATGCAAAATTTCTTCTGCCCGAACCCGAGCATTGAGTTAATTTGCAGTGGTAATCCTTTGCGGCGCAGAGTCGGGATTGTCTTGATACCCAGCTGCAAATTCCGTCTCGTCAGTCGTCATCCTCGCTGTAGGCAGCAGCAACGGGCGCTACGGAACGCCCGGTTTTTACCTTTCCTTTTATCACCGAGTTTTGGCCAGGAGCCATTCAGACGCCAGCCAAAACACACCAAAAATGCCACACAACAGCACCTCGCCTTGAACAGCATTAGCTCGGACATAAGGCCAGAGTGGAGCACACGGCCCGGCCGTTGCCCCATTGAAGCCCCCACTCTTCTCCTCTCTGGTGTCTGCTTGTCTCGCCTTTGCTTCAATTCATCTTACGAAAGGACGCAACCAGACGAGCACCCGACCTCCGCCACACGCCTTCCTTCTTCTGCCGTCTCGACAGCCTTCTTTCGTGAGGAAGGAACGGCGTGCGAGATATATCTTCTCTACGCCCGTCGCACGTCTTTCGAGGGCGTCCACTCGTCTTGATCTACACAATATCTGCATGCCACCACCCACCATCCACTCGCCATCATGGCCGCATCCTCGACGTCTTCGCCATCTGTCACTGCGACAACGCGGCCCACGACTGGTCGTGCCGGCACCAGCAATAGTCCCAGCAGCAGCTACTCCAGCGACGACAGCTTCTTGCATCGAACCTCTAATGCCCTCGACGACGACGACGATCGTCACGATGACGACGATCTGTCGTCCAACTTTTACTCCGTCCCCCACAACCTCACCAGCTTTCTCGACCATCGACCGCTCGCATGGCGGATTGGCCTGCCATTGGCACACGACCTGACACAAACCCGCGACCTCAAAGAACCTTCCCTACACTACTCCCACTCCAACCAGTCCCCTCGCTCCCACTCCCACTCCCACTCCCGCGGCCGCCGTTCACACGAAAATACGCTCGACCGCCTCCGCTACGACATGGCCGACTTTGTCAAGGCCACCGTCTGGGCCAACCACGACACCGTCCGGCTGCGGCCATCCGCGTGCGCCAAACACGCCGGCGAGAGTGTTCCCAGCAAAGGCATCTTTGTCGACTGCGGCCTCGACCTGCCCAGCTGGCTGCTGCCCACCCGCGGCGAACACCTGCATCTGCACGCCGACGGCAGTGCCCATATGATCCTGTCGTTGGCCGATGCCACCGCGGCCGTCCAGTGTGGCTGGGCAGAACGGTTACCCGTCCTCCAGGACATGGCCGACGGCAGCCATGGCGCGTTCGGCGGCGGCAACAAAGCCGTCCAGTACGTGGCGGTACACGCGCCCCGGAGCGCGGCCGAACTGCCCGACTGGAAGCGACTGGTGCTGGCGAGCGTGCGGTTCTGCACATACACACAGCGGGAGCTGTGCATCCGGCGGCCGGAGCGATTATGAGGGGAAGCGATGTTGAGGATACTTTTGGCATTTGGCTTTTTGATTTTGGACTACAGCACTGCAGCGGATAGGGAAGGCGTCTTGGGGAAGTCGCTACTCATGGGACGGGCGTTGATCTGGCACTCCATTTATTTAGCATGCTACTTTACTCTGTTGGTCTGGAATTCATGGCCTCTCAACTTACACTCGAACTACATTTACGGCCTTTACTCATCCCAAATGCCTGCACAGTAGAATCGTTCGGCACGTAGCGGCTGTATGGCATACAGTACAAAATGGCACAGTAGACGTAATGCAAGCGGCCATGTTCATCATTCCCAAGGCACAATCATATTTACATTGTGACTATCCATCCTCATGTCTCGACCAGCACCGCGAATCTGCTTAGTTGCACTGGTACGAACTGATGCGGTCCTTGAATCTTTTGTGCAGCTCCGGCACCGAACCGGAATCCGTGAAGCTACGACCAGTGCAGCTGGCGTCACTATTTTTGTCAGCATTCCGTTTTCCATTAACGCTGGGACGGAGATGTCCGAACGTACGTGTAAAAGGTGCACTGATCGGCACCGTGGAAGGTGATGGACCGGATGCGGTCGTTGAGCGACGCGGGGACGTTATCTGGTCATTAGCAGCTGTACGGAACTGTTCAAAATGGCATATACATGAACGTACTGCACGCATCACGCTCGGCCGACTCGATGATGTCGCAGTCTTGGAAGTTTTCAATGCGGCAAAAGGAGATTTCCAGGCGACGACGGCGATCTGCATCCGCCACAGCAGCTGTGGACTCGTCAGCCGGCGCCGGCATGGCGAGGGCAACAGCCACAAGAGCAAGGAGAGCAGCAGCAAACTTCATATTGACAAATGGTCGAGCTCGTTAATGAGTTTCAAAAAAGTTGTGAGTGTGTCAAAGGTGAGTGCACGGTATGCCTTCTACTTTGATCGCCTTCATGGTACCTTATATACACGATGCCATCACGTTGCCAAGCTTCTGTTGCGGCGTACATGCTCTCCAAGACCGGACAACGTCACCTCCAAGCCGGTTCAATCCTCTGATGTCTGAAGCATGCATCCTGGTGGCCTCGTAAGAGCGGCCATGGCAATATAAAATGGCTCAGGGTGGTCATTATGTGTGTAAGTCTAGTGTATGCCTTTCAATGAATACCATTACGTGTAAATAAAGACAAAATATGCGCCACCCTGGGGCGGGTTCAATACTCCAAGCACACAGATGAGACGGCCCCATTGCCAATATATAAACCAACACTTAATGCTGCTTACCGGAACTTACGCTGTGCTCACATGCGCCCTTCTCGTCTGCCGGGATGGCCGATCCCCTTGGGAAAGGATGCTCGGCAAACCGTCGAGAGTGGCCGCTGAGATAGGATTATGTTGACATTCAACGTACCATTATTAAATGGCCGAGCATAAGCTTTCGGAGGGGAATGCTTGTTGGAAAGTGCTCCGCCGCAAGCCAAGTCGTGGTTCTCCACCCTACAGATGTGGTGTAAATGAACTTTGTACATGATCCACGAAAACCTGGTCCACATGGTCAATACAATATACCCACTGGTGCGCCACGCTGGCCCATTGTCGGTGATCTACAGCGCAACCGAGTCTGTACTTGTGCGGCGCCTGCCGGCTATTATGGCCACCCCGAATTCATATCGGCATCCAGATTATTTGGCCTGGGACGACCCTCTAACTGCTTTGTTTCTATTTTGAGCACACTGTTCGTTCGTACAGTTTTGACAGAGGAAATGCACGAGAGCATACGAGTCACTTCGGCCACAAAGCAAATCAAATGCAGCGGGCGAATTCGTGGCTTCTGCAAACCGTACATTGGAACACGTTTGAGCACTTGGGTTTGTCCAGTTTCTCGCTCGGTGGATTCAAGCATTAGAAGTCGCGAGTCATCCTGCAATTGATAGAGCGACGGGGGATATGCTCCTTCCATCCTACATGTTTGTCCGAAGGAGTGAAGCTGAACATTTTGATAGTGTTAGTCACGGGTAGGTCTACCTTGACAAGGTTGGATCTGTATTCATTACGATTTTTACATAAGATTGCACTAAATAATGCAGTAATGTGTAATCTTATTATTTTATTCGTTTCTTTCTCTTTTTTTTTTATGTTTTTTTTTAAATAAAAAAAACAAGTGCAGCCATTATTCGAAATTTGTTTTCAAATAAAAAAGTCGAATAAAAATTTAAAAAATAATACAACCTGTAACATAATTTTTTTTTGAAGGAAAAGAAAGTAATAAGGACAGGAATCAAATAAGGGAAAAGGCAGGGAACATTGATATGCCTTCCCCTGTTGTTTTCATCTAAACGCTCTGATGTGAATTACAATCTTGAATCCCCACTAGAGAGGCGCCTGCATCGTCGAAGCCACTGTTTGAAACCTACAGAAAGAAGATAAACTCATGACCGTTCCGCGATCACTCATCATTTCCTCCCCTGCAGCAACCGCGGTTCAACGTTTGTAGATGTTTGGTCGCATTAACTAACCTTTTTAGGACTAAACCAACTTCGCCAGTCGTCTTGATGTTGCCATTGCTCATCCGTTGGTGTAAGCCAGGAATTTTGCGACCTCAACGCTGCTCCCTCCGTCACGGTTACTGAAGGCGTGTTCCTGGGACGTTGAATTTTGTGCCGCTGGACTCTTGTCCGCTTGTTGTTAGAATCATCGTTAACAAACGTCATTGAGCTTACAAATACCGGGAAGCCCCAGCGACGTTGTGCCGCACTGCCACCTTCCGTTGTTAACGGAGTTTACGTTGACATACGGCCGCAAGCTAATTGCCGCAGCAGAACAAAGCAATGGGCAGGCTACGGAAGGCGCGATCCAGCAACACTTGAGATGCGGGGCATACGTCTTTCCTCCGCTGAACGGAGGAGCTCCGAAGTCATTCCCAGGACTATTTAAACGTCTCTCTGCTCTCCTGTTTCGCTTTGGAGTTCTCTCCTCACCATTTGCAAATACACATAGCAATTGAACCCGTAGCTCGACAATACGCTCAGACACGATCCAGAAGCGTTGCACACCTCACATCTCCAGCATCCCCACCCAGAGCTACCTCCTTCATCATGGCGAAAGCACGCGTCATCCTGGGTCTGATGACCTTCGGCCCCGACAGTGACCAGGGTGCCCGTGTTACCGATGTCGAGGACTTCAAGAAGGCGCTCGATGTTTTCCAGGGCTACGGCTACGACGAGGTCGACACGGCCCGTATCTACGTCGGTGGCCTGCAGGAGGGCTACACGCGCCAGGCTGGCTGGAAGGAGCGCGGCCTTTCGCTGGCCACCAAGGTCTACCCTGTCACGCCGGGCATCCACAAGCCAGCTACGATTACCGAGTACTTTGAGACGAGTCTGAAGGAGCTGGGTTCGGACAGTGTCGATGTAAGCAATGCTGGGAGACGAGGGCCTCGTGACCGGGGCTGTGCTGCGTTTCACGAGGACCTGACTGTTGACATCTTCCTACCAGATCTTCTACCTCCATGCTGCTGACCGTAGTGTTCCGTTTGCGGAGACCCTCGAGGCCGTCGACAAGCTGCACAAGGCAGGCAAGTTCAAGCGCCTCGGCCTGAGCAACTTCACTGCCTTTGAGGTCGCCGAGATCGCCCTCACGGCCAAATACAACGGCTGGGTGCGTCCTTCTGTCTACCAGGGCATGTACAACGTCATCCTGCGCAGCATCGAACCCGAGCTGATCCCCGCGTGCCGCCGCTACGGCCTCGACGTAGTCGTCTACAACCCAATTGCCGGCGGTCTGCTGTCCGGCAAGATTGCCACCACCGATGCAAAGGACATTCCGACCGAGGGCCGGTATTCGAACAAGTTCCTCAATGGCGCCGCACGTGTCCGCTACTGGCGCAACGGCACCTTTGCGGCTGTGGATGCCATGCGCGAGACGGCGGCCAAGCACGGCATCTCCATGATTGAGATTGCGCTGCGTTGGCTGGTGCACCATAGCGCCCTGGACGTGTACGGCAAGCAGTACCACGACGGCATCATCATTGGTGCGTCGAGCCTGGCGCACCTCGAGTCGAACCTCAAGGACCTGGTCAAGGACCCGCTGCCCCAGGAGATCCTGGACGAGGTGGACGAAGCGTGGCGGCTGGCCAAGGTGGACACGGCACCGTATTGGCACCTGGATCTCAAGTACACGTACGACACGCAGAAGGAGCTTTTTGGTGAAGGCAAGAAGTAGAGGTCGACCAGAGATGTTGACAATACCGAGCCACAGTGTATAATGTAGAAAGTTTGCAGTAAAAAACAAGAACCGTACTTTTGATTGTTTATCGGTGCCTCGTCCTAATCTAAGCTCGCCTGAAACGCCGGTAGAATGTCATTGCAAGGACAGGTGACAAAACGTGAAAATGGAAGCAAAACACAACAAGTAAACAAGACAAAGACCCCCCATAGTAAACTAGGCACACACGCTTAGATACCCATGGCCTTCTTGGCCGCCGCCTTCTGCTTCTTCAGCTTCTCTTTGCTCGCAGCAATCTGCTTGTCCAGACCGCTGTCGTTGCTCTCCGGCACCGCCTTGGCCTTCTTGGCCGGGCGGCTGGCCTCCTTGGGCGCCGCGTCAACTGCTTTGCCCTTCTTGGAAGCAGTCTTCGCCTCGGCCGCCGCGTCTGCCTCAGCGGCACCGTCCGCCACGGCCTTGCGCTTCTTGCCCACGTTGGCCTTCTCCTTTTTTGCCGCCTGCCGCTCCTCGTAGGCCTTGAGCTGCGCCGAGCCCGTCTTGAGCACATCCTTGCTGCCCTCGAGCCACAGCTCGTCCGTCTGCCAGATCGGCACCGCCATCGTGCGCGGGCCTTTGATGAAAATCGACTTGACGTTGCTCCACCGCTGCGGCACGTACTTGCCCACCACCTCGCGCGCCACCGTCTCGATGTTGGCCGCCACGTGCGCCGCCGGCCACCCGGCCAGCCCGACCTTGACCGACGTGCTCTCCGACGCCGCCAGGTGCACCATGGCGGCGCTAATCGCCTTTTGGATCTCGGCCGCAATCTGGGCCGGCGTGCGCGCGCCCGCCACCGCCGCCGCCACCGCCGCGGCCTGGTCCTCGGCCTGCAGCGCCGCATCGCCTTCGACCGTCGCGACGCCCGCCACCGTCTTCGGCTTCTTGGGCGCCTTGACGCGCTTGCCGTCGGCGCCGCGCGGGCGGCGCTTGGCCAGCACCACGGGCACGGGGCGCTTCGCCGTGGTCTTGTAAAAGGTCTTGCCGAGGGCCTTGGGCAGCCGGTTGATGATGCGGTCGTCGCCCAAGAAGATGTCGTGCTCCGCAAACAGCTTCCGCTGCGCCTCGTAGGACTTGAACTTCTTGGCCAGGTGGTTGACGTCAATCACGCGCGTGATGCGCTTGCACAGGGCGGCCGGGAAGGCGGCATCGGCCACAATGTCCTTGTAGGCGCGCTGCGGGTCGGCCGTGATGAGGCAGATGGTGGAGTCGTCGTCGCTGTTGAGGGCATGGGGCACGGTGATGGTATTGGGCTGCAGGCGGTTGGTGTCGATGATGTGGCGCTTGGTGCTGATGGTGAGCCAGATGGGCGTCTCGGCCGCGCCTGCGGCCGCGCCGTCGTCCTCGTTGTCATCCGCAAGCAAGTTGCGCTTGCCCGTCTTGGCGACCTCCTCTTCGGCGGACTTCTTGATATACGCCAGGAGCGCCTTGGTAGCCGCCAGTGCCTATTGATGTCGGTGGTCAGCATTCCGCCACATTCGTCTCTTGGTCCTCACGTTTCTGCTGTTCGCTCCTGTGGTCTTCTTCTTGTCGTCTGTCTCTTCGAGCCGTCGTTCGTACCTGGGCAGAGTCGACCTGGGACTCCGGGAGCGTGTCCGCTCTTGTGACTGCTTTTGATTCGGACATGTTTGCAGGAAGCGAGTGTGGTGTCTGTTGCTCAATGTGCTCGTCTCTCGTCCCTGTTCGTCAGAAAACTTGAGATACGCGAGGTTTAGATGCAAACGTCAAGACGCTCTGCGTTTTCCTTACATTTTTAAAGTGGGGCCCCCAAAGAGCAAGCAGAAAAAAAAACCTGCCATTCGTTTTTCCTGCCAGGCGGTGTAGGAACTTTTTCTGCCTGTAAATACTGCCAGAAAGCGGTGACCTCTAGCCCACTGAGCAGCCTCGTCTAGGTGGGTCGTCCAGCCCGCCCACCTTATTCTGCTCCGTGCAGCGGCCATTGGGCGAAGCGGAAAATAAAGGCGGTCTCGGTTGTGCTCTTGTGCCATTTGGTGCATTCGTGATCGTGCTCCACGCGACCGCTTGGTTCCGCAATACGTGATCCTCTAAGACAGGCCAGGAATGAAAGTTAAATTGAGAGCACTCCCTTCGTTTTATACGGTCCCCCTTTTTGTTCTCCAAGATCACCACTTGCAGGCTATTGCGTGCTTCTGGAAGACCAAAAACGGCTGCAGCGATATCGGATAAAGTGATGTCCCCCGCTTGTAAATACGCGATGTACTGTTTACTTACGCATTCACCATCGTGCCTTCCCAAACGTGACAATGATTCTGCAGCAAAAAGGAACACCAACGGGTCGGGATGCAGTTTCCTTTTCTATTTTTATGCCTACAGCAAAAAGACACCAACCGCTCCTTGAGAGCTTCAGACCTGCAGGTTGACCTGCACTGTCGTACCTTGCCGTTCAAGGGACAAGGCGTTTCAATGCAGGTGAACTGCTGGAGACCGCGCTCTGCTATCGATCGGCCACCAAAGTGACATGACTGCCAAAGATGGGCCATTCAGAACGCGACAGGGCAGGGTGCATCGGGTCAGGGCGGCTAAAAGGGGGTTTTCGGCGTGCTCTCCAAAGGAACCAGATGGCCCTGGCGGCGCTGTATATGGCCAACGGGCAGGTGGGGTCGTGACGCGCTCCGCTCCTGCTTCAAACAGCCATGCGCGGTTTCGTTGGGTGAACGTAGTATATACTTGGCAAGGACAGAATTTGCAAACCATGGGAAAGAGCGAAAAACCTCTTGCGACTTATAACAATTCAAAAAGAACAGGCATATCCTTGCTGCAGAGCATCAGAAAGGCGATCAGCAACTAAAGTTCACCCAGACTGTGATACACGCGACACAATCAACAGTATGTTTACCCACTTACAACCTTCCTTGGTGAGATGGAAGACGCTGTCTGGACTGGGACAGGACAGCCGTGTTACAGCAGTACGCGGTGCGCTGGGGAATTCTCGTGTAAGCGACGCGAAGCGCTAAGTGTTAGTGGATAGACGCCTAAAACCACGCGTCCGTACCCTGTAGAACACTGTAACCCCACCCTGAAAATCGAAACACCCCAGCCCTGCTACTGCCACATGCGCCGGCGGCACTGAGGATACCGCGCCAAAACGCCAACGCGCTTTCCTCATCGGGCTGTAACGAGCACCGTCGCGCGTTGTTCCCACTCCACAGGGAAATAACGACTGACCGCGTCTTAAATAGCGAAACCTCCCTTCTCATATTTTCTCAGTCCTCCTTCCGCACCCAAGAATCGACCTGGCCGACCATTCTGGCCCTTCTTTTGACGACCGTTTCTATTTTCTGTCTTTGGCATTCGAGAACAAGCATATTGCCTCTCACGATCTCTTCCGCCTCTCACTTCAACCACACGTCTCCGGCTTCAACTCTCAGTCTCAACTTACACGCAACAGACGCGGTGTAGTTCCGAACGCACAACCACGAACATTCCACAACAACAAAAAATCTCCACCAAAAACCCTCTTCCGTAGACGCGACCAATTTCGACATTTTTTTTTTCTTCGTGGCCAACCTAAGACTTCTCTTCTCTCTCTGCTCCACTGTCTCTCTGCACATTTTCTCTTCCTCTTTCCAGTCTGTCCCCTCTGTTGATATCCTACTGCTGTTTGCTTGTCGTCCTGCTTCTCCCGCCTGGTCATGCCACGGCCAATTCGGTGACCTCGCACCATATCTGCAGTGACCTTGCCTCGCTTCCTTCCCCTCAATGGACTCTCCTCTCGGGAGCAAGGCCCCAGAGCCTTCCCTCCCCCAGGTCGCCGGCGTCAAGCGTCCGGCACCTTCTCTTCTGCCCGCTTTTGAACCTCTCTCGTCGTCGCCAGGCCTGCCGCGTCTGATTAAGAAGGCCCGTAACAACGCGTCCGGTCTGAACGCGCAAAATGCATTGGCAAAGTACCCGACACCCGTGCCGACGTCCAGCACGGGCATCATGTCCTCCTCACCACCAGCACGCGTCCTCGGCGGCCGTCCGGCCCTGCAACGGACCCTGTCAGCAGCCTCGGAACGCACGCCTCTGTGTGCGGTCCCTTCCATTGAGCTCAACGAGAACGGCGAGACACTTCTCATGGGCCGCTCCAGCAACTCCTCACACTACCAGCTGTCCGCCAACCGCTTGATCAGCCGCGTCCATGCCAAGGCACGATACATTCCCTCCATGGGCCCGCTCGAGCCAAACAAAGTAGAGATTGTTTGTTGCGGGTGGAACGGTCTGAAGCTGCACTGCCAAGGCCGGACATGGGACCTCAGCAAGGGCGACACGTTTACCAGTGAGACCGAAAGCGCCGAGCTCATGATGGATGTGCAGGACGCGCGTGTCCGCATCCAGTGGCCCAAGAAGAACGGTGCCGACGCACTGGCGAGCCTGTCCGACTCCTCCTGGGACTCGCCACGGTCGGCGCGCGTCGCCAATCGACCAAACAACAGCAACCGGGGCGGTGCCACACCCGGTGCTCCTGGCGGTTCTGCCTTGCAGTCCAGCCCGCTCCGCCGTGCTGCACGGATTGCTTCGCCCGAGAGCCCGACGCCGGCCGGTGTCCCTGTCTCGGGCGCCAGCCTGCAGGCCCTGCTGTCTCAGCATATGGGCAGCGATGACGAAGACGACGACAGCGGTGCGGCCATCCAAATCTATGAGGATGCCAGCGGTGATGAGCCGGAACTGCCCAAGCAGGATGCACGGGCGTGCGCGAGCTTTGCGACCGAGCTGGCTGACAGCTTCTCGAGTGACTTGAGTGACATCCACACGGACGACGACGCCAACGACAGCAGCCAAAACGACGACGTCGACGATCCCGATGAGGAGAACGATCCGATTGTGCACTCGTTTGGTCCCTTTGGTGCCAACCTCTCCGACCGCCTCGCCTCGTTCTCGACAAACAGCCCAAAGGTCGGCCGCCGGCCACTAAGCCGCATCCCCTCCGCCGACGGCTCCATCACCTCGTTTGACTCCCGTGACGCCGCAGCCGCGGACGTCTCGATCCACGCCAAGAACGCCGCGCCCTCCTCCTCCCGGCGGCCGACGACGCCGACCGCATCTGGCATCCCGCTCGCGGATCCCAACCGCTCTGCAGAGGGTGTCGGTCTCGGTATCTCGGTGGCGCCCAAGAGCCCGAACCCTACACAGGACGAAGCTTCGGCTGAGGTCGAGATCAGCAAGAACGTCGACGTCGAGACGGTCCGGAATCACTTGATCAACCAGCTCGCTTTTTCGCGCCTGTCGTCGAGTCCGCTGTCGACCATTATGAACAACCTGCCGGCCGAGGAGCGGCGCGACCTAACGATCGATGCGCTCCGGTGCGTTATTGAGGACACGCCGTGTGTCGGTGTGATCAAGCGGCAGGGCAAGGACGCCGCCGGCAAGGCGCTGGAGAGCGAGTATTACTACGTCTCTGACATGGACGACGACGTGTCGCGGCGGGCGGCTGTCAACAACCTGCGGAAACCAAGCTTGCGGAATTGCCGGAAGCAGCACAAGGTACGTGATTTTCGATGGAGATGTAAGGAAGGTGTTTGGGGGGTGACGTTGTGTTAAGTTGTTGATGTGAGGTTGTAAATGTGGATCAATGTGACGGTCCTGACTAACACGGTTTTTCTCCCTAACAGCAATACTACTGGAAGCGCCCACGGACGCCATAGTCGGAATATCCTTTCGACGAGAAACGATAACAACGACAAAACCGTAATAAAAAAAGACAACAAACCCTACTTTTCTTCTGAATGTATATTCCTTGTTCCTCTTTAATAACGACACTCTGTTGCGAAAACCATACCCTTTGTTTTGCACCTTTGTCGTGGGAGGACTGCTTCTGTTTGCTTCACGTTGCATAGCCTGGGGCGTCTTTGTGTTTGTGCATTTTACGTGTATTTCCTGTATTTCTGTCTTCTGCAGCGGCCATTTCGTGTCACGTTCTGTCATAACTTATATGTATATCCTATATTTTTCACACTTGTCGTCCGTGACGTACATAGGCAGACGGGGACGCGGACGAGCAGGAAAAGCTGTACTTTAGAAGAACAGGATATTGGACGACGATGGAACAGGATCTATTGTGATGCATACCTTTAAAAATTAACAATGTTGACATCATTCGGCTCTGCGGCGTCATTGTGCAAAATGGCGATGCACCTTTTTCGTTCAAACCAATTCACTATTGTAAAGTCGGGCAATCGCAAAGACGATTTTGTATTTGACCTATTGAATATCGTTTATGGTATCTTTGTCATTTGATATCTACAGCTTTTGGGATACCGATTTGTAACGTCATTTTTTTTTTTTATCAAATTTAATTTTCCTTGAAAATCCATAATATTTATCATCTTGAATCAACGCAAGACGGCAGACTTTATATTTTCTAAATTTTAACCCACGATAAAATAATATAAAGTTATAGATGTCATGTAAACATTCATACGAATACTGTAAAATTCTTTCCGACTCTCCGAGAACCAACAAGAAGCCGTTCCATTGCCTGACAATGTAAGCGTATTACTCTATGGTGGCGCGGATCTCCGGTGATACATGGTGAGATCTTAAATTCAACTTAGTCTCAATCAACGCTTACACTAATCTAATCGAAGCGCGACAAGATCGAATACATCCTATCATCTGTCCGGCACACGGACATCCCGCTTTGCTCGGCTCCGTTCCTCGTCTGCCCTCTGGTGACGTTTTATTGAGATGTTTCCAATCCCGTCTGCCAATGCGCTAATGATGGTTTGTTGCCTCGCAAGTTTTACCTAAAACAGCTTCTAGCGACCGTCTTTCAGTGGGGCACTTCCGTGCCTCGGTGCTCGACGTCGTGGGGTTGCGTATGCCTCCGCACCAGAAAGACAGTGTTAACGCATGTGCAGGGGACTAGGCTCAGGGAGCGCGCGTGGTACTCAATTCAGAACCTCCCTCCAGCTCTTTCCGCGGTCGACAGTTTTATTGTGCACTTCTTCAGAGTCGACGGTTTTGCGACGAATCCTCCATCTGCCATTTTGTTGCTGTATTTGCTTCCTCCAAACCTCTGCACCTTCATCTTTGACCTGACATCCCATCGTCGCATATATAACTGCGTCTTTCTTGCGAACTACGTACAGCCCACGACAACACCACCCCAAACGACACCATGGGCGCCGACGTGCTTCGCGAAGGGCAAAAGTCTGTCCTGATCACAGGGTACGTTCTTTCTTATCGAGTATCTGTAGGAGACGATAAGGCGTGAGATGGAGGGCTTGCGACAGAGAAGAGTGTCAACTAACACCGGCCAGCTGCACGCCTGGCGGCATCGGCCATGCGATCGCCGAGGAGTTCCACGCAAAAGGTTCGAATGCACCTCTCCACGGACTCCGTTTCTGTTCTTATCATCCAACGTCCACAAACACAACTAACCAACGCGTTAACAACAGGTCTCTTCGTCATTGCTTCCGCGCGCCGACCTGACGTGCTCAAGGATCTTGCGGCCAAAGGCATTGCCACGGTGCAGCTCGACGTGACCAACAAGGACTCCATTGCCGCGTGCAAGGAGGAGGTGTCGAAGCTGACCGGCGGCAAGCTGGACTTTCTCGTCAACAACGCGTAAGCTCCCCGAAACTATGCTGCATCCCGTCTCGTGCTACCCGCTAATTTTGTCAGCGGCCGTACGCACACCGTTCCGGCGACGGACCTCGACGTCGACGACATCCGCGCCACGTTCGAGACCAACGTGTTTGGCGTCATGGCCATGTGCAAGGCCTTTGTGACCCTGCTCATCAACGCCCGCGGTCTCATTGTCAACATCGCCTCGCTCTCCGCCGCCGTCCCCTACGTGTTCGGCGCGTCCTACTGCGCCTCCAAGGGCGCCGTCGTGTCGTACTCGCGCTGCCTCCGCCAGGAGCTGCGCCCCTTTGGCGTCCGCGTCACCGTCGTCATGGCCGGCACCGTGCGCTCCAACATTGCCAACAACGTGCTGCCCCTGGTCCCCGGGTCACTCTACGAGCCCGTGGCCGACCTCTACGCCAAGCGCCAGGTCTACAGCCAGACCAACAAGACCATGGACACGGGCGCGTTTGCGCGCCAGGTCGTGGGCAACGCGCTGCGCCCCGAGGTGCCGCTGCTGCTGCGCGCGTGGTTCGGGCGGCGGGACTGGTTCTGGTGCGGCGGCATGTCGACGATTGTGTGGCTGGGCACGATCCTCGGTGAGTGGCTGTCGGACATGGGCGCGTGGCGGACCTTTGGTCTGCAGCGGCTGAAGGACATTGTGGAGGCGAGACGGACGAAGGCGATGGCCGACGCGAAGACAAAGTAATCGTGGATTGTACGACGTGTGAAAGAGGTGGTATTTGCCTGGTTTGTTTCCGTTCTGCTGCCCTCGTGCATCCGTGCTGTCGTTTGTCTCTTGCTCTCCCTCCCGCACTCCCTCTACTTGCTCTACTTGGCACCAGTCCGTCTCCACGGCCTCTTGTACCTGTATACACTGTACATATACTTACTGAAGAATACAATCGCCTGGCCTATCTTGTACTAGCAAACGAAGAGACGGCGCCCACACTTGACGTCGTTTGGCGAACAGAGCAGAGGTGTGGCGGCAGCACACTTTCGTCACGCAGCCCCTTCACAGTGGGATCCCATATGCAGTGCGACCGTGCTGGCGCTGCATCTCGGTGTGCGATAGGCCAGTCCGCCAGGTTCCAGGAGCGAGGGCATGCACGTATCTCATGGTGTCTCACAGCAGACGCCTGCATGCAACGAGCATCTTGACCATGTACGTCGACAGGCAAACGAACATCGGCTGGAGAAGAACACCCATCAGTGGTTCTTGGTCTTACGACGTGATATAAAATCTTTGAGAAGCTCGTGCTATCCGACAAGTGGAATATATTGGGTTTCTTCTTGTCTTACAGAAGAAACGTGCACAAAGAAAGCTGCCCGTCCAGACACTCTTATCTACAGGTACCTCTTCGTGAGAGCCCCCTATTCGGCCAGCCATGCCTTCCAGCATCACAGACGCGCAGGAAACGCACAGCGTCGTGCCCCGTGATCTACTAGACGAACCGCACTGTTGGACACTGCCACCCGGTACCACTGTCACATCCAGACGTACGCGGGCACGACCATCTTTTGGCTGCCCATCGACTCCAAGGAGGGCCACGTCTACGCGCGGCTGGCAACGGACGCGGCGCGGCTGCCGTACATTATCACGCACAGCACCGAAATCCGGCACTCGACGATCGCCGACGGCCTGTACGTTTACGACGAGCCGGCCAACACGCGCTACTGCATCCGGCGGCACACGGCCCGTGTTTGACGGTCTGTTGCGGCTCGGACGACCGGACGGGGGCATGCTGTGGCCCGAGGGGCCACCGCAGTGGGAGGCGGTGGCGCAGTACTGTCGGGAATTTGGCGAGAACCGGGGGGGCGATTCACGTATCCAGGAGCCGCTGCTGAAGGACAGGACACTACGTGCAAGGGCGATCCTAATCAAATGTCATTCTAGTCGAATCATACACAAAGAGGTTACGAAGACGAAGTAAGCGCTATCCAGATCGAAAGGAATAGGGAGATCAACTCCAAGACAAACATGAACAAGTAGTACGACAGATTGAAAGCGTTCTCCAACGTCGGGCCGGGCAAGTACGGTTGCAACATTCTGTACATCCACCGGCCAACCCACAGCGCGGCCCGGACCATCACCCAGAGTCCCTGCGCGGCGGCTCTTGATGCCCTCTAGAGCTCGACCAAGGCCTCAAGCAGCGCCTCCTCGACGAGCGCGGGGATTGGGAGCGGGACCGGCAGCATCAACGTCGACGTCGCTTTCGTCTTCGGATGGCGGCTCGCGCCGGGGAACTTCTTGTTGTAGGGCCCGTAGAACTCGGAAAACGCGGCCTGCAGGTCCTCGGCGCGCAGCCGCATATGCTCGCCCGGCACGGTGCGGAAGTGCAGGCCGCCCTTGTCGTCGATGGTCTTGAGGCCCAGCCAGTCCTCCTTGTACAGCGCGCGTTCGCGCAGGGGGGTGACCTCGGTGCCGTTGACCTCGGCGAACCAGGCCGACTCCTTGGGGATGGCGGTCGTGTCGTTCTCAAACAGGTACATGGCAAAGTTGGCGAGCTGGGCCAGGTTGTCGCGGTACTGGGGGTTGCGCGCACCGGGCCGCTCGTTGTTGATGTCGGCCAAGAAGTTGGACTTGTCGAGGTACTGGGCGTACGCCGCCGCCGTCGACGGGTCGCGGTAGTACTGCGCCGGCACCACGCGGCCCTGCACAAAGCCCGACCACGTGTTGCCGTGCAGCATGGCCATGGCGGCGCGGCACACAAAGTCCGTGCTCGCGCACTCGACAAACTCGGAGATGCCGTTGTGCTGCGAGCCAAACGTCACGAGCGACCGCACCGGCGGCTGGTTGCAGCGCTCCACGTACGCCCGCAGAAACTGCCCGCCCTGGCTGAAGCCCAGCGCGTCAATCGCCGGCGCCGTCGACAGGATCGGGTCCGCCGCAATTTCCGCGCACACCTGCGCCACCTGCTCCGTCACGTTGCCCATGAACGTCGCCGACCGGTCGCTGCCGGCGCTGTCGCCAAGGTGCGCAAAGTAGACGAGCGTGCCCGGGTTGACCTCTTCGGCGAGCGTGCCGACCTCGCGCAGCCCCTCGGCTGCAAAGTTGTCGCCGAGGCCTGCCCGTGCATGTCAGCGGTTGTTCCGATGGAATGGGGGGCCAGCGAGCTGGAGAGAAGCCTTACCATGCCAGATAACCAATGGCAGCGGCGTGTCGTCGTCTTCGTCGTCGTCGGTACTCTTGGCTGTCGCCGCGGCCGCCAGGGCCAGCGAGCCGAACGTCAACAGCAGCTTGATATGTCGGGAGAGCGCCATCGTAGATGGCTCGTAGGTGAACAGATGAGAGGATTCGTAGGACGTTCGGATGCGGCGTTGCAGAAAGAGATGTGGGAGGACGACGAGGATGGTGATAAGAGCTTAGGCAGCTGTTTATCTATTTACCAACAGTGGGCAGTTGACTTGGGCAACGCTAATCCTCTGCAGGGCGGCCCCAGCGCGCGCTCAGCCCCACCGCTTGGCCCGTTCCCTTGCCGCATTGGGACATCACGTGACGAATCGAGCACATGGGAGGAACACCGTGCCACGAGGCGCGTGTTTGTTTTAAATCATTTTGGTGAAGAGGTCTCTTTTTCGGTTAAAACTGTCGTTGAAACAGAAAATGTCGAATGAGGCCAGCGGTGTTGAGTTGTGCCCGTCTCCTGTCGCCGTGGCCTCCGCTTGACTCACGCGGACGTGGGTGCAGGGCTGTGTCCACTGCACTTGCCTGTAACAGAAAGAACAGTAGAGCGCTAACGTGGAAGCGGACAGAAGGCTGCGGCAACCCTTGAGTGGCGGGCGGCACGGCTGTGACGCAACCTTCCACCCCACTAACGTCGATCTGCAGGAACTTGACCTGCCGCATTGAAATGTACGTCAATTTTTGACCATTCGAACATCCACGCGGACGACACATCTACATAAGTCTGCCTCTGCCTCAACATCAATATCTTGGGTCCCAACTGCTCGACGACAAGTCCACGATCGACGGCGACCTCTCAAAATTCTCGAAATCCTTGACATCCTCGACATCCTCTCGACCTTCTCTTCCTACCTCCCTCCCCGATATGAGCAGACCACAGGGGCGACCGCGCGGTCCACCGCCCGCGGGCCTCAAAGGCTTTGGAAGTGTGGGCGCGGCCAAGACGGGCGGTGCGTCGTTTGGCAAGGGCGGCTTCGGCGGCTTCGAGACGGCCCGGAGCAAGAGTGGCCTCGCGTACGTCGCCGAGCGGGCGGACTTGTCGGCCATTTCGGATGCGCACGCCGTCGTCTCGTTCAAGAACCTCGTCAAGAAGGACAGCACAACCAAAGCGCGGGCGCTCGAGGACCTGCTGGCCCACGCACAAGCACACCCGTATTCGAGTGGCGGCGGCGTGGAGGACGCAATCCTGGAAGCATGGGTGCAGTGCTACCCGCGGCTGTCGATTAACGATGCGCGGCGGGTGCGCGAGCTGGCCCACACGGTGCAGCTGGCCCTCATGCAGTCGGCGCGCAAGCGCATGGAGCGGCACGTTCCCAAGGTGGCCAGCGCGTGGCTGGCCGGCACGTACGACCGCGACCGCGCCGTGGCGAAAACGGCGGCCGACGGCCTGGCGTCGTTCCTCACGACCGACGACAAGACAACCATGTTCTGGAAGCGTCTGCAGCCGCAGATTCTGCAGGATGCGACGGCCGCCATACAGGAAACGCCCGCCACGCTGAGCGATCTGCGCTCCACGACCCAGGACGACGCCGACCTCACGTACTACCGCGTGCTCTACAGCAGCCTGTCCCTTGTGCTGGCCCTGCTGCGAAAGTTGTCTGTCGCCGACACCGAGAGCCTGTCTCACGCCTATACGCAATTCTTCGCCGTCGAGGCCCTCTGGCGCAGTGCCGCCTTGTCGCCCGACAGCCACGTGCGGCGCGTGACGTACGAGCTGCTTCTGGCGTGCCTCGCGACGCGGCCGGCCCTGCTCGAGGCGCAGCTGGCGCGGCTCACCAAGCTGTTGACACAAGAGGCGCCCACGACAAGCCAGGCAGGGTCCGTGGTGGAGTACCTTCGGGTACTGCAGACGCTGACCGAAGCACACCCCGCGATCTGGGCCGACGGTGGCCACCCGTTCACACGACTGCGGCCGCTGATCGAGAAAGGCTCACAAGGAACAGCCGCCTCGTCGGCTGCACCATCACGCAACGTCTGGACACAACTCGATGCCCTGTTTGCCTCGATACCGCCACGAGACATTGCCGCAGAAGCAGCATCGTCCGTCCTGGCCTCGTTTCGCAAAGGGCTGTCAAGTCGTGACGAGCCGCAGAGCAATGCCATTGACGGCTGGACGGCCTATTTGTCCATGGTCCGACGGCTGGTTGATGTTGTCATACCGGAAGACGCCCGTGTCGCTCTTGTCGAGGCCAACGTCGTCCCGTTGTTTGACCGCTTCCTGGGTCCGCCACCGACGGACAATGCCGGAACCGTGTGGGCGACGGGTGCGCACCTCCCGATCCTGACCCGCGCATCCCTCCTGGTGGCACGACCGGCATACGCAGACATTGTCGCCTCGGCACAACGTGAGTGGGAACGGCTCGCCAGCAACCTTTCCGGCCGCATGGCCAACTCCCTGCCCGAGGTGTCCAAGGCGTTTACGGCGTCGCAGCAGGCCATTGCCAGCGAGGCTGATCGATGGTTCGCGCTGGTCGCCGACATCCACCGGTCTGTGAAGCAGGTCGAGGCGCGGCAGTCCAACGCCGACGGCGCTTCGGCCAACCTCGTAGAGCACGTCCTCGAGCAGCCGACGCTGTCGCTCCTGCAGAGCGCCGTCGACCTCTTGAAACACCGCAACTTCAAGCCTTTTGGCGCCGCGCAGCTTATCGGTGCTGCCTTCTCGCACGGTGCTCATTTATTACGGGCCAACGGTACTGGCACAGCCATCATCGAGTCTCTCTTCCCGGTCGACGACGCCGACCAGCTCTCTCTCGTCGTCGCCTCGCCCTCTGCCTCGGCCCTTCTCTCATGTCTCCGATCCATGGCCACCATCCCCGCTTTCCACGATCAGTACACAAGAATCTACGCCTCCATCCTCTCTCTCCTACTGGCCAACAAGGACACCGAGCCCGAAGCCACAGCTAGGAGCATTGCCCTGCTCATCTCGGACGCTTCCGATGCCGCTCTCGCCACCGGTCGGCGCAACAGCGATCTGCAAGAGTATCTCGGTGGCGCCTGCTTTGCCACGGCCCAGGGCCAGCTGTCGAGCTGGGACCTCTTCCACGCCGTGTCGGCCTCGAACGTGCTGGCGCCTGCCACGGGAAAGAAGCTTGCCGCGGCTCTTGTTCGCTCTCTCGGCAGCAACACCGCCAACTCAGCCGGTGTCCTCACGGCCCTGGAGACGATTGCCGCCAAGACACCCGAACTGCTCGCCGACGATGAGGTGCTGCACCTGGAGCTCGTCACAAAACTGCTGGGCATGATGGAGATCCACGACACGGCTCTGTCTGCCAAGGTACACGCTCTGCGCGCGCTCGTCGACGGCAGCAGCAACCGCAGCAACAGCCGTACCGGTGGCGGTGACGCCAAGGGCGCCCAATCCACGCGCCTCATCAAGATTGTCCAGGACAACCTCGACAGCGCCGGGCCCAACTCGCTCGAAATCGACACGCTCGTCGAGCAGGCCGCCAGCATCGCCAAGGCACCCAACGTTACCGACGAGGACAAGGAGAACCTGTTCCCCAATACCAACATCTGGATGCAAACCATGCAGGCCTTTTTGGCCACGGCCAGTACCGGCGGCCTCAACCCGTCGCTGTCGCTCACAAGCAACGTCGGTGGAGCGTACCTGCTTGTGCCCTCCTCCGGCTCGCTGGCACGAACCGCAAAACCGGCCGTCCACCGCGACCGCCACAGCCGCTCCATCCCGGCGCGCATGGCTGCGTACACGACACAATTGCTATCAACAGTGGCTGACGACGACAGCGTGTCCATGGCGGCGCTCCCGCAAGAATTCCAGGTCGAGTTGCTGTATCTCCTGTACCTCGTGGCCGAGCTGGGCTCTGACCAAGTGGCCCTTTCCGACGCCCACAGCCTGTGGGGCGACCTGGCCGATCCGTTTGTGCTCGCCGCCGCCGAGGACGCCATTGCCGCCATCCGATACACACTGGCCGGGGTTCTGCAGGCTGGTAGTTCGTCATCGCCATCTACATCACTCTCTGACGCGCTCATCACCGCCATGCTCCAGCAGACGCAACAAGCGACCCCCCTCGCCGTGTACACGACCCGTGCCCTGAGCGGCCTGCTGCAGACGCGCATGGAGGGCCGCACCTTTTCTGCCACGATCGACGAGGAGTACTTGGTGAAGCAGAACCTTTGGACGACAGGTGCAGGCACCGGAACGACCCTCGGCGCCCTGGCCTTCCTGTCCGGGTACGGCGAGGTGTTGGTGGCCTCCAAGTCCGTGTCCAACTTTTGCAACCGCCTCATCAGCGACGTCGCCGGCGCCAACCCGCGCGCCAGCCGCGCCAAGGCCCAGTCGACGCTCGAGACACTCGTCCTGCTCAATGCGTGCATGGCTGTCTATGAGGTGGGCGCGCTGCCGACGGCAAGCAACCGGCTGATGTTTGCGGTGAAGCAGATTACGTCGTGGTTTGGACGCGGCGCGGCCGGCGATGACGACGATGACGACAATGGAAAAGACGGGGTTCTCGACCCCCGCATCGCCGCCGAGAGCTGCCGCGCCCTGCAGCGCCTCCTGCCCTGCATCAAGGACATGTACGGCCCGCACTGGGAGCGCAGCATCAAGTACAGCATTGGCTTGTGGGACCAAGCCTCGGCCGTTGCGTCGGCACCTTCGTCGTCGCTGGACGAACACCTGCCCTACGTCTACGCATCTCTCAAGTTGATAGGTGCTCTCGACGCACTGGACGAGCCCAACGACGATCTCGAGGACACGCTGGCCCTGTTTTCCGAGGCCAAATGGACAGGCTTGCGCCGTCTGTTGCTGGCCCTGGCGCATCGCAGTCCGAGTGCTGCTGCGGCCAGTGCAACGCGCACACAGCCCCAGAGCGTCGTGGATGCCCTGCTGAGCCGCATGGCCAGCAAGACGCCCCTCAACCTGTTGACGGCCGCCACCGCTGACCTCTACACCCTTGTCGCCTCCGACTCGCGTGACATCCAGGCCGCCGGCTACGGCTTTTTGCACCGCGCCCTGCCGGCTCAGCAGGAAGAGCTCTCCTTCAACACCATCCTTGAAAAGAAGGAGGCCCGCCTGCCCGACGAGCTGCTCTCGCTGCTGCTCGGCGCGCCCACCCTCGAGGCCTATCCGGACGACGTCCTCGCGACCTTCCCGACGCCCGTCCGCGGCTACCTGCTGGCCTGGCGCCTCGTCTTTGACGCCTTCAGCACCGCCTCCGCCAAGGTGCGCAGCGACTACGCGACGCACCTCGGCAGCAGCAGCCACGTGGCCGCCCTCTTGGATTTCACCTTTGACGTGCTCGGCCACTCGGCCGCCCGCCCGCTGAACTTGGACAAGGAAGGCCTGGCGGACCGCGCCAGCATTGCCGCCTACGACCTGCCGACGGCCGAGGCGTCGCGGTCGGACGAGGCGCACATGCACCAGCTGCTCGTGCACCTCTACTACCTGGTGCTCAAGTACGTGCCGGGCTTGTTCAAGGCGTGGTACGCGGCCTGCCGCACCAAGCAGACGACCGTCGCCGTCGAGGCCTGGACGGCCAAGTACGTGTCGGCCCTCGTCGTCGAGGAGGTGCTCGACGACGTGGCCGCGTGGGCGGCGTCGTCAGAGTCCCGCGCGGCTGCGTCTGTGGGCGGCGGCGGCGGCGACGACGACCACGAGATGATCATCAAGACCAACAAGCGCGCCCGCGAGGTCGTCGCCGGCTACGAGGTCGACGACCTCACGCTCTCCATCGCCCTGCGCCTGCCGGCCAACTACCCGATTGACAACGTCGCCGTCGTCGGCCTCAACCGCGTGGCCGTCGACGAGAAGAAGTGGCAGAGCTGGCTCATGATCACGCAGGGCGTCATTGCCTTTGCCAACGGCAGCCTCGTCGAGGGCCTGGCCGCGTTCCAGCGCAACGTGCTCGGCGCCCTCCAGGGCCACACCGAATGCGCCATCTGCTACAGCATCATCTCGGTGGAGAAGCGCGTGCCCGAGAAGCGCTGCGGCACGTGCAAGAACATGTTCCACCGGTCGTGCCTCTACAAGTGGTTTCTGTCGAGCAACCAGAACTCGTGTCCGCTGTGCCGGAACCCCATCAGCTTCCTGGGGTCCGAGAAGTTCAAGCGGCGGGATGTGGAGTACTAAGGGAGGTTGTCGTGCATGTAAGACGTTGCATTTGCCGAATTTTCCGAGGCGTTTAAAGATAGGTACAACAAGGGTTTGGTCTTCGCACTACATTACTTTTTCACATTGATATATACGAGTATTTAGAAAAGTAGATATATTGCAGGAATGCAAAAACGAAGGCGCGTGAAAGACAAAAAAAATGAATAAATAAATGCAATCCAGCCGACCCATACACATCACAGTAAATAGAGACCATCAGCAGATGTACCTTAGCCCTTTCCTTTCCATCATAACAAGAGGACGTCTCACATGTTACATAAGAAATCATGACGACCCAAATTCTGTGAACAACCGTTCTCTGCGTCACACAACCCCAGACGGCCATTCATATACGTCACACACAGGTCTGCTACACCGGTCATGTTGACACCCACCACCGCCTCTACAACTTCCCGTTCGCCTTGAGCGCCCGCTCGCCGTCCACCAGCACGCACCATCCTTCGTCGCCGCGGCCGCCGTCGCCCGCCACGACATCGGTGAAGTGGCCCTTGGCCGTCGCGTACTTGACCACATCGTCGTCCCACGTGCCAGGCTGCAGCCACACCGCGCCGATGCCCAGCTCCTGCGCGTCCTTGAGAACCTGCAGCGTCACGGCCGGCGGCGTAATGACAGACAGGCCCGTCTCGCGCGGGTGCGGCAGGGCCGCGATGTTGGGCAGCGTGGCGTGGGCGACGCGGTCGACGGAGATGGACGGCGCCGTGGGGTTGATGGGCGTGGCGGGCAGGTCATGGCGGGCATACCACGCAAAGACTGTCCATGTTAGCAGATCCAGGAGGAAATAGCCCGACAAAGGGGGCCAAGCACAGAGAACGCACTCTTGTAGCCAAACTTGGCCTGGTTGGTGGAGGCGCCGACGACGGCAAAGTAGGGCTTTGCGAAGAAGGCGCGGGCGCTGGCCTCGGTGGAGGATATGGCGAGAGGCATTGTGCGGTGGGGTGGTGAGACGTAACGATGTTGAGGTGTGCAACGTTGGTGTTTGACAGACGAACGGGCGATGGAGGATGAGATCAGGTGAGGTTGATAGGCAAGCCGAGATCTTCCTCTCTGACGGTGGTGAAATCCGAGGCAGCGATTAGTTGCTCGGCTGGCGGCTGCCGTCGGTGTTAGTGGCGCACTGGGAGGCGGCAGGCGAGGCCGTAGCACCTGACAAATCTGGGGTATGGCCCAGTCCATGGGGGCGAGCGAGCTTCCGTGTACCGGCACAGGATACGCCGGATAGTTTTCCAACTATTTTAAACATGATATATCCGCTTCGACTATTCTTACATGTTTCTTTACATCAGGAGTCCTTCCACTGGTGCTTGGTGGTTTGTTTGTTCCCAGGTTTGCCGCACCTGTTCCTATGTACGGCTGTCCAGCCCAACGCAAAGCTGTTCCTGCGTTGGACTTGTCTGTTTCGGAGCGCCCTGTCCGTGTTAGAATCGTGTTTTACATCATCAGTTCTTCCGCTCTTCCGCTCGTCCGTTGCTGCCGGGCGCGTTCCGATCACCTTTCCACCGTTCTCTGCTGAAAGCTCTCATGGCCATGCCTTACGGCCCCACTTTTGTGACCAGCGGCTTCACATGGACTGCCGTCCGCCAAATGCGCTGTAGTTTTAGCGTAGCTTCCCCCTCTAGACGGGCCGCGGAAGCGCAGCGCAATGCGTGACAGCCGTTGGCAACTGCAATTGGGATCGTCTGAACGTTACAACGGACTCTAAAACATGGCGTATTTTCTCCTGATTTTTGTTTCTACTTTTCGACGCTTATTAAGTGCGTCACCTCCCAATAACCGACATATTTCGACGTGGTCGCGGCCGCCGCGGTATTCCTCATCTGTTCCTGCCTCATTCGCAGCGAGCCGAGCGAGCTTAGCTTCCTGCCAGCACCTTCCAAATCAATTCTGAAGCTGCGCAAGCAATGCCCCAGACGACAGACGACCAAAGGAACTGCAGCTCCGCAGCCAATGGAACATGTGCCTCGTGACATAAGTGGAGCCCCAATGCGCGACCGCGAGACCCGCTGGGTCCACAATTTCCTTACACAGACCACCCCAGAGCCTCTCTCCCTCTCCTGTTATGAACACTTGGGCTGCTCTTTCCCCTTCCAGCGTTGCCGGTCGCTGAAGCAGCCCCCATTGGACCAGCCACCCACCTATTCGGCCGTTTTCTTTGCTCCTGCCAACTCCTAAGCCCCTAGCCGGTCGAAGCTTCCGCGAATTGCATTGTGAAAATTATTTGGGAAACCCAAATGCGCAGAGCAACCGCATCGTCCGGGAACAAGCATCGCCCTCTCCAGCACTCTCACGATTCGACCTCACCTCTCCTTTACCCAGCCGTTTTTCGACCCACACCCCGCGTTCCTTTGCCGCCTTCGACGAATCGACGACGAACAATAGCCGTTTCAATAGACGACGCGACGGTGCGTATGTGGTGAACGATAGTCGCTACCGCTGCGATCCCGGCGTTTCCTGGCGCAATTGGCCATTGTCGTTCCTTTTTTTTGGGCATTTTTGTTTGGTCTCGCCAGCAGTCCAGACCATGGTCCGCCGTCTGGCTGCTGTGCCGCTTGCTCTACTCTAGACCACATTCATTGTCTCGACTCGTCTCTGCCATTGTCGTCTCAATAGACCGTTCGATCCCGGAGACAACCTCAGACTCACCGCCGAGCTTTTCGACGATTCACACCACGTCGACCTTGGCTTTCCTTCCCAACCTCGACAACACACACACATACAGTCGACCACATCAGCACGTCAGACACCATGTCCGACACGCTGCAAGCTCTCCAGCGGACGGAGTATGCGGGCGTGCTGGTAAGATAGCTCCTTAATGCTCCGACCCCCGAGACGCGAATCGACCAAGCGCATTCGGCCGTGCTCGTCCGTTGGCCCTCCGCGCACAAACACCGAAGTCCTGGCACCTGGATAGCTAACACTCCATTCTCCTAGCCGTATCTCCAACCCGCGCAAGCCGTGCAGGTCTTGCAGGAGCGCCTCCGTCGCATCGGCAAGGTCAACACCGAGATTGCCGACTTCCTCGCGGTACGATATGATTCGCCCCTTCTCCCCAAAACGCCACGTCTTGCCCACAGCAAGGATTGGCCATCCTACCAGCCATTGCCGTACTCACCTTTGGAACATAAGCTAACGTGTTATATTAGGAGCGGCGACGGGTCGAGGAGCAATATGTTGCGGGCCTCAAGAAGCTCGTTGGCTTTAAAGTGCCTGCGAGCAGTGCCGAGCTTGGGTATGCTGACGCCTCTACTCCCACCCCGTTCTTGCGATTCTTCTTGTTTCACGCTGTCTGACGTCTAACACACTTGACAGCGTCTTCCAGCCGTCCTGGGATAGCCTCCTCCGAACGATCGAATCCACCGCCAACTCGCACCAACAGCTCAGCAGGAACATTGGCAGTAACATTGAGTCCCCTCTGCGCAACTTCCAGGCCAAAGATGAGGTCACCCACCTGTCCACCATGGCTACCAACCTCCATAGCATGGCCAAAGAGCTCGATGACGCGCAGAACCAAGTCGAGAAGCTCACCAAGAAGGGCGGCAAGGCCAACGCAGGCAAGGTCGACGCTGCGACCCAGCGCCTGGACGGCGCCAACCAGCAGTGGGAAAACCAGGCGCCCTTCATCTTTGAGAACCTCCAGGCCCTCGACGAGTCCCGCGTCAACCATCTGCGCGACCTGCTGACCCAGCTGGGAACACACGAGGTCGACTTGGCGACCACAACACAGGCCAGCAACGAGAGCCTGCTGGGCCTCATCCTGGACATCAAGACCGACGACGAGATTACCAACTTTTCCCAGCGCGTCATCGACGGCCGTCCCCGCGTCGGCCGCTTCGCCAGCATGCAGACCCGCCAGTCGAGCATTGCCGCCTCTGCCTCGGGGTCTGCAGCGCAGCCACAGCACCAGCAGGGCGACTTGGTAGGTGCTGATGCACAGCCGGAGACCCCGGCCACGCAGGCTCAAGACACGCAGCAGGCAGCCCGCCCGGAGACACCACCGACCACGGCCGGCGGCGCATCCGCCGTCTCCGGTACATCCGCAGTATCCTCCCCCGTCGCACCCCGGCAGTCCACGACGGCACGCAGCACGACCGGCTCAACGTCCACGGGCGCAGGAGCCGCGGTGGCTGGGGGCGTACCACCGCCAGCACCACCCTCGCGCGAGGCCACTGGGTTCAGAGATCTTCCGCCGCCTCCTCCCGCCGACAAGGAAAAGGACAAGCCAGAAAAGTCAGACAAGCCAGAAAAGAACCTGCGCAGCCGCATCGGCACCATGCTGGGCCGCCGTCGCCAGAGCATCCACGGCGGCTTCGGGCAGCTGATGGGCTCCAAGACCTCGGGGCCCTTCAACCGCATTAGTGTCAGCAGCCACGGCCAGTCCATTTCGCCCCGCGCGTCCTACAACAACTTGTCCGATACACACGCCACCGGCCGCCTCGGCTCCGTGGCTGAGGCATCCGACCAACCGAACACAAACGGCACCGGCCGCGGCCCGTCCCGCCAGGGCACAGCCTCGAGCTCTGGCGGAGGAGGCACCGGCTTGGGCGGCTTGGGCGGCGTGGGCGTCGCCGACAGCAGCACCCTGAACACCATGACGGTCAACGATATATTCGGCGTGCCGCCACCGCCTGGCCCGCCGCCGTCGCAGCAGAGGACGACAGGCAGCGAGCCCGCGCGAGACGCCGAGGGCTACTCGCTTCCTTCGGCTGCTAACGATCCGATTTCGCAGGCTCAGCGCGACGCAGCGGCCGCCGGTGCCGGTGAGCAGCTCGGCGATGGTACTGGCGATGACCGAGCGTTCCAGGTGAACATCCAGAAGGAGCCTGTGCAGGAGGAGGACCCGCTGGCCAAGAGGGCGGCTCTGTCCAACATGGCGAGCACACTCTCGCAGGCCATGCCAAGCCGTAGGGGTGGCACCGTGCGCGGCCGTCGCGATGTGCGAAATACCATTTACGTGCCGGCGACGTCCGTCCCAGAGTCCTTGACCGGCGCATCCTCGTCGGCCAGTGGCAGCATGCCGTCGTCGTTGCCCAATCTCCCCAATGTGTCGCGCAGCTCGACCTTTGCGTCCCTGGGCTCCACGGCCACGCCCACCAAGCCTGCCGCTGTGGCCGCGCTCGCATCGGAGCCGAGCTTGGGTGGCGGCGGCGCGTCGGACACGCAGTCTGTCCGCTCTACCACGTCGCTCAGTGCCATGGCCAACCTCAAGCACGTCGACTCGGACGGCCCCGGCCTGCACGCGTCCATCATCGAGTCTGTGTCCGCCAGCTTCGAGAACGGCGAGGTCACGTCCGCTAAGATCGCCGGTGAGATTGCCTTCTCGTACACGGCGCCGCCGGCCAGCCCCTCGACGCCCCCCACCGCCACCACGACGATCCGCATCAACAACTTCCCGCTGCTCGAGTCGATTGGACCCAACCGCATCTTCGTGCAGAACACGTCGAGCCCCGACCAGTTCACCCTCGACACCAGCCACCTGCAGAGCAAGGCCGCTGCCGCCTTTACGTTCCGCGCCCACGCCGAAAACCCCAAGTCGCTGGCCGCCCACTGCCCGCTGGCCATCAAGCCCGTGTGGAAGCCCATGGACGACCAGCTCCGACTGATGTTCCAATACCGCCTCAATCCCAACTCCCGTCTTGCGGCGTCGGGCCAGCCTGTCGTGCTGCGCAGCGTCGTCTTCTTCGCCACCTACGAGGGCCGCGCCAGTGCCATTGCGTCCAAGCCATCCGGCACCCACGTGAAGGATCGGCATCTTGTGTACTGGCGCCTGCCGTCCGTGACCCTGACGGCCGCCTGGTCCAAGATTGCCTGCGCCATCCGCGTCGAGGCCGGTGGCGCCGTGCCGCAGCCGGGCAATGTGGAGGCGCGGTGGGAATATGCTCTGCCGGCTGCTGCGTCGTCTGGTTCCTCGGAGGCCGAAGCCGACGAGGCCAACATCACCATCAGCCAGCTGCAGCCTGCGACTGCCGGTTCGCTCGAGGAAGAGGACGAGGAGCAGGATCCCTTTGCCGACGACTCGTTACCGACGCCCAAGACAACGAATGGTGCGGGCACGGGCGTACCGGTGTGGACCGATGTGCCTGTGGCACGACAGATTGTTAGCGGCAGCAAGTACGAGGGCAAGTAAATAAGGGGTGGCGTGTCTGTTGGTGCTTTGTGCTTCTGATTTCTGCTTCCTGCATCCATTGTTATTTTCTTTCAGCAGCCCCCGCATCGTTGTGTCCGACCATCCATAACTTGTTTTTTCACCGTACAAAGAAAATCCATCCTCTCCAAAACGTCCCCCCATCCCTTCCTAAAGTATATCTTCCGACGCCCGTTCCTGCCTCGTTTTCTTCTTTTTTTTGTTTTTGTCTTGGCTTCTTTTCCTTATTGACACTGTCGGCTTCATCATTTTGTACGTCAAGTTTCACTGCCTGGTTTGCCCGCATCCCCTGTCCATATTGTATGTCTGTTGCCTTGCGCCAATTCTCTCTCTTGTTACTCTTTTTGTTTTGTATAGTTGTTAGTCTCAGCCTACCCTCGTTATCCCGAGGTGCCTTCACCTTAACCGTAAATCAATAATGTTTTTAATGCACTTGACGTATGCTGATGGTGACAATGAGAAAGTATCGCGATCCTGAGATCATGCTCCGTATATTGACTGCACAAAGGAAATGAATGAAGATACAATGTAAGTATCACGGAAATCACAGAATAAACAAAACAAGCCCATGCCATGCCGTACCGTGCCATGCTATGCCAACCCCCGGCCGGTTCGCTTCGCCCGACCCATGACGCCATTCGAGTAAACCATGCAATGACCATTTGCCCTCCCACTTCGTCTTATCGTCCCGTCGTCACAGTCGACGTCCGCGTCTGCTCTTCGCAAAACTCGAGCGTCAGGGCCGCCAAGAAGCCGGGGATGCAGCCCTTCTCCCGCACCCAGAACCGGATCTGGTCGTCGATCCGCTGTGCAAACGCACTCCGCGGGCCGCCGCCGACCTTCATCGTGCCCCGCTCGCCGTCAAAGACGATGCTGTTTTCGTTCTCGTCGGCACTCAGGCTCGGATAGTACACGCTCTCGACGCGCATCTTGCCGTTCGGAATGAAGGTGACGTGCCAGCCCAGGGTGCTCTCGACGGCCTCCTTGAACTCGGCCGACTTGGCCGCCCACACTTCCTTGAGGCGGCGGCTCGTCTTTTGCGCGGACGCGGTCTCGGCCTGTGCGTCGGCGATCTCGCGCTGGGCGGCGGCGAGCACCGACATGGGGACGGTCGTAAACGTGGGCATCGCCGCCGCCGCCGTCGACGGTGCTGGAGGGAGGACCGACAGGGGCGCCCGCGCACCGCTCTTTTGCGCTTTCTGAGCCGCCGCGCCAGCGGCATGGCTCTGGATGTGGGCGAGCAGCTCGGCGTTCTCCAGCTTCAGGGCCGCGAGCGTGGACCGCTTGACGGCCTCAAAGTCGGACGTCGGGTTGGACCGCAGCGCGAGCACGCGCACCCCGGCCGCCTGCTTCTCGGCGGCGAGCTGCTCTTTGGTGACAGCCAGCTCGGTCTCGAGCACGCGGTGCGCCGTCTGGGCCGCGGACAGCTCGTCCTGCAGCTTGCGCGTCTTGCGCACCAGCTGGCCGACCTGGGCTTCGTCGCTTCCTGTCGTGCCGTTCTCACCACGGCCGTCGTCGGGCCACGACCGCTTGGTGCCGGCGATCTGAGCAGCGGCCGCAGCGGGCCCGCCAGACGCCTCGAGCGATGCAAGTTCCCGGTGCAGACCCTCGGCCTCGGCACGGTATTTGTCAACGAGCTCCTCCAGCTGCTGGATGCGGTCGGCCTTTTGCTGGTCAAATTGGCCAGGGTTGAAGGTCATGTCCTCTGCGTCGAACGCCTTGAGCTGGGCGCGCAAGTACTCGACTTCCTTGACGGCAAGGGCACGTTGGCGCTCTAAACGGGCGCGAAGCTTGGTTTCGTTGGCGTTCATATTGGCATGCGCAGTTGTGGGTGTGCCAAAAGAGGGTGTACCGTCGCCTCCCGAGGACGCACGCGCTGCCTTGAGACGCTCCACCTCAGCAACCAGCTCCTGCTTCTGGATCTCCAGTGCGCGGATGTCGGCATCCCGCTGGGCCATCTCGGGCTCCAGCGCGCCAATCTTCTCAGTCAGCTCGGCCGTGCGGTACCGCGCCTCCATCAGTGCCTTGGCCACGGCCTCGGGCGAGTCAAACTCGTTCGACGACGCGCTGTCCATACTGTGTTCTTTGTCCGACTGCAGGTACGCCGCCCAGGCCCGCCGTTCGGTCTCGAGCCGCTGCCGCTGCATGCGCTCTTCGTTGAGTTCCTGCTCGAGGGCGCGCGCGCTCTCCAGCTTCCGCAGCAGCGACCGCTTCTCCTCCTCGACGATCTCGACCGCCTTGTGCGCCTGCCGCAGGTGCCGCAGCTCGGTCAGCTGGTCGCGGTTGGTGGCCTCGAGGGCGCGGATGTGGTTGACCTGGTCCTTGAGCTCGCGCCGGATGATCGCCATGGTCGCTGCGTCGCCCGTCTGTGCTTTGAGCCGCAGCACCTCGGCCTCGAGCTGGCCCGTCTGGGCATCGCGCGCGACCAGCTGCTGCTGTGCCTGCTGCAGAGCCGCGTCGCGGGCCGCGGCCGCCTGCGATGCTTCCTGCAGGCTGCGCTGCGCCGTTGCCAGCTGTTCCTGGAGATCCACGGCCCGCCGCTCACCCATGCGCGCCGCGTCTTCCTTGGCCACGCTCAGGTCGTCGAGCTGCTCTTGTAGGGCCCGCGCCTCATCCTGCGCCTCCCGCACTTTTGTCTCGAGCTCCCGCTGCCGCGCGTCCTGGTCGCCGCGCGCTGCCTCCAGCTCCTCGTGCAGCGCGGCCATCTTGCGCTCGGCCGCGCCGCGCTCTGCCTCGGCTGCCTGTCGCTGCTTGAAATCGTCCTCGGCCTTGCGCCGCGCGTCCCTCAGCTCCGTGTCGTGCTGCAGCCGCGCCATTTCCTTTTCCTGCTCAAACATGTTGACTTGGTACTGCAGCGTGCCCACCTCGGCCTTGAGCTCTTCGATGCGCCGCCGCTGCAGCTCGTACTCTTCGGCATCGGGCGGCGCCATGTTTTCTTTGCTGCTCTCATGCGAGGTGGCGCGGTACGACGAGGTCGGGGCGCCGACCGACTGGGTGTCGGGGATGGCGCTGTGTCTGGATGAGGGCCGTGAGGGTGTGTTCTGTTGTTGTTGATGTTGTTGCGCGCGCGGTTGCTGTTGAGGCGTGGTGCGTTGCTGCGTGGTCCGTGACAGACCCAGCCTCTCGCGCGCCGACTGCGTCGTGCCGTGTGCTCTCGCGAGACCGCTGCTGCTGGTTGTCCGCGAATGCGGCCGGCTGCCGCTGCCGTCGCCGTTGACGCCGCCTTGCGCGACCGGCTGTCGTCCGCTGCCTCCTGGTCCGCCGACGGGACTCATCTTTCGTTTGTTGACCGGACGCGTGTCGTCCACCTTGTAGACGCGTCGTCGTGTCGTTTGACGCCGTCGTGGTGTGACGCGGGCGTACAGTGGCAGCAAATTACTGGGCTGCGTTGAAAGTGATGGTCAAAACGCGTCTAGAACGCCCTTTGTGAAGCTGCAGCTGACAAGAGCAAGCGTTTCCGCGTGCGGCCCAGTAAGAAGCGACCCATAATTTTGTGTGAACCTGGTCACGTGTCTCTGTTTCCGGTGGGGCTGTTCTGGTCAAAGACAAAGAATACATCAAATCTCGGCCGGTTGCATTCACTCTGTTAGATGGAAATTACTTTGGGATGGAAGATACTATACATCTCTGGGCACGAGCATTGGTTTTCTGTGTACTCCTAGTATTCCTTCCAGTTGCGTGGACTGTGCAGAAGTTGACGAAACTGATGCACTCAAACAACAAATAGCTCCATTGAGCGACTAAACGCACTAAGACGCTAGCGACAATCGACTGTGTTCCTGCGCGAGGGGCTGTTTGAGGCTGTGTATATAGCGGGCATGATGGTAAGAAGTGGAACCTCGCAGCTTCACGCAAAAAGCTCCCTTCTCCGGCGCTATTCGATGCTCGGATTCTCGGTTCGCCCTGTCGCCCTCTCGTCCACTCCCCACTATGGCGTATGGCTCTTGACTTTTGGCAAACCTGCTGCAGCTGAGGCAGCTCTCGACCGCTGTTGACTTTGACGTTCCTGGACATCCTCTCCTCCTGCCTCTGTGCGAATAGCTTCATTTCCGGCACAGCACAAGCGGCGACGAAAACCTACAACAGCCATCATGCGCTCCGCGACGGCAGCGCTGCGCGTCTTGGTCTGTTCCCTTGGCGTTATCTCGTGGCAGCTTACGGCTGTGACGTCTTCATGTCTTGTGTCTTGTCTCTTCTTTGTCTTGCTAACATCAACCCGCAGAACACCGGTGCCAATGCCGCGCCATTGCGGAATTCCCGTTTCCCGTGCCTTTGCGACCAGCGCCTCGTCCACAATAGCTCAATTCTCCGCCGGCCACGGCACGGCCATATCCCCATCTCCCCCCGATTCGCACATGTCCGCCTTGCCTCGAACGCGTCAAGAGACACCACTCCCCCACAGAGCGAAGACCGTGCTGAAGCCGCCGTTCCCTCCTCTTCTTCCTCGACCTCCTCGACCTCCTCGACCTCCTCGACTTCCTCGACTTCCCCGACATCCACAGCCTCACAATCGTCCTCGAGTACAGCGCCGTCGTCTCCCGAGGACTGGGAAGAGAACCCCAACTTCAACATTGAAAAGTTCTCGGAGCTGCCGCACACCAATTTCGGCGTCAACCAGCACATGATCATCAACGACGAGTTCAAGGAAGCGCTGCGCCAGATTCTGTGGCAGTTCCGCGCGCCCATCCGCTATGCATTTGCGTACGGGTCGGGCGTCTTCCCCCAGAGCGCGCCCAATGGCCGCGTGCCTACCGAGGCCGAGATCAAGGCCATCCACCCCAAAGCGCCCTTGGCCGTGCAGCGCGCCCAGGACGGCTCGCCCAAGATGATTGACTTTATCTTCGGCGTCACCTTCACGCAGCACTGGCACAGCCTCAACCTGCACCAGCACCGCGACCACTACAGCGCGCTGGGGTCGCTCGGTTCGGGCGCCGTGTCGTACGTCCAGGACGGCATTGGCGCAGGCGTCTACTTCAACCCGTACGTGGTCGTCAACGGCATCCTTGTCAAGTACGGCGTCGTCAACCTCGACACGCTCTGCACCGACCTGAGCGAGTGGCAGACGCTGTACCTGGCCGGCCGCCTGCACAAGCCTGTGAAGATCCTGCGCGACGACGCGCGCGTCCGCCTCGCCAACCAGATCAACCTGCTGTCGGCGCTGCGCACAGCTCTGCTGTTGCTGCCGCCCGAGTTTACCGAGCGCGAGCTCTACAGCACCATCGCCGCCATCTCGTATCTGGGCGACCCGCGCATGAGCCTGCCCACCGAGAACCCGCACAAGGTCGCCAACATTGTCGACCACAACATGAGCAACTTCCGCCGCCTCTATGCGCCGCTCATCGAGACCCTGCCCAACGCCCAGTTCAACGACAGCCGGTGCACCCAGCGCGGCTGGCTCGACGATGCCGATGCCAACCTGCAGCTCGCCCAGGACATGGACCCCGTGCGCCGCGGCAACATGGTGCGCCGCCTGCCCAAGGCGTTTCGCGAGCGCCTGTACTTTCAGTACCAGAAGCAGTTTGCCATTCCGCGCGGCGAGTTCGACCGCATGATGGCCAAGACGCGCGACGAGGACGACGCGGCCGCCGGCGGCGGGTTCCGGCGGCAGCAGGCAACCGACTTTGAGCGGCGCATTGTCGACGACGACGACCCGGCCACGCTGCGCAAACACGTGCGCCACGTCATCAAGCAGACCATCAACTGGCCGAGCACGTCGCAGAGTCTCAAGGGCGTGCTGACGTCCGGCGTGGGTCGGTCGCTGCGGTACATGGGCGAGAAGATGGCCAAGTTCCGGCAGGGCAAGACGAAGGCGGACGCGCCAGAGGCGAACGCTGCTTCCAAGCCCGCGTCTGTTGACGGTACGTCCGATACGCCGGCAAAGCGTTTGACAGAAACGCCGTCGGAGACCTCCAAAGACTCGGAAAAGAAGGCGTAACCTGCCCGCATGGCCCAAATCCTGTACATATCGGCAGCTCGTCACTGCCATTGCTCTCCTTCGTTTTCCCTTATTTTGTTCTCGTTTGTACACCCGGCGGACTGCACAGCACAAAGCATCGGCACAACACACCCATGCACCAATGCACAATTTCTTTTGTTGACAGGAGGGCAAGACGGACGGCATCCTACACGGAGTGAGGCATTGCGGGGATCATGTTTCTATACATTCAGAGTAGGCTACGGTAGCGACTACAAGATTTGATTTTTCAACATACAAAGACCGCCCCTGATTTACTGGCCCACCCACCACTCGCGGTGCAGCTTGTTCATGCCCCGTTGCAGCGCCACGACCGCCGCGCTCATGTGGTCCTCGTACGCAAACTCTTGCAGCCACACGTCCGCAAAGTGCTCCGTCTTTTGCAGCCGCGCCGCCATGGCCCGCGTGTTCGTGCACATGTGCTTCCCCGCCAGGAACTCCTGCCGCTCCTTGAACGTCGCGTCCGTGTCGTCCGGCTTGGGGAACACGTCGAGCTCTTCGCCCGTGCCCGAGTTGAGGTACAGCACGGGCTTTTTCCGTCCGTCTGCCGCCGCGGGCGGTGGTTTGCTGAGGAAGTCTGCTTCTTGCTCCGCCACAATCGACTCGTCGTTGAACCAAATCGACGGGCTCGCCGACATGTAGACGTCAAACAGCCCCGGGCTCGTAAACAGCGAGTACAGCGTGAACAGCCCGCCAAGCGAATGGCCTGACAGCACGCGCGTCGTGAGCTGGTCCCACGCGGGCAGCGACGGCAGCAGCTCGCGCGACAGCAGCGGGAGGATGACGTCGACAAGGGTCTTGTGGAACGTCGCCGCGCCGCCCAGCTTCATGTACAAGGTGTGGCCGTCGTCGTCCGTCATCTCGCGGCCGTCCGCGTCCTTGACGGGCCATTGGGGCAGGCCCTTCTTGGCAGGTGGCGTGAGGTCAAACGACCGTCGCGCTGGCACGTACACGGTCTCCGCGTCGGGATAGCCGATGGCGACGATAATCGACTTTTTCTTGGCCTCAAACTGCTGCCGCCGCGCAATGTCCGTGGCCGACAAAAAGTAGGCGTTGCCGTCGAGGACGAAAATGACGGGGACGGCCGCAACGTCCTCCGCAGCGTCTTTGGGTGTGCCGTCGGCGTTCCAGTCGAGCGGCCACGAGACCATGACCTGGAAAGGGCCATGCTCGGTCTCGATGACCGTCTGGCGAGTGTTGGGCACGCTGTGCGTCGCGAACGTAGTTTTTGTCATGGCGGAACGGGGAAACGGCGACGTTAGAAATGTGACGGTAAGTGTGAGGGACTATGTACACTTTTACAGATAAGTACAAATGGGCATCTTTCCGGTTTCTGATGAAATGTTCGTTCTCGTTCGACGAGAGAATGTGTAACCCAAAATTCACACATAGGCTCTCCGAGCGTCGGTCGTGGGGGCGTTGAGTTTTCCGTGGCCAGCTGTGTTGGAGCTTGGAATCCCCTGAAGCTAAGACTTTATGCGTCCGTTTAGTGCTACAGAGGATGCCCCAGCTGCAACGTTGCCAAGCGACAATGTCGGGTGCGGGCGGCAGCCGCAATGTGCATCTTTGTCCCATGAAGATCACAGAGTCAGCTTACCAAATCGACAATGTATCACGCAAATACGAGAAACTGTGCATTCTGTATTGTTAAACAATTGGGTGGCCAATCATGCTTTTGATGGGAATTCTTGGAGTAAGAGCCTCAGTTGGCTGTTAGTGACCGTTGCCGTCCGCTATAACGGGTTTCCATCCAAATGCCAATATTACTTCATTGACAGATCGTACAATGAAGACAATGTTGTTCAATTGTCGTGAAGAGCTGTGACATGTATGAACCAGCCCGGCCGAACGAATTGTCCTATTTGATGTGTGTCCTTGTAAAATTTGAATCTCTTTGCACTATATTTACGGTTTGTTTTCATACATTTTTGTTTATTTTTATTTTTCTTTTCTGACAGTAACAGTTCTAGTTGTATTTTACTTCATGAATCCCGTCAATGCGTTCTTGCTTGCATTGCCCCCCATAATTCATTCGGTACTTGAGCAAAAATAATCGTATAATTGAAAGATGACAAAGCAGAAAAGAAGAAAGGATAACTGAAAAAATAATATCAACAGTACATTAAATTAATGAATGTTGAATCTCTCGGTAGGGAGAAAAATAGCCAAAAAGGAAGGGTGTGATCGATCTCGGGATCGAACCGAGGACCTACGCCGTGTTAAGGCGTCGTCATAACCAACTAGACCAATCGACCTATAAGAGGAATTTGATGCCAAAACCGGACTCCGGTAGCGTATATGATGGTGGTGACGGTCGGGGGATGGCGAAGAGATTTTGCGGGCATTCGGCGAGGAGTCCTAGAAAGGCGTTGGGAGCCATCGTGGAGAACGTGTTGAACGCTATGCCCAGAGTGGCTGCATTGTACGGAGCCTTTACTACGGCGTAACTACGCGGAATGAGTCGCCACGCACGACACCAACAAAAAGGGTACCAACGACATCGTCCAATCGTTTTTTTTTTCGTGGTCCGTTTTGGCCTGGCCGTGGTGGTTTACTAAGTACCTCACTCTTGACGCACTCTAGTGAACAATGGCAAATCCCCGGACTGGGAAAGCGTCACGCTACATGATACGGAGCATAGGGATAATGTTTTGTATGAATGTTGAGAAAAGCGTAAGTCATATCAATTCGCTGATAAAAACGTAGAAAGCAGAAAAAAGTCTAGCATGCAGATAAAGTGCCAAGCGGTATAATGATGCCGTTGCTCATGGTTCCCCGATAAAACAAGGGGAAAACCACTCAAAAAGCCCAACCCAAAATTGTCCTCCCTTAAGAAAAAGTTCCCGTCCCAAAGTAAAAGCGTCGCGGTAGCGACAAAGAAGTCGTAGAAACGAAAAGAGAAATCCAACGCCGTGGTCTCAGACCAGTGGTACAAGTAAATCAAAACAAAAGTGTGTAGAGGGAGTCTTCTGCTCTTCCTCGTTTTCTACTCGTCCATGGAGTCGGCCTGGACCCGCTTGACGACATCGACGACCATGGGGAACAGCGCCTCGCTCTCGGTCAGGCCGCACACGGTGCGGACGACCGCCTCGGGCTTCTCCGAGGCCATGATCTTGCCGAGCTCAAAGGACTCGTCGTCGCCCTCGACGTTTTGGAAGCGGAAAGCCATCTCGGCAGCCTCGAGCAAGTACGTGCAGCGCTCGCCCTTGCTGGCCAGCTCAGCGGCGGGGCCGATGAAGCGCTCCTTGCGCGACAGCTTGCGCAGGGGCGCGCGGCCGACGCGCTCGACGGCGTCCTCGAGGTGGGGGTTGCTGATGCGCGAGATGATCTTGCGGACGTAGGCCTCCTGGACGTCACGGCCAATGCCGTGCTTCTCGGTGATGAGGTTGGCCGTCTCCTCCAGCGCGCGGTGCACGTGGTGGTGGATGTGGCGGTCCTGCAGGGCGTCGTGGACGGTGCGCTTCTTGCGGTTGTAGCCGTGGTAGGCGGCGGTGGCGTGGCCCGTGTTGACCGTGTACAGCTTGCGCTCAATGTAGGGCTCGAGGTTGTCGACCCACTGAACGCCCTTGATGGCAGGCGGTTCGCGGGGCGCAAACGGCTGGCGCTCGACAATCCACTCAAAGAACTTCTCCAGCTTGACGCTCAGGCCGGCATCGGCGTCCTGGGCGGGCACGATGCGGTCAATCGCGGAGTTGGCATAGCGGGCACGGGTGTCGTGCTCGGCCAGGCGCTCCTCGGGGGTGGCTTTCCGGATGAAGTCTGCCAGGGTGTCGGTGGCGCCAATGGCGTTCTCGCAGGCAATGACGGACACGGGCGTGGGGTGGGCCTCGACATCGCGCTGGTCCAGACCCTTGGCGATGACGGGCGCGATGAAGCGCAGGATGTTGGGGCCGACCGAGCAGGTGACGAGGTCGGCGGACGCAATTTCTTCTATTAACTCAGCCTCGTGAGTCTTGGAGTTGATGGCGCGGTAGTTGGTGATGGTGGTCTCGGAGGTGCCGTCAGAGCCGACCTCGTAGACGTTGTAGGACTTGTTGTCGTTAAGCTGGTTAATGATGTCGTCGTTGACATCGGCAAAGACGACCTCGTAGCCCGAGTTGTGGAGGAAGCAGGCAACAAAGCCGCGGCCAATGTTACCGGCACCGAAGTGCACAGCTTTCTTGGAATACGTTGAGCTATTTGACGCCATTGTGAAGTTGGGTGTGAGTAGAGAAATGAGGTGGTGATGTTGGTGGTGGTGGTTGGTGAGAATTTGTTGATAATGAGCTAGAGATGATGTAGAGATAACCTGGGGAATATGGAGAACGATCGTCAAGATGTTCTGATGTGGGATATTTGAGGATGGAGAGGAATGGTTTGAATCTGTTGATGATATGAGAATGGGGAGAGAATGGACAAAACAAAACTGGAAAGGGGGCGAGATGAGTATCTTTATACACAAAGAGGCAAAGACGAGGCAGGAGCGATGGGGCCAAGGCGAATCAAGCAACCGGGCCACGACGCTGTACCGTGCAGAGCAAGAGCGATCCAGTATGATACGGAGGTACTCCGTACAAGGTCAAGGCACTAACAGACCAGGGCGAGCCGTGTTTAGTGCCAAACGCAGGAGAAAGAACAAGGAAAACACACCCAGGATAATTACGTCGTGAAAAAGTGGGTTTTCAAAACAGACCACGACGTAATGGACGAGCAGGAGCGACGCAGGACAAGGCAAAAGACGGAAGGAAGCAATTGTGAGGGAAAACGTGCGCCAATCTGGTGTAAGTATCTTCGCCCAGTTCCCGAAAAGGAAGGGGGACGGATAGGACAGGGGGGACCTGGGCACGAAAAGCCAGAGAAGTGCGGGCGAGTTTACAGAGCACGCAGCGCTGAGAGGCGCTGTGTCCGCCCTGCAGGAGTAGCGCTGTTCCGGCGTGTTTCGGGCAGCAGGCTAGTGCGTGTTGCGGCCTCGTACTGTGGCTAGCGGAACTTTGGTCGGTGGCTAAGAGGCCTGAGGGGACAGTGTGGCGACAGTGTGGAAAGCATTGCAGCGCCTGCCGAACCATTTGAGCGCATTCTTGACAGCATTGCCACGCACTTTGGGCCTTGGCGGCACGGAGAGGAGGACTCAAAGAGGGGCTGCAGGGTGGATCCCCCTGTAAAGTCCCCATCTTCGTCACTGCCCCTCGCTGAGCGCGTATCATCTCACTGGGCTAGCGGGACAATGACAGTGACATACGAGCGCAGGGACCCACAAAGGGCCCCGCTAGTAAACCGCCCATAACCCACTGTTTCGTCCTTTAGCTAGTCTCTGCGACTTTTCAGGCCACTTCCAGTGCGCCGTAACGGCCAGTTGCCCTGCACCTCGCCATATCTCTCACTTTGTCCAGCGCATGTCTACTAGTGACATGCGATATGATTGGTTTCTTGCACCGGATGATCCACTATGATCCACTCCCTGTTTCTGTTTCTTCCGCTCCGCTTTACACTTGAGCCTCTGTTGGGCGTCCTCCTTTTCAGCGACTCCACCCGCTATCTCTTCGTTGAAACGGCGCTGTGGTTCTCTGGTTTTCCATGGGAAGACATTGCGTCATAGTGTAGTTTACACCGTAGGAATGACGGAGCCAACGAAAACCTGAGCAACGGAACTGGGTGGAAATGGGGAAAGATTGATGCTTTTCGCATGCACAAGCGATACAAGATCGCCACGACTCACGATAATGACGAGCCGTTTGTCAACAGAAGCGGCCTTTTTGATTCGCCTTCTGATTTTTTTGGTTGCCCCATGCGGGTGTGAGTGGGCTCGGTGGTTTTCTGGTTTCCGTTTTCGGTTGCTGTTTTTTTCTTTCGTTTCTATCGTCGTTGTGCAAATTCGTGAGAGCCATAGAATGGAACTGTGCCTCGCAATCCGGGCCGTCTGGCCCATGTGGTCCTTGCTTGAGATGGAAGAATGGCCACCTCGGCAACAGCAATATCAAATGCGGAAACCAAACGGGCATCCCACTTTGTTTCATTAAAAGTGACTGGACAGAACGCGAAAAGCCTCACTCACGATGCTTTCCTACCAGGTCTTGTTGAGTTCTCATTCGCTGCCGTTGTCTCTTGGAAGGTCAATGCCATCATTTTCGGGCCTTTCCTCCTTTTCTCTGTAACAATATTGCGGCCCTCGATCTGCTCGTCTCTCCACCAGTTGTCCACTTCTGTGGTGGCTGTTCATCCACTTTGACGATCTCGCGTTCTTTGATAACATATCCCTACTCTCTCACGAAGCTGTGTATTTTTGTACTTGTCGTCCCGTCGTCCAACAGACAGCATTCTACCAAGAGGCGCCTGCAGGGTCTTCCTGCCATGTCACTTTGGGTGTCTGTAAGCATTGCATGTACAGTATGAGCCTCGTATTACGTGCCCCGGCACGGATTTGTCCATTGCAATCTTTTCTAGAGGAGGTATAGTACTGCCTCAAAGCTATGGACTACAATTCGCGATGGTCGTTTACTCACAGTCTACAATCTACAAACGATGCTGTACATGTAGTACATGACGGGACACGGAGTACACTCCTCTCTTTACGATGCAAGCGAGCCGGGTGAATCATGACAGACGGAATGAACGGCAGAGCCGGCAGTGGCATCGAGCCGGAGAGACAGGTAGAGAGAGTGGGAGAATGATGATGGTGTGAAATGCCTCTCTTTTTCTCGAGTTGTACAAACAGTCCCGATGCCATTGAGCATTTGCGTGTCTGCAGGCCAGCCAGGTTTTTGATTTTCGATTTTCGAGAATCTGTTTTTTTTTCTCGTTTTCAACCCCCTTCGAGTGTTTATCCTCCGGCCGTCCTGCCGTTCCCGGCGCGTCGATCCCTTTTCTCACTCTTAACTCGCGGCTTGACGATAAGAACATGTTCTAGCGAGTAAGAAAGCCTGTATTTCTTCCCGTTGTTGGGAGGCAGATTGTTGGTTGGTCCGGGTGGATTCAGCGGAATGTTGGCCCTGTTTTCGTTGGCTTGTTGGGCTCTTGCGAAAGCCTTGCATCTTGGCACCATGCCAGCTAATTCGCGCTGCGTTTGACGAGGTAGAGCAGCGGAGCATGTCGGCGAAACGTTGCGTGACGAGCCTGGCTGCTGAAAGCCTATGATGAAAGAAGCACACCTTGATCGGCGGTGCCGTTGTTTTGTTCCGGGGGACGGTGGCAGACGAGTGATGACAGAGGCGGCCAGGGGGAGGCAAACCGCGCAGGAAGTGTGTGTCTGCCCGCTGAAATGTCCGCTAGAATAGCGCGTCAACGCCCCTGAAACTGCCAATGTTGGGCCCTGAAACGAGTTCGTGTACCTTTGTTGCTCCTGTCTCACGGACGGCATCACAGCCTCGACGACGTTAATTTACACAAACTTGTTTTTTTAGCCCACCACAGCCATCCATCGAAGTGAGCTGTCAACGTGGAAAAACAACGTTGGATGTGCGAAGACATCACCACGCAGTGCCGATCTCGTGTTTGTCTCGTAATGTTGGTTCTCCCCGTGTCAGAGTCACTTCACATGCCGGATTGTGTCCTTGAATTTTAATATCGCGTCGCGATTTCGAGCTACGGCATTTCAGCTCCATTGAAAACACATGTGCTTTTCACGGGACTTGACATGGACGGCACGAATTCTGCGCCCTGCACGACAGCAAAACAGCACGACACAGCATGTGCCTTTTGCAGGGAAGCGGAGGCCGTGATCGCCCTTGCCGCGTTTTCTTTTGCGTGTCTTTAATTTCTCGCATTGGAAATACAACCTGTTTGTATACATACTCCGTACATACGTGAGGTCCTACAGTTGATGTGTCGTTCTCTCGGAGACGGCATTTGTGAAGAAGAAACGGAACAAAGACATCATAGAAATCAAAAGAAAAGAAAACATTAAGAGGCCGTTGCACACTTACACAGCAGACCCAGAAAAGATCCAGAAAAGGCCCGGAAAAGACCCAGAGAAAACGGATGAGCCCGTCCTGGATCGTCGTGGAGACAATACGGAGAAGACAGGAACAAAGTAAAGCACGCAGACACCTGCAGGATTGCATACAAAGGATGCTAATCAAGCTCGTCAGGATGCGAAGCAACCACAAACAGTGGATTTTCTGTGGATTTTCCGTGGGCGGCCCATGATTTTCGCCAGGATGCTTTGGAACAGGGAATATCAGAATATCAAGCCGACAATCTGGCCGCGTTTTTACTTCTCTGTCGTCATTTTTTTAATGTGCCTATTGTCCGTACTTTCCCGTTGTTACTGTGTAGGACATAGAAACTTGAATTAGTAGGCGCTCTCCTCAGGAAACGGTCATCGAAACTCGAAACTCACACCGCGGTGCTGCTACGGTCGATACAGGCTTGAAAGTCATCCGGCTTTCCCAATCTGGATTGCTGCTGTCCCTGCGTGTCTCCTATCGTGACAACGTCCATCGTGCCGTGCCTCGTCCCGAAAACGGCTCGCGTACCACAGGTTGTTAGCCTTCTTTGAACCGGGCAACAGTCACACTTTTTTCTTTGCGTTTGCTTTTGTGTAATTACTGACACCCTCCTGCCTACGAAGCTTGCGGACAACGCAGGCAGACACTCCCTCAATGGAGGTAGTGACAGTTTCTCCCTTTGCCGCAGCGCTTCTCAATCCATCCACGCTTCGCCACATTTCATGCTCTACTTTCTCTTCCACGAATTCCCTGCTCGTGCTTCACTCCCTGTTTCGTTTTCGAACACCTGCAGCTGTACATGCATGGATTGCCCTTTTTTTCTTTTCTTATTCTCTCCGCCGTCTTTTCCGTGCCGTTGCTGCGGCCATGTGGAGAGAGGACTCCATTCGGGAGGAAACATGCCCAGCTCACTTTTTAACCTTTGAGCAGCCTTTCATACGCTGCACCCCTCCGCCTATGAAAACTCTGTATTCCTTGTATTCCTCTTATCTTTTTTTCCAAGCGGCGCAGCGTCGTTGCATCCCGACACGGCAGCAGGAGGCCTGGCACTGTATTTGGCCGCTGCTCGCTGTATACGTGCATGCTCTATCCACCCGCTGTTTGCCCGTGTCAGTGTCCAAATTGTGGGGCCGGCATCGCCCGACTCATTTGTATGCCTGTAAAGTCAACGTCCGTTGGGGAAAGAAACGCTCTCGAGATGCGTCTCATGCGGAGCACATTGTACGGAGTACGGCTATTTCTGCCTACGTAACAGAAGATCTTGTTTTCAGGAGAAACGTTCCACACTCGGGTACAAGTTTATTAGACCGGGCAAGCCTGAGACAATTATAGAAAAGTAGAAGAACAGGACCAGAACAAGGACGTACACGTAGGATCAACGGATGCAGTCAGAATAGGGATGGATGGAAGCAAACCGCTCCATGCTACCCCGGAAAACCTCCACCACGAGGAAAGCAGGGCACGCGGAGATGTAGATCCATGCAGCATGTTCAACAAGAAGTACTCTCGGTACTTATTCGTCAAGTAGGTGGCCGAGGATGAGGAAGAACTCTGTCACAAATCGTATCCCGCCCATACCCCCCTCGCCTCCATCTCTTGAACGTTAACGACGTGGCCATCGTTGTCAATATGGGATACTTCTCGTAGAATCAGGCACCTGGGCATTTTGGCCTACATGGCTCCTCCACAGTTGCCTACTAAGATAGATGTATACAGTCCGCTTCTAACGAGGCGCTGGAAGAAGACACGCCCTATCGTCGACAACTGTTTGTCGTCTTGCCTTGGCGACCGGGAGACCAAAAATGGCAACCCTATCGCTTGTGAATGGCCAGTGAAATGTTCTCTAATGTGCCCACTGCTTATATCTCGACAAGGACAACATCAGTTTTCTTTCGAGTATACAGCATGCTTTGAACTAGAATCGAGAATCCAATATAACTCGTAGGAACAAATAACAAAGTGCGGGAAAGGGAACGAGCCTGCTACAATTTCCTACATCGACCGACTGATTATTTTCACCTTTCGAGAGTTGTTAGCAGTCCTCCACGGCTGGACATCTCAGGTTTCCTATTTCCTGTTTCCTGTTTTCTGTCTCATGCTGTATTGCGGACAAACTAGGTCATCATTTGGTATAAGCAAAATGGAAATAAACAGGATCAGCAGCTCCCGCATCGATGCTGTTCCTGTCTCATCTCCTCATTCATATTGTCACCTCGACGACGTATTCCCCTCACATATGAAATGCAAGTCACCACGCCCCTTGTATTCCATCCCTCCTTTGTTTGTATCCTATTAGCGGCAAACTTACCCTTCCCATCTTCACCATCTCCACCCGCACCCTCCCCTCCCATCGTCTCTTCCTTATGAACAACTTATGTAGGGTTGTGTGCGGTGGCGGAGGCTCAAGGCCGAACGAAAGTCTTGGCATATGTCATCGGTGGATCCCCTGTGAGGGACCCGTCTACAAGACCCCTTATTGGGAAAAAGACCGCACACCAAAACAACAACGCAGCAGCGACGCCTGGCGAACCAAAAGTACAAAACTACTGGGGTCCCCTTTACTTTAGGGTCCTTTTTTCTTGGCTCCGCTCTTTTCGTGCGTGGCCCCACACAGTCCAAGAAAGTCGTGCCGTGCATGAAAGTTGACTTTGAAGTCCTTCTCTCACTGAGATACTGTTGTTTGATGTGTCGTTTAGTTTGTGTCCATCGGTGCTCGTAACCCCGGCACCTCGGCAACACGTTTGCGAAAGTCGTTACTGCCGCCGTCGCAAAAAGAACAGCCAGGCCAAGACGGCCGGAGGACGACACGGTAGCCGCTCTATGTGGCCGTCCATATGCCTCATACAAGTACATTTCCTGCAAGCCAAGAGAAGACATATGTACGGGTGATATATGATGGCGTTGTCGACGTTTGTTAGACGATGATACAAAATATGGAGGTCAGGAAAGAGGTTAAGGAGTCTCGTCCAAACAGCGCGCGCAACGGTAACCTCTGCGACGGAACAATAGACACGTGTGGACGAGCAACCTAGGAGGAAGGCATTCCCTGACCGTCTGCGTGATAAAATATGGACCGCCCCATAGGCAAGACGCCGTGGCGCTGGGACTTTTCGGGCTTGTTCTTCGAAGTACGAAGTAGGAACCAGCAGCGCCATCCAGGGATGTTTGCGCGATCCTGGAGCCAGGATGCTTCGAAACAAGGCTAACAGGAGATTCCATGTCGATTTTCCCTGTTGGTGATTGTTTCTTTGTTTCCCATCTCTGAGAACTTCTGGCACCCATCGGTCGCCGTTGTTTCGGCTTCTTTTCGTATATCGACAAACCTTGTCGTTGCGTATGAAGCATTTAACCGGACAGATTCGAGTATCTTGTTGTAAACACAAGTCCTTCATCTATGACAAAGAAGCTGTTTTTAGATGGTACTAATATTGGATCTACAGGCACAATAACCATGAGCAGTAGAGACAGGAGGTACGCGCCTGACAATCGGTGGCGAATTCTCATGTCTAGATTTCGCCGTCTCTTGATGAACACTTGATGGACTGAAACGGCGCCGCTCCATCCCGACATATCTAAACAAAGTACGGATTTCGCCCCCTTACATAGAATAATCTGTCTACATCCCGTGTGAGCTCTGCAACAACGACACTGTTACGAATGGTATGATACAAGGGATCCAAAAAATCCGAGCAAATAACGACCCAGAAATGCGATTATATAAAAGAAAAAAACGAAATAACCAACCCTCCTGCTTACTACGCGGGCGGACATATCTACCGTGATGACCAGGCGTCCAATTCACTATATACTCTGTCTCCATTCTGCCATCTGATTCATGAAGTTTTAGCTCCACCTCGGATTGTTCCCGGTTTTGTGTTGATTGTGGCATTCTGCCAACACTCGGCATCTGGGTCAGGTAGATGGAGGAGCCCTACTTGAGACATTTGTTAACAGTCAACGACGGCGTGTTAGGCGTATACAGCGCCGACTCTGATGTGTTGCTCGGCACCGGGGGCGCCTCCATGCCGAAGCCCATTGCAGCAGTGCGGGACCCGACTGGCCATGTCGTGGTTCTCTACTCTGGTCTCGCCATGGCAGCCGATGACCCAAGTGCCGTCTTTGGCGGCGTCGGCAAAGAAGGCCGTCTGGCAGTGCCCGACACCACATGTCCCGTACCCCCAAAAGAGGCCAATGTAGGCCAGAGTAGGAGTGCCCCGCGTGCTCCGGATACTAGCGGTGCCGTTGCAGCCGTTGATGCTGGGAGGCCCGCCCAGCCGAGGCCCAGCGGACCAGGCTCACCCGGCTGAAAGATGATGCCTGCGTCGCTTCCAACCCCTCCTTGCGTATACACAAACGTGCCACCACGCAACAAAGGGCTCGCCGGTGTCCCCGATGTCGCAATCCGTCGTTGTCACCACGCCGTACACGGATCCGGACAGCGCGGAGCTACGCGGTTCGACTCTTCTGGACGACAACAGCCTATATGCCGAAGTTTTTCAGCAAGTTCTTTCACGTGCAGCTGGCTATGATACCTGCAGCCTGGCATGGGTTGGCCAACACGTCCGTTTTTTTATGTCACGAGGCGTGGCGCGCGACACATCCCCTTTTTTGTGGCCATATATCAACCCCGGGCAAACCAAACAGACCAAGAAGTAGACCACATGTGGTGATGCGGACAGCCAGCAAGGTCTAAGTTTAGGTTTAGGTTTAGGTTAAGCTCGTCAAGGGGCACGGGGATTGCTTTCGTCAACGCGGTCATTGAAGCTGCTACGCTCGTGCCCGTATCCCAAGCAGAGAGTATACGGCGTGCGTTTTCGAGCGAGAGTGGGCGTTGCTGAGACAAAGCAAAGGTCATGAGTATCTCGACCAGTTCCCCCTCTTCTGGTCGAAAAAGTGCATTGAGGACATTCTGAACTGAACTGTGCACTTGTACGGTGAGTAACTGCACGCCGCTCAATGTCCAAACGCATCCATACGCTGATACGCACTGACGGTATTGCTTACATACCCACAATCAGTTCCCAACAAAAGTGGCTCATATGGTCGGGAGTAAATCATCACTAGCATAGGTTCAAAATAAAAGAATTTATGTCATTATACGTCAAAGTGAGGATACAGAAACAACAAAAAATAAAAGCCTTGCCCAGACGCGGGATCGAACCGCGGACCTCCTGCTTACTAGGCAGGCGCAGCTACCACTGTGCTACCCGGGCCACTTTCGAATAGCTGCCGACTGCCCTGAAGGTTTTATATGTCGGAGATCACATTCCACGTCAAGTATCAAAGTTTGAAATAGTTTGATGAAACACGAATAGAAATCGCGAACAAAACTAAAAAAGCAACTACGAGTTGTCTTCGAAATTAATATTGCCTATCTTCTATCGTTTCCGTTATATCTTTGCTTGATCTACAACTAAGACGCTGAAATACTTCTGTACCCCATTGCCAATTGCATCTAAATGACCACGGACTACGACGTACATCACCATATGGTATTCACGGATTTTATTACTTGAATTGCGTGCAAACTGTTTTATCAATTTGGCTGCTTCAACTCGAATCAGACTATTCTTTCTTTACCAAGGACGAGTCGGGACAGTGGCTTGATTAAATCAGCTTGGGGCGTTGAGCTTCCACTGCATCGTACCTTACCGTACCCTAACTTAATTATCAGGGATGAGCTCCCATACGCGAGGCTGTCCGTCTGTGGGGAGGCTTTAGAAGTATCTAACAACGTTTCATACCAAGAATATAACGCGCGCTAAGTCTATGTCTAGTCCGCGCAAAGGGACGGTCGCTCATTACATCCAAGACTATATCCAGGACTGTATCCAGGGCCACACTGGCAATGCGTACCAACTATGGTAAGACGGTCTCTCCTAACACCTTTGGAGCATTGGCCGCCGTCAGGAGGGTAAGCAGCAGCCGTGGTGGCCTCAAAGGCGGCAGCCATAGCGTATTGCACCGTCCAGTTGGCCATGATTTATACCACCGTCTCGGTACGATTGAGAGCCGAAAGCCCGTCGTGACATATATTATATTACTGTGCTATTGGCGTAATACAGAATCCGACGGTGGCATGAATTTGAGGAACGAGACGAGCGATGACTGCCCGTCGGCTGAATATGCTCGTGTCGTGGTCCAGGACTAAGCAAGGCTGTCACTGGCCGGATGGACGCTGGGGTAAGACGGCCGGCCAAAACCACACGGGCATATGTCATACGAAGTGAGAGCGACTATACGGGACCATGGGTAGATGTATCGTAGTGACCGAGATTGCGTGGAAGTAGTCGGCGTCGGATTGTGTTTTGGCGACATATTTGAAGGCCGAGCAATCCGCATCCATCCAGATACCGGCACGCTCCTCATCTGCAAACCCTCAAGCACACCCATCCACGGTACACTCAATGTGTTTCTATGCAGGACTTGCTTTCGACCCGGTTGTAACGAAAAAAAGAAGAAAAATTTGATTGCACATCTGGCATACTTCATCGCTGCTATTTTATTTGGATTTCAAATCGCCGTCTTTCTGCCGTTCAAATCACCGGCCTTGGGTCCGAATTGCGTGAAATAAATCGGACGCTATGCGATGCTGGGATCCCCGCTGCCACCTTCTCAAAGCAGTTGGCTTGACGGGCTGTTTTCGCCGTGCAGGAAGACAAAAGACGGGGTGCGGCCAATCCGACAGGCTGCCCCCCGCCCCACGGGATATTTGTCACGTCACGCACATAGAAGGATTCTGTCGTCACGGCAAGGACAGCGCATACTCCTTAACAACCCGTATAAAATAACAATTCGAGACATTTAGAAACCACTGCAGCGTCACGTACTCGCAAATTCAACACAAAGACGTCACGAACAACAACAAAGTAGACCCACAATGGCAACTGTAGCAATCGCAGAGTCTACATTCGAGTACAAGGAGCAGTCCTTGGAGAACGATTGCGTCAAGGTCGAGATCTTTGATGTTAGTTGTTCCCGACATTTACTCTGCTCTGCTGCAAAATAAAATGGCACACATCTCTGACAAAGCCCACAGCCCGCGAAATATGGCGCCCGTTTCCTTGAACTCGTCCAAAGATACCCCGAAACATTTACGTATGTCGCATTCCCGTTGCTCAACTCCGTCGACGAGCTTTTGACTCAAGTCTACAACCCCATTGCCTCCTCACCGGCCGACTGCATCTGGGCCGTCATCGACAAGACACGCCCCGCAGGCGCCAACGATGACAACCTGGCCGGCGTCTTCTCGCTCAATGACGTCAAGCGGGCCGAGGGCTACGCCGAATTGGGCGGCGTCCTGTTCCCGCCCTTTCACCGATCGCATGTCGCGTCCAACGCCATCGGCCTGATCTTGCAGTATCTCATGGACCCGCCATCCCAGAACGGTCTCGGGCTGCGCCGTGTGCTGTGGCGGGCCAACGCGAACAACAAACCGTCGCGGCGCGTCGCAGAGCGCATGGGCTTTACCCTGGAGGGCATTCTGCGGTGGCAGCGGACGTTTGCACCGAACCGCGATTGCCAGGCGGCGCCAGGCGTCGGCGAGCCGACGGCCGCACTGGCTGCGCGGAACGGGACCAAGCCGGAAGACGAGCCGCAAGGGCGGCACACGGCCATGTACTCCATTGTGTGGGATGAATGGGACGAGAAGCGACCAGGTGTATTGGCCCAGATGGGGATCCGGAAGTGATGGACAATAAATGACCACTCCTTTACGTGAAAAATCATTTGCCCATTGCGGAGATATGTGGCAAACGCGGAACTTCTCTGCGGCTCTGTATGATGGAAGTGGTCCTCGTTCATCCACATAGTGTGGCCATCAATTGGATCGTTGACGAATGAGGAGCCAGCTAGGGGCGCGAAGCAATTGAAGAGATGCAATCATCCAGATGCTTTGCTGTATGTGACAGGAAGCTCGGCTGTTTGACCTATAAGCTGCGCTTGTATCTGCTCGATGCTATATAGGTCGTTCTCCCGTCGTGCATAGTCAGCCTCAAGCGTAAATCCTTCACTTCCTCCTTTGGGACCGACCTTCTCACCCTCTGGTTTGCAGGAATCGAAATCAATACTGACAGGACAACGGCCGTCCATCATTATGTTAGACGGGTTGAGATCATTGTGTACAAGTCCCAGCCCGTGCACGTGAGCAATACCTTCCTCGATACCCACTCAACAGGAGCTTGTATCAAACGGTATCTCGTCCTTGAGCATCTGATCGATTGTGACATGGTACATAGTAAAGCAGACCTCTTTAATTATAGAAGGTACTAAACGAGCGGTGCAAAACGCCTCATTCCTGCTTCAAAACTCGAAAACAAACTAAGAAGGAAAGAGCTTATTCCGCCCGGACACGGCGTAGTCCAATACCGAGCAAATCCATCACATGATATATCACGTCACGAGAAAATGTGTATTAGAATGTTACCGAAAACGCTCCTTTTGCTGTTTATTATGCGATCAATAATACGTATATCGTTTGGGGAAGTCACAGGTTTGCCGTAGAATATTGGCCAACCCTGGGACTTCCGTCGGGCGTCATTGTTGAAGACGATGCTAAGTAGTAACACAAAAGACAGGAAGAAGTGATTGGTCTAGGAAATTGAATATTAAAATAAATACTAGCTGACACTAATAATGGGTCTGTTTAAAAAGTACTGGCGTTTTAGCAGCAGATCCAGAGTGATATATCTGTACTTAATCCAAGTAATTCATTACCTAGAAAGAGTGGCAAAACATTGTCATTAGAAAGAAAGCAGGTGGTCATTCGCATCCTCGTAGCATTTGAAGACTGGGCTTCCATGGCCCATGCCCTCGTCCCTCTCTACCAAGTCCATCGGCACAACACATCCGACGGAGAGATGTCTCTTGAACATTGCCAGGAAACAGAAGGCAGCGGGAGCAGATAAAGGAAGAATGTGAATAATGGTTTGATCCACTCCGTAATATATGACGACGGCCTGATAAGAAAGTGGTCGCATTCACGCCACATGCCATATTGCTGCTTTTGCCGGCAATGAATCCATCGGAGAATTTAGGCATGAACGGGCCTGTGCCAGAGCAGACAGGGTATATATAGCAAGCTTTAAGTGCTTTGAAGATTCTATTACAGACAGATATACCTGCTTACGTTCGTATTGACCAAACGCGTGGAAGAACACATGACCGTGGGCAAACAACTGGGTAGGTCACAACAAAAGTAGAAACGGTGACCGGAAAGACAGCAACGAAAAGGAGGCTTGATATAAGAATAAAAAGTCGGCCAAGTAGAGATATATGTTGCAGTGGATAGCAAGCAGATGAATTGCAAAGACTTTTTATGTATCAATCAGATTTTGCAACGTTTGTGAAATGTGTGAGTAGATTTGTATATCATAATTCTATTTTGTTTCTCTTTCAACGTTGAGATTTATTATTTGGCAATAGTTCCCGTGATCATGAAATACAATCACCAACTGCAGTACCATCCACATTGTCCGCCTGCCAGACGCGATCAGGCAAACATATGGGCCACACATCAGAGAATGAAACCGTGCGTGGCAAGCTGCCGGACCCTGATAGCCCGATTATTAGGATCCCCGCAACCTCAGCTCGACTATTGGAGACGGTTCCTGCCGCTAGGCCTCTGTCCGGGGTACACTAAAACACAAGTAAACGGCGATTTTGGACGGTGGCATTTGAAGGCGCGAAGAGAGAGGTCACATGGTCACGCAATCCATCCCCTCAGCGTCACCATCTAAACCCCGAACTCAGTCCATAACGAACAGTTCAGAGACGTCGTATTCTGCACCTCTCCAAGACACAGAACTGGGCTGATCAAGCTCAAAAGTCTACGATGACAATGGCCGACAACTATTACGACCTGGGCGACTACGCATTGCCGGTGAGCACGGCCTCGGCCGGCGCCCAGCTCTGGTTCAACCGCGGCCTGCGCTGGGCCTTTGCCTTCAACCACGAAGAGGCTGTGCGCTGCTTCCGCAAGGCCACCGACCATGACCCACGCTGTGTCATGGCCTACTGGGGCATTGCATATGCGCGCGGGCCCAACTACAACAAGGCATGGGTGCGGTTCGACCGATCCGATCTGCAGCGCGCATTTGCAGAGGGCATCGAGGCCCTGGCGCATGCCGTCGCGCTCCAAGAGCAAGGGGCTCCCAGCACGCCCCGTGAGAAGGCCGTTGTCGAGGCGCTTCGGCAGCGGTTCCCGGACGACCCGGCAGACCCGGCCTCGTTCACGCCCGAAACGCTAGGGCAGCTTGACGAAAGGTACGTCGTCGCTATGCGCAGCGTGTACAAGGCGTTCCCAGACGACCTCGAGGTGGCCGGGCTCTTGACGGAGGCGCTCATGTGCGTCAGCCCGCGGCGCCTGTGGGATCTGAGCACGGGCGAGCCGCTGTACCACACGACGGAAGCGCGGGCCGTGCTGGAACCGGCGCTGGTTAAAGCACCCGCCCATCCCATGTTTTGCCATTTGTACATTCACCTGATGGAGATGGCGCCGTTTCCCGAAATTGCGCTGCCGGCGGCCAATACACTGCGCAAGCTGATGCCGCAGGGCTCGCACATGCTGCACATGCCGACGCACATTGATGCCGCCATCGGCGACTACCAAAACGTCGTCGACTCGAACCACCGGGCCATGGTGGCGGACGACTGCTACTTTGCCACGCAGCTGGCGGCCACGTCGTCGTCGCCGCCGCCCGTCTTGTACCACCTGTACCGCATCCACAACGTCTATGTCAAGTGCTACGGCGCCATCATCTCGGGCCAGTCCAAGGCCGCCATTGACGCTGCCACGATCATCCAGAAGCTCATCACCCCGGAGCTGCTGAGCATCAAGAGCCCGCCCATGGCCGACTGGGTCGAGAGCATCGCGGGCGCCATGGCACACGCGCTGATCCGGTTTGGCCGCTGGGACGCGGTCTTGCAGTGGCCGCTGCCGGCCGACCAGGACCTGTTTGCGTCGACGACGGCCATGGTCTACTACGCACGGGGCATTGCCTATGCCGTCACGGGTCGCATCGGAGAGGCTGAGGAGGCTCAGAAGAAATTCGAGGCGGCCCGGCTGCGGGTCCCGCCCACGCGCCTCAACGCCCTCCCCGTATTGGAAAAAGACGTGTTGCTCGTGGCACAGGCCATGTTGGCCGGCGAGCTCGCCTACCGCAAGGGCCATGTCGACGATGCGTTTCAGCACCTCCGGGCGGCGGTCGCGGCCGAAGACCAGCTCCCGTACAGCGACCCGCCATCCTGGATGCAACCGTCGCGCCACGCCCTCGGCGCGCTGCTGCTTGAGCAGGGCCGCACCGACGAGGCCGAGCAGGTCTACCGGGACGACCTGGGGTTCGGCAACCTGCCGCGCCGCAAGGCCCGCATCAACAACGTCTGGGCCTTGCACGGCCTCTGCGAGTGCCTGGAAAAGAACGGCAAGACGGAGCAGCTCGCCATGTTGCGTATCCAGCGGGACACGGCCCTGGCACTGGCCGACATTCCGCTGCATGCGTCATGCTATTGCCGGCTGACGGCATTTCCCGACGGCGAGCACGCGGGGGCAGCGAAGAACTGCTGCTAACATAAATATCTAATGAATCGAGTCTGATCATTGTACGCCGTATTGTAGCTGACGTACCCCAACTATGAACTATAAAATGGTTTTCTGTGCTACAACGCGACATCCTATCCCGCCTATGCAGTGATATGCCTCGGCCTCGGTTGTCACGACATGGACATGGTGGGTGCCCACGTCTTTGTACTGGGCCATTTGAAGTACCCCGGCCGGGTCGACAATGACCACGTTGGTCGTACTGGCCAGCCGGCGAATGTTTTCGTGGATGAGCCGCCGGGCCACGTCGTTGAGTGAGTAGGTGTTGCGGAAGGAAAAGAGCGCGGCACAGACGTGCGAATGCGCTCCTCCTTCGCCGTGGCTGTGGCCTTGGCCGTCGCTCTCCTCGCGGGACGGCGATATCTCCTTGATAATGGCCCGCGTCAGCCGCTCGGCGCCCGCGAAACGCACGGCACCACGCAGCTCAAACACGGCCACTTGCTGCTGGCCGCCCTCGTGCGGCTGGTTGGCGCCGCCGGCCACCGTCGTCGTCCACGAGCGCACGCTGGCCCGGCCGATCTGGCTCATGTCCATCATGTGGAAGCCCATGTCGTGCGACAGCTGCTTGCACATGGCCACGCCGCGCACGCTGTTGCCCCGCTCGTCCAGGCGCGGCGAGAAGACGGCTAGGCCCAGCTGGCCGGGGAGCGCGCCGATGATGCCGCCCGAGACGCCGCTCTTGGCCGGGATGCCGACGTTCGAGATCCAGTCGCCCGACGAGTTGTACATGCCGCACGTGGTCATGACCGACAGCACCTGGCGCACGCTGTCCTGGGGGATGATGCGCTCGCCCGTCAGCGGATTGACGCCGACGTTGGCCAGCGTGGCCGCCATCATGGCCAGGTCGCGCACGTTGACATTGATGGAGCACTGGCGGATGTAGCCCCGGACGGCGTCCTGCGGATCGCAGCTGATCATGCCGGCCGCCTTGAGCATGTAGCCGATGCCCATGTTGCGGTTGGCGTCCTTCAGCTCCGCCTCGTAAACGGCCTCGTCGACGTGCAGCTGCCGGCCGGCCAGCTTCGAGAGCGCCTGCACGATGCGGTCCACGCGCTGCTCAACGGTCGCGTCGGCCGCGACCACCAGCGCGTGTGTCGCCACCGCCCCGGCGTTGATCATCGGGTTCATGGGCCGATTCGTGCCGGCCTCTAGCGACAGCCGATTGAACGCATCGCCCGAGGGCTCCACCCCGACCTTTTCCAGTACGGCTTCCAGTCCCTGGTCCTGGATGGCGAGCGCATACACAAAGGGCTTGGAGATGGACTGGATGGAGAACTCGACGGCGTCGTCGCCCACCGAATACACGCAGCCGTCCACCGTCGCAAGTGCCACGGCCGACCGCGACGTGTCAGCTGTTGCGAGCACATCGATGTAGCTGGCAGGCTCGCCCGAGTCGAGGGGGCCGACATTCTCCAGCACGCGCGCCAGGTAGTCGGGGATTGGAGACTTCATTTCTGGTTGTGTCCGTTTTGCGGTTGAGAGATGAAAGAAAAGAGTCGAAACCAATCAGAGAACCGAGATGAAACGAGAAACAGCCAAGCCACTTGCATGATTCTCGGACGGGTACGGATGAGAGCTGTCGTCTCTGAGCCAAGAACGCGTGGTGCAGTAAAGCTGGCAGCTGAGTAATTTTATTGGCCAGCTGCATAGCTAGATGGGTTAGGCTTAGCGTCATTGGTCTCGCAGAACAACACCAAATCCAAGACATTAGAAAGTACAACATACTACGCAGCTGTGGCCGACGTCAACGGTATCTCGAAGATGGGGAAATGGAAACCAATGAGGTTATAGGATGTGTCTTATCATATACAGGAAAATTTAGAAAGGTGGTTAACAGCATGAGACCAGGGCCTGCAAAGTAAGTCACAAGACGAGTTTGCTACTAACAAGGAGAGCAATATGGAAAACATGGAATGGAAGGGTGAAAGTATTTGATGAAATTTTTATATTATTTTATTAAACAACCCAAAACTAAACATAGTATTGGACTCTTTCATTGTCTAGAATGAGCTCATCTTAGTCGTCTAAGCACGTGGTTGAAGGTGGTCGTTTCGCACGTGATCGTCAGTATGAGTTACACAGCTCTTGTGTTGCTTCTCCCATCCGTGTTTTCGAAACATCTTTGGACAAGGACACTACCTTAGCTAAGCGTCGAGAAAGGCCGTGTGCTAAAACGCGGTGCAAAACATATTTTCGACGCCATCCAGCAACCATTTCTGCTCAGACAACGCTTCGTTTATGTCGTTCCCAAACCCGACGGAATCTCCGGTCAATAATGTCTACATCTCACCGATCGCGCATGCTTCCGAGCGCAGACATGGGAGTCAAACGGAAACAACCACAACCATCTCCTGACATGTCCACCCGCCATCCCAATACTCGCTCGGCAACTACATCTAACTCCATGTCCACAACCCTTGTGCCGAGCAAAGCCAACGCTACCGATGCAGCCTTCCTCGAAAATGCCAACACGCTTCCTGTCGCCGACTGTGCCTTTACAACCGCCGCAGACATCATGTCCCGTGCATACTCTGCCGCAGGCGATGGCTTTGTTGTTGCACCCGTTTCTTTTGCTGAGTATAGTACTGTTGCTGATGAACGCGACCGGCGCGACAGCAAGGCACGTCTTTTTTACCTCCATGATGCCCGCTTGCTGATTGTGACGGTACCAACGGCGCATCACGAGACACTACACGGCCAATTATACCACATCTTTACCGGAAAGCTTTGGGGGATTGGCTTGGGCAACGACTGGGTCATGACTAACGCGGCAACCTTCTCGTCTGCACTGGGAAATACATCGGCTGGCGAAGGTGACTCTGGTGGCCGGCCGAGGTCAGCACGACGCGGTAATACTGAATGGCCCGTCTTGGTAATTGAGGCTGGGTGGACACAGAGCCTCGCCAGTCTGCGCTGCAAAAAGAACTTTTGGTTTCGTCAATCCGACCACCAGGTCAAAATTGTCCTTTTGGTGAAAGGCTTCCCGCTCGGCGGCAACAGAGACGGAGGTCCCGAGAAGAGGATTTTAATAGAACACTGGCAGGAGCCGTACCGCCAGCAACGTCTCGGTGCAACTGAGACCAGAGCCCATGCAGCCGCCACTCGTGACAGTGTCTGTCTCCAGACAATTAATATTGTCTGGGCTGGGCCTATGCCGTACGACGAAGCATCTATGCCAGCGCGCCAAGATCCTAACAACTTCAACGTGACTAGAGGGCCATTGAAGTTGGACTTTTCCAATATTTTCTTGCGACAGCCGATGCCCCACACAAACGAGCAGGACATCATTGTGAGTGATACAGAACTGCAGGAGTACGCGGTTGATGTGTGGCTGCCCTAGGCCTGGGCGGTTTTGCAGAAAACATGGCCTGCATTGCACCAGGAAATTCAAGCGCCATTTTATTATCAATTTTGTTTTGAGAGAGACGGCCTCCGTTACCATCCGGGAACTTCGAGGTGCACACGCGCGACGGAGGACATTTTAATGTAAATAGGACCAGCAGCATGGTCGCGTTAAATGACCAAAGCTTGCCCTCGCTTGGTGAAGTGGTGCTTGTAGTGGCGGTTGCAATCTGGTTGTTTTTAGTTATTAGTACTATGCATACGACGTACACCATATGCACCTTCGCAGCGACAGCTGTCGACGCATCCGGGCTACAACACAACAAGACTGCCTGGTCCAGAGACATTCCTTTGGAAACCTCCAGAGAATACTACAGTGAATCAAATTAATATGCTGTGCTAAATGTGCACGCCTTTGGAAAACACCGTCTGTTTTTTTTGTTTTTTTGTGTGTACGTTTTTAGTAATTTTTTTCACTCTTGAACGTTGTTTTGCTGGGCATTTCTTTCAATAAAACGGAAAATTAAAAGCATATACGAAAAGCGACAGTAATTTAAACCCAACAGAAATAATAAGAAATAACAAATATCATAGTTCCTACCGGGAGTGCCTCTAGATACTAAACGGGCCGAGTAGGGAACAAGATAACAGACTCACCGGAATCCAGAAGTCAAGGTGCGACGATCCGAGGTTCCGTCACCACAAGGCATACAAGAGCAAGGGTAGAGGCGGGACCAGGTAGATCATCTTCCCCAAAACAGCACGTCCCTGGGCTGAGGTTACATTCAATGGTAGAAGCTTATTTCTCACTGCCACTTTTAATACGTCACATGCTGGCTCATGCTGTTCATGGCCTGCAGGGCATTACCTGGAATTGATTTTTATGTGCGTGGCTATCTTGGCACTGGCCATATTTTCACTCGCGTATTTTTTGTCCTTATGTGAGGGCATTGTTCCCACCACCATTTAGCCACCATAATACTGTCCCTGAGCCCTGACTTGGAGAGCATCGTACAACGACCAACGGACAGCACTGCCCTCAGCCTAACTCGTTCTGCACCGGACCTTGACATCCGTTTTGTAGGAGAGATCGTCGGATGGTAGCGTTTTGAAACGTGGTCGAATGTTGACGAAAGAAGATAATTGATATTTCCTTCGACCCCCCATTTACCTGATACTCAGATCGTTTATAATAATCTCCGACTTTCGTTTATCTCATATCATTCAAATTTATTAAACCATACTATCGCTACCCCGTTTCATAATATCGCCTACGTATGATAAATGATATACAGAGTAATTGGTATCAATATTATGCAACAGTAGTCGCGTAACAAATGTAAACAGTCTCTATATCGACAGCTTGGCTCTTGTCTCCAATGCATCGGTAACTGCAATACATTGAATAATGTCGAGATATGAAATGATTAAAGAGTGTAAAATATGAAGTGTGGTTTTCAGTTCTTCTTCAAACTATGAAATGGGTAAGACAATCTGCCGAAAGAAATCCAAGACGCAAGAGGACGAAACAAGGCATGTGGGCGACGGATTAATTGTGCCTGTATCTGCTCTTGTGCTTGGAAGTGTTAATTCTTCGTTAAGAACAATCTTTCGGTCGGTCGGAAGGCAATTCCATGACCAGATCGTGTTCTTCCCACCAGCCATATTTGTCATGGGCGGTCTTCTGTGGCGTCGTGGGAAAATCAGGGCATTATTCCGTCGGGGGAGGTGGCACTATGGCTGTGCCGGCTCGCAATGGGCAGACATGATATGGAGCCACAGCGGAATCAGAGGGCGTGGGGAGCATACGAGACATGACACCAAACTGCAGGCTACGACAGCCGACAGGAAGAGCGACGGGCCACGTTCGCCTCCCCAAAAGCGGAATTCCCCAGGTTTTTTATCGGCTTGTTCGTATATAGTAGCGTGGTGTTATAGCATGGCGCGCATCAAAATAAATTGACAGCAACGTTATAGGCTGAACCCCGAAAAAATAGACACCCAAAAGAGGAAAGACAAAAGAGGAAAGAGGAAAGCGGACAACACAAAACTGGGCCTGGCCTCTGATCAGCCGTGTCGTCTGCAACAGCCGAAACTCGGTTACCATGCCACATTCTTCGACCGATGGCCGAGTGGCCGCGTTCATAAATCGTGCCTCTGCATCCTGCTTCCCTTCCCTTCCCACTTCCTTCTTCTGTTCTCGGCACATCAATTTGGCAAGCTTTCCATGCCTTTCCCCAGGTCCCCCCATCCTGCAGCCCCCAACATCCCAATATGACCGTGGTTCGCCAGTATCCAATATGACGACCAGGGTTTTTTTATCCGTACCTGCCTGGCCTTGGCACAGCAAATGGTCGGCATATCCCAGCGTCGATCCCAGTGGTGGGAGATCTCGTTGACGGAAAGACACGACCGGGCGACAGAGGGACGAGTGGATCCTCTTCTGTATTAGTCTAAAGTTTATCTGTTGACTGTACGGGCCAGTGTGTGCTTTGCATGAATGGCAACGTAGTGCCTATGTGTGAAGTAAAATAAGCATGGGCCAAGTCTTGGGTCGGGTTTGAGTATAGAGTACTAGTAGCCTCGTGGACTTTGAAAAGTAGATATGCCCTGGCCACGAACGCATGAGAGTCGAAAGTCTGACTGACTGGTGGTTTGTTTCGCCTTTCTCTCTTTTACCCTTTTCCTTCCCCTTTCCTGGTCGGTCTCTTTCTTAAGGGTAGAGCACACAGCACCCTCCAGGTTCGAAGGGCCAACCTTGGGAACGATCCTGCCCTATCGTCTCTCGTTCATACTTGGTTCGTCTTTGCCAATCATATTCATCATGATCTAATTATTTTGTTGTCTTGTTATTCGTCCATCACCGTCGCTATCTCATCGTGTTCAGCCTACCATACATTATACACAGTCGATTTGTTTTCTTGTTGCTTGTTTATTTCTTTCGTTCACCCTACATCCGTCATCATCCTCCCGTACTTTGCTCCTACCTACCATAGATTCTTGGGTTACATCGTGCTCAGCCTTCGGGCCGTGACCATGGCGGCACCACACGCACACCGTAATGATTCCAGCTCCAGCTCCGGCTCCCACGACGACATCACGCCCGTCGATCAACATACCGAGTTTGTTGACCTTGAAAAAAACCTGAGCGACACCAACACGCAGTTGTCGCCCGCGCCTGCCATCCTCGAAACGGAGCTCTTCTCGGTCAAGTCGTTCCAGGAGGACGGCATCACGCTCTTCTCGCCGCACTCAACGCCCGAGTTGGCCCTCGCATGGCCACCCGGCTGGACAAAGGAGACGACTGGGGATGTTCCGGATCACGGTCGACGAGGCAAAGTGCTGTCCAAGCGGCAGTCCGCCAGAGGGTCCACGCCCAAGAAGGACCCTAAAACAAAGTCCGCCAAGCCGCAGCCCAAGGTTGGCCGTTGGTTGCGCTTCCGGCTCTGGCTCAACACGTACCGCGGCTTCTTTATTTTCGTGACGCTGCTCAACCTCGTCGGCATCATTCTGGCCGCCACGGGCCACTTTTCGTATGCCGACAACCACCTGGGCGCGCTCGTCCTGGGCAACCTGCTGTGTGCCATTCTCATGCGCAACGAGCTGTTCCTGCGGTGCCTGTACACCCTCTCCATCTACGGCCTGCGGTCCTGGGCACCCGTCCGCATCAAGCTGGCCGTCACATCGATCCTGCAGCACGTCGGCGGCATCCACAGCGGCTGTGCCCTGTCGGGCGCGGGCTGGCTGCTGTTCAAGGTCGTCGACATTGTGCTGCACCGCGCCGTCCAACCCGACTCGGTGTTGGCGACGGGCGTCGTCACGAACGTGTGTGTCATGATTTCCATTCTGAGCGCGTTCCCCTGGGTGCGCAACAACCACCACAATACGTTTGAGCGGTACCACCGATTCATTGGCTGGCTGGGCCTGGCGGCAACGTGGGTGTTTGTGATCCTGGGCAACACGTACGACCTCAAGCTGGGCGCATGGCGTGCCGACGCACACTCGCTGCTGACGGCCCAAGAGATGTGGTTTGCCGCATTCATGACCATCTTGTAAGCCCGCTCCAACAATACTTTGTATTTTCTTCTATATGTTTTTCTTATTTTATTTAATTTTTTGTACTATTTCGTACTGACCAGGTGAGCGTCATCATTCCATGGGTCACCCTCCGCGAGGTTCCGGTCGAGGTTGAGCTGCCTTCGCCCAAAGTGGCCATCCTCCGCTTCGAGCGCGGTATGCAGCAGGGTCTGCTGGGCCGCATCAGCCGCACGTCCCTGATGGAGTACCACGCCTTTGGCATCATCAGCGAGGGCCGCAAGGCGGACCACCACTTTATGATTTGCGGCGTGCAGGGCGACTTCACCAAGGGGCTGGTCAGCGACCCGCCCAAGACGGTCTGGACGCGCGAGCTCAAGTTTGCCGGCGTCGGCCACGCCTCGGCCATGTTCAAGCGGGGCATCCGCATCTGCACAGGCACGGGCATCGGCGCGGCTCTGTCGACCTGCATCCAGAGCAAGAACTGGTTCCTGATCTGGATCGGGTCGGACCAGGAACGGACGTTTGGGCCGACCATCACCGGGCTGATCCACAAGCACATTGAGCCCGAGCGGATGATCCTGTGGGACTCCAAGAAGCGCGGCGGGCGCCCGGACAGTGTGCAGCTGCTCAAGGACACGTGGACGAGCTTTGGGGCCGAGGTCATCTTCATCACGTCCAACATGCAGGGCAACGATGAGATGATGCGAGGCTGTCGTGAGGGTGAGTCTCTCTTCCTTTGCCTTTTTTTCAATACTGGTTTACATCCAAGCTGACACTGTTGACAGCCGGCATGCATGCATTTGGCACGCTCTGGGACTTTTGAAACGGGGTGTGAACGTGAGACGGCAAAGGTAGTACTTGTTCTGCTATATGATGATGGAAGCATTTGTTTTTTGCATTGTGTTTTAGGACGGAGACCAGCATATAGAAGCTCGAAAGACGGACGCGAAGACACTGTGAAAGGTGACTAAGATGGGCGTGGGAAGAAGGCAACCAATTCCACATTTACATTAATTTATGCATCCAAGGAAACCGTCTGCAACCAAACCAAGGTCGAGAGCATCCGCCCCGCGTCTATGGCGCCACAAACAAATCACCCAACCAAACAGCCATCCGTACCACCATTTCTTTTGTGCAGCTGTGGCCTGTATTTTCTTGGACGAGCAAGTCAATGAGAGGCGGCTTTTTGTCGGCATTTCCAGGCACGTACGGCGGCCGCACAACGTCACTGGTCGGGACCACGCCGCGGTCTCTTGCCCAAGCGGCTGTGTATTTGGCCGGGACCAGCCCGTCTTCGGCGCCGCTGCAGAGCAGAATGGGCGTGTCTGTAGGGAATGCATCCGCAATCTGCTGGTCTTGTCGAGCAACCAATTCGGCCAGGGCTCGCGGCCAACGGGCTTTTTGCCGCTCGTCCAGGCTGTCATAATCGTCCCCCGACGTATCCTCCATCTTGTCGTCTGTCAGCCGCCCCACGAGAAGCGAAGTCAGATTCGGACAACCGACCACCATGGCATACCCGGCCACCTGCCGCGGCTCGGATTGTGCCGCCAGCCGCCATGCCGTGTGTGCCCCCAGCGAGACGCCTGCCATGACATTGTGTAGCCGCTGAAACTGGGGGAGGTACACGGGCAGATAGTCCATGACCAACCTAAAGTCTTGGACGCCGCCGTCGATCAGGGACATCAAGTCCATGGCGTGCCGTTCGTTGCCTGCGGCCCACGTTAGGTTGGCGGCCGGACAAATCTCGCGCTCGCCGTGGTTGCGCATGTCCATGGTGACGGCAATCAGGCCCATGGTCTTGGGGCGAGGGTCGGTGCGGTAGCGGTGGAGCAGTTCGTGGGCAATGCCCTCTGTGACACGGTACGTGCGGGTTCGGTTGTGGGCGAGGTAGAGGACGGCGACGTCGGTGGTCGTCGATGCACTTGCGGTGTTTGTTGGCGGCGACGACGACAGGTTGTCCAGTCCGTAGACGTAGATGCGGACGCCACCAATCACCAACGAGGTCTTGCTGGACCGCGGTGTCGAGTCGGGCAGCGAGAAGCGAGGGTTGCGGCCGGCAGCCTTGTCCTGTAGAAGGCTATCGTCGCCATTTGGTATACCATTGGTGCCGTTGGTGCCGTTGGTGCCGTTGGTACCGTTGTGTCCGTCCACATTGTTGGCTGAACCACTGCTTGCATTGGCCGTAGCCGTGACCGTGGCTGTCTCAACAATGGTAACTGCCATGATGTCGTCACAAGAATGCTTGTCGTCGTGTATGTCCGACGTGTGCAAGGATAAAAACCTAAGTGCAAAGTCAGTTAGGTGCATGTCTTGCCAAGTGAGGTCAAAGTATGGAAACAGACCGGTCGTCTCGACGCTTGGCTCGGGACCAGGCCTGGGTAGTCTGGGCAGTCCGGCCACTGGGCCTTGGCGGGCATCGACGGCCGGGTAGGCGGCATGTTTTACATGCAGTTTCTTGGAAGAAGGTCACAATGAAATCGTGTGATGCGACGGATTCGATATGCATTCGGATAGGTTGTTGGTCGCAGTGCGTCACAAAATTGCCGTATTTGCCGACGTGAAGTGTCGGCAATTAGCAGCAAACTATTAGTGGCTCCCGACTTACATGTTTTTACCGAATCGGTAATTAGCGACTTGCTTGCAATTTTCTGTTGGTCAACTGACGACAATCCCAAAGCTATTTGTGTGGATCTGATCCTGTTGCAACGTTTAACCTTGTGTTATTTTTTTACTACCTATGTACATATCATGTGTGCTAGCTAGCCACGTTCTTTATCCCGAATATGCATTCCCCGCCCCCATCTCCCCAGTCCACTCCGCCTGTCATCCCCAGACGCGTCCCCAGCTTTCCCCGGATCATCCGCATAATATCCTCCTACCTCACACTTCCCCTCACAACACGTTTGTCAAGGCGTGCTTGGCAAAAAAGTCCAGAATCATGGGCGTTGCGTTGAAGCTCGTGGGTGCTTGGCCGGCATTTTGGTTGTCGGCATTTGGCTGCGTGCTCGGCCAGTCGTGGCCATTGACGCTGTCGTAGACCAGGTTGACCAGGTGTTTCTGGGTCACACTACTGAACTCGTAGATGACCGTGTCCTTGGCATACGGCACTGTGTTGTTTTGGGGCCCCAAGTTCTCCCGCGCCGCCCACGACTGGATCCAGTGCGGCACCGACGGCAGACACGCGTTCTTTCTCTCGCCGCCGCCGTACGCAATGACCGAGTCCGCGCCGCCGTGGAACGCCAGGATGGGAATGTCGCTGCGCGCATTGCTGCAGGGGATCTCGACATTGGCGGCGTCGCAGGGCAGCGTGTCCACGTAGTAGGCGCCCGACACGGGGGCAAAGGCGGCAATCCGGGCGGACAGACCGGCGTCGCAGGCCAGCACATTGCAGAACCCGGCGCCGTCCGACTTGCCAGTGGCCATGATGCGCCGCGCGTCTACACAGTATTTTTGCGAAACATGGTCGAGCAGGTCGCTCGTAAACTGCACATCGTCCACGGTGATGCCCGGCACGCCCTGCCAAAAGTTGTTGATGCCCTGCGGATAGACAACAATGGAGTCGGTGTTGAACTCTGGCAGTGTCAGATTGTCGAGCTGCAGCTGCTGCAAGGCTGTCTTGGTGCCGCCGTGATACGACAGGATGAGCTGTGTAGGCTTCTTTTTGTCGTAGTTGGGCGGTACAAACACCAGGTAGTTGCGGTCCAGGCCGTTGCTGGTAATGCTGACGTTGGTGACGCCGCCGCGAGACTGGCCGTGGGGGAGGGCCTTGCCGCAGCCGGTGGCTGCTTTGGTGGTGTACGGTGAAGCAGTGGCCAGCGACAAGACGCCGACTAGACAGGCAACCGTTTGCAGCGGAAGGGTGAACATGGTGACGAGCGGATGTGCAAAAGAGTGTGTCAACAATAAAAGGAAAACGTTAATAAGCAAAACGCAATCGGTTGGTTGGGATTCTCTTTACGGGCTCACCGTCAAATTAGACGAGCTGGCGATGCATGTAATAAATAACTTTAGCATTATAGCATCATTGTGACGAAACCGGCAGACAGTGCCTATTACTGAACATTGCTCGCCATAATTTTGTCTTCTGAGCTTACTCCTCGTCAGGTTCCCCGCACGGAAAAGCACCCTCGGGACGCATACGACGTGGAGGTCGAAGTGTGCAGGTAAGTGTGCAGGTAGAGAACATAATTGCCGAAGAGGCATCTCTCCGTTTTGGACATTGAATTTGCCGTATGAGCACAGTAGGCTTACCGCGGCCTTGCATTGCGATGTTACATTGTAAGAGTTTATTTTTATGTACCAGAGTATGGGTATGTTCGGGTGTGTCGGCACTGTTTAAATTTTGCAGAGTTTTCTCTTCCTACGTAAGCAACCTCTTTCTGCTCGTCACTTATACATCGTCCTTTAGCACACTCTCCTCCTGCTGCGTCGGCGTCACATCGGTACCCGTGATGATGACATCGTCGTCGGCAAAGTAGCCGTCCGAGTGTTTCATGGCCTCGAACGTGGCGGTGTCGGCGTCGGCATGGCGGGCCGGATAGACCGGGATGGGCCAGACGAGATTGAAGGCATAGTACAAGAGTCCGGAGACGGCAAACGAGACCACAAGACCCAGCGAGTAGAGATGCTTGCTGCCGGCGTTGAAGTCCGCGTGGAAGGAGCCAGCGAGACCGTTGATGACGACGGCGACGCCAATGGCCCAGGCAACAAAGGCGCGAATGTTGAAGCCGCCGGTGTACCAGTACGGGCTGCTGGGGCCGCCGTTGTAGAGGGAGGGGACGTGGACGTTGCCCTTGCGGACGGCAAAGTAGTCGACGCTGGTGGTCAGAGGTCAGCATGGAGTATTCAAGACTAAATAGGTCATCCAGGAGAATCAAGGGAGGACAGAGAACGCACATCATCAGGGCCACGAGAGGCGACAGGAAGCAGACGTAGGACCCCAAGAACGTCAAGAAGCTCGCCGCCGAGGACACAAGCTTCCACGGCACCGTGGCCAGGGCCAGCACCGCACACAGCACCTGGCCGCGCACAATGTTAAAATAGCGCGGGAACAGGCCGCTCAGATCGGAACCGACCGGCAACGCATTGGACGCCAGGTTCGTCGCAACAACGGCCAGGATCTGGATCGTGCAGGCCAGGAACACGGCCGTCCGCGCGCCCGCATGCCAGTAGTGGTCCAGGATCGCATTGTACAGGTCCCAGATGTTCCAGTAGGCCGTGCCCCAGAGCGTCTTGACGGCGCTCGACGACGCAATGCCCAGGAACGTGCAGAGCGACTTGGCCACCACCAGGCCGATCCACTGCGGCCACGTCGTGTTGCGCGGGTGCTTGGCGTAGCGGGCCAGGTCGGGATTGGACGTGACTTCGGGGATGATGCTGCCGGACACGGAGTTGACGCCCGTCAAAAACGCCCAGGCGACGCCCGACGAGGAGAGTACTTTGGTTTGGAGCGCGTGTGTGTCGCCGAGGCCGTGGGTCTTGCCAATGACAAAGGCAAACGTGGCCAGCAGGACGGGCGGGGCCAGCACGCTCTTGATGGTGTACAGCCAGCGGGCGCGCGACGGGTGGATCAGCATGAACCCGAGCTGGATGAACCAGAACACAAAGAAAGCCGTGATCCCCTGCGTGGTGTTGCCGGCCGACGTGGGCAGGTGGTTGGGCACGTTGGTCCACCTGCTGCCAAAGGCACACCGCAGCAGCACGCTTGTGAGCTGGCCGGCGTAGTAGGACTGGGTGCCAAAGTAGAAGATGGCGACGATGCCCCGGATAAACACAAAAAAGAGCGAGCCGTACATACCCGTGGCCAGGCGCAGGTACACAGGGTAGCCGATGTGGTAGACGGACGGGCCGCGGGAGTTGAGCATCAGCATCGTGCCTGTGATGATGGTGGCCGTGATGGCCGCCAGCGTGGCTTGCCACCAGAGCTGTTTGTCAGTAGGGTGCATAGGCTGAGCAGAGGTGATTTGGGGGGGGGCGTGCCTACCAAACCAAGACTGATCAGGCTGGAACCAGAGTTCCAGGCAATCGGGTTGAACGACACGGCCCAGAAAAAGGCAAAGTAGTTCCAGTGCGTCCAGAGCCGAGCGGACGGTCTAGACGTCCATGGTCAGTGGTATTCTTCTTCCCCAATGGGAGTTTCCAGTTGTCGGCCGGAGCACGTACGGCGTCGGGTCAAGGTCTTCGTTGCCCCATTTCTTGTTGTCTTCTTGTTGTTCGCGAAAGATGCTCTCCTTGGTGCGCAAAGCATTGTCGATTTTCGAAAAGACCGACATTATGGCTACTACGGTGGGATTGGGATGACTGTCGTGCTGTCACACCCGTTCTCGATGAAACATGCAGTACGGTGATGGAGTACATCCAGCAGCTTCCTCTGTTAAGTAGTCGGCAATGGTATGCGGCCATATCCGTCTACACTAATCCTATCAACAACACATCGGCACTCCGCAGGCATATCTGTAGTAGTGGCATCTGCTGCCGGCATAGCTGATCGCCCTTATCTCGGCCTCTGCGGGTGGTCAAAGGCGGGGAATGACACAACACGACCAGGAAGAACCGACAGGCAGCAGACGAAACAAATAAACAATAGCACGGTCAAAAAAGGAAAGAAAGTCGAATTAGGAAATAATAGACAGGGGGCGAGGGAAACAGGCGCTCTCCGTACGATGGCTGCAGAAAGAATCTCTTATCTCTGTTGTGGGTCAATATCGGAAGGTCAACTTCGGGTTGCGGCTTAGGGCTTATGACTTACACCGCCGATATGGTCCACGCCCAACACCCCGGTCTCGGTGACATCCTGCATTCTGGGTGGCCTCGTTGTTCGCACGTCTGCTTAGTGCGTACTTTTCTTGACAACTGACAATCTCTGGATGTGTAGATTGTTCTGTCTGAATCATCTCAAAGCGGTGCCAATCTATAGACGTCCACGATTCATCGTCTTGTCTACATCAACTACCACATCGCAGCACGTCATGGCCGCATCACACAACCCCGACGGAAGCGCGGCCTCCCTCGACGCCACCAGCATTGATCCCCTCCGCGATACGCAGTACGACTTTCCCCGCGACCACGTTGGCTACGGCCGCAAGCCGCCCAATCCGCAGTGGCCGAATGGCGCCAAGATTGCCGTCTCGTTTGTGATTAATTACGAAGAGGGCTCCGAGCGTAGCGTGCAAAACGGCGATGCCCAGTCCGAGGGCCGCCTGTGGGAGCAGTCGGACAGCAAGCCGGTCCAGCTCGGTGCCCGTTCCTTGAATCCGGAAAGCGACTACGACTATGGCTCGCGCGTCGGCGTGTGGCGGCTGCTGGACTGCTTTGAAGCGCACAAGATGCCGGTGACGGCGTTTGCAGTCGGGCAGGCGTTTGAAAAGAACCCGGCGGTGGCGGCCGCGTTCTGCCAAAACGGGCACGAGATTGCATCGCACGGGTACCGGTGGGTGACTTACCATGGGATGACGCCGGAGCTTGAAAAGGCGTACGTGGAGCGACAGCTCGAGTCCTTGAAAGCAAGCACAGGCCAGTATCCCGTCGGCTGGTACTACGGCGCACTCTCGCCGCGGTCCAAGGCCATCATCCACGAGGTCTACCAACAAAAGGGCCTTCCCTTGTTATACGAGAGCGACAGCTACTGCGACGATCTGCCGTACTGGGTGGATGTTCCCGCCGAGAAGGACGTCGCTGACCCGCAAGGCATGCTCATGGTTCCGTATTCGTAAGTACTGGTGCGCGAGCACTCGTATCTATCCTTGTTGGCATCATCACAAGAACTGACATTCCAGCTACGACTGCAACGACGGCAAGTACCACACAGCGTCCGGCTGGAGCACGACGTCCGACTTTGAAGCGTATCTCAAGGCCGCCTTTGACGTCCTGTACGAAGAGGGTGAGCGCGGCACTCCAAAGATGATGTCCATCGGCCTGCACTGTCGCATCAGCGGCAAAGCCGGCCGGCTTGCTGCGGTCCGCAACTTTGTCGAGTACATCTCTGCCAAACCGGACGTCTGGGTCACCACGCGCAAGGAAATTGCCCAGCACTGGCGAAACACGTTTCCGTACAAAAGAGGGACATTGTGAGGATGAAGTGGTAATCGAAGAGTAAACAATATAGCAGTAGCATATCTACGACGCAGGGGCTGCCTTTCGGGACTTACCGAATGAAGCAAGTTTTCGGCGAAGAGCGGAAGGTCCGACGCACAAATACGCTTATCTCGGTATCACGGCAGCGGGGTTCGGCGGTGATTGTTGTTGATCCTCTATTACCGGACATCAGATATTGCACACGCTGCAAATTGCTTATTGCCGGCTACCTCTGATATGCTATCAGCCGGCAATTGATGGTCGGTAGATAACCCCAGTGTACGACATATAATGTAGTTTTTTTTCCTCCGGTCGCGGACACGGCTTATAATCAAAAAAACACTAGACAACATGGATAGCTTCACCATGCACAGTCGCATCGATCAACTGTCTCCTCTCTCACCATGACCCGAACCGTCCTCTGCCAGCCGCTCACACCGGCAGGATACGCCCTGTACGGCGGCGTCATCTCGACCGACGTGGTGACGGATCAGACGGTGGTGGTCAACAGCGGCACCGCCCGCCGCACGCCCGAAGTGGTGCCGACGATCAACCGCTATGCCGACGCGCCTAGCCAGGTGCCCGCGCGAGCAGTCTTGAATGTGTCGTTGGCAAACCCGAGAGAGGTCGAGCCGTGGAATGAAGACGGTGAAGAGGGCAAACGCGCCATGCGGATAAAAATGCTGGAGCGGCATCGGTTCTCCACCCAGTCGTTTATTCCCATGGGCACGGGCATCAAGTATTTAGTGGTGGTGACGACAAACAAGAGCGAGAGCGACGACACGCCGGACTTGGACCAGCTGCACGGGTTCGTGGCAAGCGACAAGCAGGGCGTCTGCTATGCGCCGGGTGTCTGGCATGCGCCCATGGCCGTGATAGATAATGTGAGAATCCTTTGTGGAGAGATTGATTTCGTGGTCTGTTTGTGCTAACTGTTCCAGCCCGTCTCGTTTGCCATTGTGCAACACGTCAACGGTGTGGCCGAGGAAGACTGCCAGTTCTACCACCTTGACGAAGAAATCGAGATTGTATTTTAACTGCCAACAGCTAGCCAAATCAAAACCATGGCATTCATGAATATACTTTCTTTCCTCTCATTACAGTACTGTGAAAAGAAAAGCTGAGTGCCACAATAATAAAAGGCCTATCAACCACCACGGCATCTTCCTTCGTTCCTTCATCGCGACACAACACCGTACCAGATCAGACCCATAACAGCGCCTGCGAGAATCGTGACCGGCGGACTCAGCCCGTACCAGCGTCCAAACACAAAGCTCGTCACCGCCACCACCAGCCACCAGGGGTCGTCCCCAAGACTCTCGCCCTGTTGGGCATTCTCGTTCAAATAGCCTGCCTGCCAGATCCGATACACGGCCGTATAGATGAGGCCAACCGCCCCGGCATTGATGCCGCGCAACATGGCCTTGACGATGCGCCGGTTGCGAATCGCGCTCCAGACACCCATGGTCCCGTGCACGAGCATCATGCCCGGAGCAAAAATGCCCAACCACGCCACGAAGGCTCCCAGGACCGAGCTGGAGCCGGCATTGATCGCCGTCAAGCTACCCAGAAACACGGCAAAATTGAAATTGGGCCCGGGCATCGCCTGGATGATGGCGAGGCCGACCAGAAAGTCCCGCTGGCTGACCCAGCCCTCGGCGACCACGTACTCGCGTAGCAGGGGGATCACGACGGGGCCGCCGCCAAAGATGATGGTGCCGGCAAGGCACATGTTGGCAAAGAGGCTGTAGAGGAGCGGCGGCGCGGTGAGGGTGCCGCGCAGGACGACAACCACCACAAACAAGGTGAAAAACGCGGCAATGATGGCGGCGCCCGTCTGCCAGGAGATGTTGATGCGAAGCGGTTCGGGGATGACGCGCGGTTCGTCGTCTCTCGTCGAGGCTAGCAGTCCCGGTTGGGACCCGCTCCTCTGTGTCGTCTGCGGCGATGGGGCGGCGGTGATGGTGTCGTCGCCTCCTCCGGCAGACGGCGTGGTCGCCTGTGGCTCGTTCTGGCTCTGGTTCTGATTCTGATTCTGATTCTGATTCTGATTCTGATTCTGAGCCGCATCCAGTTCCGTCGCTCCCGTCTCTGGCTCTGGATGTGCTTCGCCCGCGCGCCGGCGCCAAAACGTGGCTATGCGCACTATGGCTTTGACAGGCGCATGCAGCCAGCGGAAGTCGTACGTCAAGGTTGCCAATCCGGAGGCAATCATGAGAACGGGGAAGTACCACAGAGCATTGTACAGCGTCCCCGCCGAAGCCGTGAAGAACACGAGCAGCCGGGTGAGCTCGTCGGTGATCGCCTTGGTCGCCAGCTCCACAGTGGCCAGGGCAATCACGCCGACGACCGCCGCGTTCATGCCCGACAAAAGGGCATAGACGATCCCGGGAAGACTCTGGTTGATGTTGGCGACACCGAGGGACAGACCGAACATGGCCAGGGCGCCCGGCAGGCTGTACATGTTGGTGAGCAACAAACTCCAACACAAACAGAGATTATAACAAGACTTGGTAACAGAGCCCGGGATGAGATGCATACCTCCACATGACAAAGCTAACAATCGCTATGAGGGTGCCTTGGTGGACGAGATTAATACAGTAGAGCATCTTCGTGCTGGCCGGCCCGGACACGGCCTGCGCGACGCTGAAGAGCTCTTGATACTGAAAGAAAGGGGCTGTCTCAGTTACTATGTACGGCATCCAAAGCTAGAGGAACGGCGCACTTTGTCACTTACAAATTGTTCGTCGATCCATTTCTCCTTGCGCACAAACTTGTCGTGAAACTACGGAAGAACAGTGTTAGTACACCGGCAGGGCCAAAAGAGATGTGTCGTATATCGTCGTCAGTCCTGCGGTCTTACAATCTTGAAATGCGCGGGCGGGCCGCCGAACGACGTGACTCCCAGGTGCCAATTCACGCGCAGGAAGTCGCGCAGTGCTTCTGGAGACAAGCCTCGGGCCAGGCGGCTCTGCCACGTCCGTATAGCCATCCTGACAGTCTGCTGGCGGTCGGCGACGATCTTGACCGATTATCTTTTGTCGATATTTGTTACCCGGGAGGGTGTGTGCTCGTAGCGAAAACCAGCGCGTATTTATTGGCCGACGTTTAATATCGACAGGACCAGCTATTATGTCGACACCGCCTGGCCTCTTGGCCTTCTTTATTATCTCCGCCTGGTTTTTCAGGCCAAAATGCGCCTCAGTGGATTCTCTGACTTGTGTCAAAACACACAGTCGCAATAATACTTTGCATCCGCTGCTCTCAGAGTAAAGAAAATGGCTTGATCGAATCACGAATATCACATCAAAAGATTAAGAGGTGTCGGGGTTCTGTATCAAAACCCTTACTATTCATCCACCGTCTGGAACACGCGACCAAAACGAGATTTGAGTAAAACAAATATGACGAGAAAGGCTCCCAATAATGCCATCCAATGAGATTTGGATATATCGACATGCGACGGGGAAGGACTATACCGGGTCGGCTTGGCAGCTCTCCTCTTGGCTTTCAAGTAGACATGGACAGCGGGACAGCTAATTTTATTTCGAGCAAGCACAAGACTTTCAGTTTGAATATAAACAGACTTTTGCTCCGACTTGTCCATGCTCCATGTTCATCCTTCCTTCATTCATTGTCGCTACAAGACATACCGGAAGTCCTCGTTCTGCTTGTCCGTCAGGTCCTCGTCAATCGTGTGCCGCCGCACACCGCCCGCCATGGCCAGCCGGTCACGCTTGCGGTTCTCGAGGCGCAGCAGAATGTATGTGACCACAGCGATGACCACGACACACACGAGGCAAATAAAGCTGCCCAGGAAACCGGCATGGTACAGCGGGCCCGGCGACGCGCCAAAGATGAGGGGTCCGATAATGTTGCCGATGCAGTAGCCCAGGAACGTGGACGCACTGACCGTCGCCTTTTTGGTGTGGCCGGACGTGTTGGAGGCCGCCAGCGACACGGCCTGGCCGCCGGCCGCGACTTGCACGGCCAACAAAAAGACGCCGGCAAACAGAAAGCCGCGGTTGCTGCGCGGGCCGAACCAGCAAAACAGTGTACCCGTGATGGAGATGAGGGCAAGCACGACAATGATAATGTGGCGCAATCCCAGCCAGCGGCGCGTGACGTAGCCGGCCAGCAGAATGGAGAGGGCCGTAATGGCGCCAATGGGGCTCGTCAGGGCGAGCGACGCGAAGTGGTCAAAGCCAAAGCCGTTGATGACAATGGTGCCGAACGTGCCAATGGCGCCCGACGGCACGCCCGTCAGCAGGACAATGAGGGCGCTGCTGTACGTCTTGTAATCCAAAAAGGCCTCACGGAACTGGGCCGCGTTGAACTGCCGGCTGACGGTGCCGGCGTTGTTGCGGACGAGCCGGCGCACGGCCAGGGCCTTTTCGTCGTCGCTGAGCCGCGCGCAGTTGAGCGGCGTGTCGGGCAAGAAGACGATGAGGACAAACGACCACGCGACCGTGATGGCGCCAATGATCAAGAACATGTACTTCCATGGCTCGTGGAGGGCGCCGTGCACGCCGTGCCCGATGCCATAGTTGATGAGCGGCGACAGCATCGTGGCCATGCCGACGCACGAGTACCACAGACTGGTGCGCAGGGCCTGCTCCTCGCGCGTCCACCAGAACGTGACAAGCACCGTAAAGGCCGGCGCGACGGCCGCCTCCATGATGCCCAGGAACAGACGCGCCACCATGATGCCGGCATAGTTGGAGCACGCGCTCGTGGCCATGACAATGGCGCCCCAGGCGAAGACGGAGAGCGAGATGACACGCGTGACGCCGAACCGCTGCGTCAGGTACATCTGCGGGTAAGTGCCGATCAGGTAGCCGACATAGAACATCATGCTGGCGTTGGCGTACTTTTGGTTGTTGGTGATGGGGGTGCCTGTTTCCGTGTAGCCAACAATCGTCGTGAGACCGAGGTCCGCGTTAAAGTCAAACTGCGTAGCCGCGCTCATGATCCCCTTGTCGTAGCTCTGCAGAAAGTATGTGAACATCATGAGAGGCATGATCCTGGGGCACGTTAGCACGGGACGGTGACAGCGATACGGACACGGGATGCATCCGTGGTGGCCTACCAAAAGTCAATCTTGCGGACGAAACGACGCTCCTCCTCTGGCGGGAAGGGCTCGGAGTCGAGGGCCTCCTTGGCGTTGGCGGCCTCGACCATCACGACAGGATCGGGCTTGGTGTCCGGCGTGTACATGGTGTTGACGGTGGAAGGTGTGTAGTGGGATCCAGAGGAAGGTCGACAGAGGCAAAGACGCAACGTGAACGCTCTGCTAGACTCAGGGGCTGCCGTACAGTGTCGTGTGGTTGAGATCACGAAGCGACCGTATACTTATAGCTGTCGCCGTGCGGCAGGTGCAGCTCTGGGAAGCTGCAGCCAACTCGGCAAATAAAGAGGAAGGTAAGAAGAAAAAAAAAAAGAAGGAGCCCGCCAAGCACGATAAACAGACACAAGGTCCGTCAGTGAGACTGCGGGATGCCTCGTGTGACGCTGCGGGGTGTGCAACCCCGGACAAAGCCAAAAGAGGACATGATGTGAGGTCGGGCAGGGTCGGGAGAGAGTCAGGGACGAAGGTGAGCGACCGTGACAAAAGGAACAAAAAGACAAGGCACCATGATCAAAAAGCAGGAAATCGTGGAGAACGCGGGGAGACGCTAAGGGACTTGGGGATGGTGGCCTCAGGGGGGATGTTCGTAATTGCCGAATTTGCCGTGAAAGGCCCAGGCCGATCTTTCCTCAAATATGCCGAATGGCCCGCCATCTCCCTGCACAGGAACCTTTCCACAATTTTACCGACAATGACCACAAGATCTGAATGCATGAGCACAATGGCAATGGACGACGACCCACCTACGCCCCGGGTGCGCGCCAGGTCGCGTGTGGCCTGCGTGACGTGCAACCGCCGCAAGGTGCGCTGCAGTGTTGCGCAGACTGGGCCGCCGTGCACCAACTGCCGGGAAGGCAGTCTCGAGTGCTTCACGGTGCCTCGAAAGAAGCACAAACCAAGACGGTTGAGAGTGGCCCCGCTTGCACCAGCCGTCAAGCCCGGTGTGCCCGTGCCCAGCTCGCCGCCGGACACAGCACCAGCCTTGGGGCCATCTAGCGTGTCATCTCCCTCCCGTCTGACCCCCGAAGCGGACGGTCGGCTGCCAGATGACGACGCCACATCGTACATTGGCGACAACAGAGGGCCTCGGCAATCGGTATATGAGCTGTGTCATCCACAGACGCCACAAGATGCGAGGCAACCAAAGACCGCCGAAGGGCGAGACAACAGGGACAGCAGCAGTGCCCATGGTCCGCAAGTCCGGCTCTCGGCATGGTCGGCCCACGAGGTTGCCTACCTCCGCCACGAGGGCGCTTTCCAGACATTGCCACCCGATCTGTGCGATGGTCTAGTACGGCTCTACTTTGAGCACGTCCACTTCTTCATACCCATCCTGGACGCCGGCGATGTTCTCGGGGCGTACACACGCCACGGCGCTGCTGGGCTGCATCCACTGCTCTGCTGGAGCATGTGTCTGGCTGCGGCCAACTTCGTGTCCGACGACGTGCTCGCCAAAACTGGCTATGCCTCCCGAAAGGCCATGAAGGAGGCCATGTACGCGCGCGCCAAATGCCTGTACGACCTGGACCGGTCGACGGACAAGGTGACGCTGATCCAGGCGGTGCTGCTGATGGGCTTTTGGTACACGGACGCGTACGACCACACGGGCGCTTGGCACTGGGTGGGGATTGCCATCAGTCTGGCGCAATCGTTGGGGTTTCATCGAAAGCCAACAAGGCGGACGCGGGATGAAGGCAACGACAAGAACAATGCCCGCCGTGCCAGCCTCGTCCGCCGTATCTGGTGGACATGTCTGGTGCGGGATCGTTGGGTGGCTCTTGCCAAGGGACGGCCAATGCGGATACACGACGAAGACTGCGATGTGCCACTCCCCGTGCTAGACGACTTTGCCGGCGATCTGGATGCGGCAGCCGACCCGGCGTTCCAACATCTTGTACCTGCTGGTGGAGCCGAGACCGCGGCATCCCTGGCCCGCATGTGGCTGCGTCTTGTCACAATTAGCGCCCTGCTCGGCCGCATTGTGCGCGCACACTACCGCGTCCAGGGTCTACCGCCATCACTAGGGGACATTGACGCCTTCGACAAGGAGCTCCGAGCCTGCGGGCAGTCTGATTGTGCATACGACGCCGACATGGCTGACAATGACGGCCCCGAGATTGCCGACCATCTCCGTCTATATGCCAAGCATGTCGACCTCTTTTACAATGCCACCGCGGCCATTTTGTACCGACCGTATCTCTTGCAGGCCCCCACGTCCTTGCCTCGTGGTGCCAGTCCGGCCTGGCAAAGGGACGTCGCCCGTCGCGCCCGTGCCGCCGCGGCCCGCACCAACGACACCCTCAACGCCCTCATCGAGCTCGACGCCATCCACCAGCTAAAACAAATGACCATCACAACGCTCGTGCCTGCAATGCAGATCCACCTGTTTGATTTCTGCAAAGCAGCCACGCCGCTGCTGCGCAGCCTCGGCAAGAACAAGCTGGGGCTGTGTCTCCTGGTGCTGTCCCACATCCGGCGGACGTACTGGAGCGCGAGCGTGATTCACCGCCTATTTTCACGGGCCCAGCAAATTTTGCAGCAAGGAGCACCTACGAAGTCAGCGGTACCTGAGGAACTGGAGGACAGGCACCAGACAGGCGCAGAGACGGCACCAGAAACGCTGCCAGAGCCACAGCAGCAAAACATGCGAGAGACGTCACCAACAACAACGACCACACAACCCATCTACCACGAGACACAACAGTATCCACCTCCAAACCAAGACGACAACATTCACAGCCACAACAGCTACGCCGCCGGCATGCCCACGCCAACACCCACCGTCACGCCAACATCGTCTACCCAACCCTTTATGCAGCACTACTTGCCCAACCTGCCCCAAAGCCTTCCACCAAGTCTACCGCACACGCAACACATTCCGTCAAGTCTCTCAAATCCACAGCAGCTGCCTGCCCTTTCCTTGCAGCAGCCCGAGCCCGGCTGGTGGGACGAGCCTGCCACCTTTATGAACGTCGACCTGCTGCTGAGTCCAGGCTTTGCTCTCTCCGACGACGTTTACCAGACTCTGTTTGAAACCTATAGCGACGGCAGTCACAATGTGAACGCAACCAACACAGACTCGAGTGAGATGAGCATGGTGTATACGCAATGATAGGGACGGCAAAAAATGATGTATGATAGAAGATGTGAAATTGTAGTCCATGTCAATTGGGTCTGGGCGTTGTCGATCATAACAAATTGTCTCAACAATTGGCAAATGGATCTTTCTGCAACAGATTTATGTTCGAGAATACTTCACTGGCTCTCTTCTAATCGCGTATAGTTTGGCCTTCCGATTTCAGATGCGACATACTCCGTACATTCTTTGAACTCACATGTCCGTCTTGCCTGCACATGGAATAACTGCGCTTGACGTAGGGCTGAGGTCGCGCTCCAGGGCATGGTGCATCCGCTAGCCCCGCCATCTTCAGTGGATGTCCCACTGCACCGCAATTTTGGAATTTAATTTCACCCGGTCCTTCAGCTGACGGTCTCACTCTACTGTCACATCTGCATCCTTCACGTCAACGTCCACAACGCGCATTCTCAATTGAGAGCTTCATCGCATTGCTATTCACACGTTAATCGCATCTGTCGCCCGACAGGATACGGCGCCACCATGCCGCTCTCACAAACCACCCGCGACCGCATTTGGCTGGTCTGGTTCTGCCTCCAAATTCCCGTCATTCTTTGTAGGTCCGCCCATCCCTCCCACACAACCTGCCCTTCTGGCCACACAGTCGCTGACACTTTAGGCGTCGATGCCGTCGACACCTACCCTGCCTGGCTGTGCGCCAACCCGGGCGCACCGCTGCACTTCTTGCACACTTTCCGGCAGTGGTATGTCATGACGTACAACGACCCGTTGATGGACTGGACGCCGGCCTCGGGCGCGGCTGTGGGCGCCGGCGGCAGCTGGATGGCGCTGTTTCTGTGGATCGAGATTGCGGCGACGCTCCCCATTGTGTTGTACTCGGTGTACCACTTTGCGAGGTTGGCAACGACACCGTCGTCCCACACAGCGTCGACCACTGGCCCGTGGGAGCTTCTGCTCCTTGTCTACGCCTTCGAAACCGCACTGACGACCGCCGTGTGCATCCACGACGTCGGGTACTGGAGCCCGGCCGTCTACTCGGAGGCGGACAAGAACGTGTTCCGCTACCAGCTGTTTGGACCATACTTTGCCATGCGTGAGTTGCTTCGTCCCTGCGTCCCTACATCGTTACGTGCTCTACATGTCCCGTCCGCTCACACAATGCAGCCGCACTTCTCTTTGTCGACATGTACAGTCGGTTGTTGGCCCGCTTCAGCATCGACAGCACCAAAAAGACGCAGTAGTTGAAACAGTGCAGAAAGAGACGGTTGGCACAGATCTAGAGATATTGCCGTAATTAAGACAACCAAACTAAAAATACACAAAATACAAGTCACGCCGAACTGGCACCCGCTTTAAACGCCCAAAGTCATCAAAACAGACAAATTGACAACTGACAACTGACAACAGACAAGCAACTGTCGTGTCCCCTCCCCTAATCCAACGCCCGCTTCGGCACCATGCCCCAGCCGTTGCCCACACCGCCGCCACCCGTGCCAATGCCGTACCCCAGCGGCGTCGCGCCGCCCAGGCCCCGGCCCTTGAGCCGCTTCGGCAGCACCGTCCCGAAAAAGTAGACGGCCGACACAATGAGGCCGGCCAGAAACGACACCAGGCTGTAAAACACCGTGCTCGGCCCAATGTGGCTGCCCATGCCGCTCCACTCCACGCGCCCCTCGGTCTTGGGCAGGTGCGGCGTCGGGAACCACCGCACCGAAAACGACAGCGGCAGCGGGTCCCCGATAATGAGCCGCCGCGAGTGCTCGGCCGCCGCCGCCGTGCGCCCGCCCGTCGACCGCATCTCGCCGCTGGCCCCGTCCAGGACGTTGTGGCCCAGCGGGCTCGTGCTGTAGGCGACGCCCGAGTCGATGACGCCCGAGTCGTGCGGGTGGATGTGGTGTTTGGGCGTGCTGTGCAGCAGCACGTTGAGGTGCGAGGCAATGTGCAGGTGGCTCATCTGCAGGGTGCCGGCGAGCGCAAACACCAGGGGCACGTACTCGGGCGTGTACGGCCGCTCGCCAATGGTCTCAATGTGCGGCGGCGGCCGGTTGGCGAGGCGGCACATGAGCGGCGCGTCGGCGTGCAGGTAGAATTCGAGCAGGTGGAAGAAGGGGTCGGTGACCAGCGGGATCGTGCAGTTGACCTCGCCCTCGATGCCGTAGTGAAACTCGAGCGGCTTCTGCGTCTCGTTGCACACGGGGAACGGCACCCACTGGATCTCGTTGTTGGCCAGCTGGATGTGTTCGCCCGTTTCGGAGCTGCGGTTCATGCACTCGACATGGATGGCATCGCCGTAGTGGTACGAGGGGAGGTTGAGCTCCATGGCCGCGACAGGGGGCGCCAGAAGCAGAGCCGGCAGCAGCAGCGCCGAGGCGAGCCATAGTTGTCGCGTCATTGTGTGTCTGTGAGTGTGTGTGGGCAAAAGAGGAGGGTGTTGTCGGAGACGAAAGACGATGGGCCGGGGCCGTCGCGATACGCCAGGGGTTGTGATATTGTTCCCGTCGCAAAGGATCTCGTCGCGTTGGACTGTCCGCCTTTGAACGTGCAGCCGCAGAGGTCGTCGCTGCCAGGGGTCGAATGGTTTGGTGCCGGACGGTCGCCTCGCCACGTTCCAATCGCGCGCGTCGTCGTGGAAGCTGCGCAAAAAATGGTCGTGTCGTCAGAAGTAACAATCGCAAACCATAAAGGGAAGCGCAAATGGAGAAGATGCCACCTTCCCTCCTTTTCTTGGCCTTTCGAGGTCACTAGTCGCAAAATGTCTAGCCAAGCTACACAGACGTCCCTGGAGATGCATGTGCTCACTACGTAATTGGCTGAAACTTGCTAGCTTAGGAGGCTGCAGAATTGACCTGTTCCCCTATTTTTTGCCTTGTGGGGTATAACCTTCGGCTTTACCAGATACAACATACAGTTGAACCACACTGTGGCTAGTGACAACGGCTAACCACCACAGTGAACCATCCACCTCCTGAATGTCAACAGAGTACGACGACGATTCACTGCGTATTGTGTCATTTCGTCACTGCTATCACTTTCGACACTTCTCGATAGTTTTGCGCTTAAGCTTTGTTGAAATATTACCCGTCATTATGTGGATGATGACGCGGTTGTTATTTTTCGTCATTTATACCATTTTCAAAAATAAAAAAAAAAAAAATACTAAATAAAATAAAATCAGGACTTCAAAATCAATACACGTAAACCAAAGAGATATTCATGTCAGTGCCAGCTATTCATTTCCAAAATTTACTTCGTCATCGCTTCGAACAAGAAGCCTCTTATTTTAGAACAAATTTATTTCTAGAGTATCAGTCTCAGTGCTAGGTATTGTATCCATTCTCTTTACAACGTACCACTCATTTATGCATCTCCAACGCGTATCCAAGGCAAGTATTGAAACTGTATAAACCAATCTCCCCCACAGTTGTACGGGAACAGTCAAATAGAACTACATATGAAACAGATGCAAGCCGTGCAGACAAGCGCCCAACTCCACAGCCATAACAAAATCAAATAGAATCAAGGGGTGAGGGAATAGGGCCGGTTCGTCCGGCAAGGCATGACGCACAGCGTCGCTGGCCCCTACGCCCTCCTGGCCACCGTCACTGGTACCTCCTTCCGTGTCACCACGCCCGCGTGGTAAATGTATTTGTCGGCATCGCCCACGCGCGTCACGGACGGGGTAAACGTGTACCCAGCCAGCAGTTGCTGCACCATGATGCAAATGGCCTCTTGGACGTACCACTGCCCCGGGCAGATGCGCGGTCCTTGCAGGCCAAACGAGATGTTGCGGACACTGCCGATGGCGGGGCTGCTGTCGACAAAGCGGTCGGCGCGATACTGGGCGGCATCGGGGCCGAAGCTGGCGGTCTGGCGGTGGGTGTACCAGGTGGAGAGTGTGGCGACCTTGCCGGGAGGGAGACGGACGGACGGATCCGAGCGCAGCGGCAGGGGTTTGGTGGCCGCAATGATGCGGGCGGGGCCCGTGATGGTGCCGCACAGTCGGATGGATTCGAGTACAGCGCTGCGGAGGAGGGCCCAAGGCGTACCGGCCGTGCCACCTCCAGGGGTGCTGGTCGAGCCGTTGGCCTTGCCATTGGTCTTACCATTCGCGGCCGTGGTGGCAAACGAGAACGTGTCGAGGGTGTCGAGGGGGGCATCCTTCACCGAGGCCGCCACCTGGTCCGCCAGGCCCGGCTCGTTGATCAGGTCCAGCAGCGTTGATGTCACGCTGACCTGCAGGTTGCGCAGACCAATCCAGACGGAAATAGCCACTAGGTTGGACGCCATATGGTCGTCGTCGACGGCTTCCAAAATAAACGGCATAAAGTCGAGCAGTCCGCCTTGGCCGTTGCCGTCCTGGCTGGAGGCCGGGTCGGCGCGGCGTCGCTGGATGATGGGCAAGAAGATCTTGCTAAATTCCTTGTAGCTGCGGTTGATCTGGATCTGGGGGATGAAGCTGAGGAACGCAGGGAGCACGCTCGAAAGCTGCATAACAGTGTCGACGGTGGTATTAAACTTGAGGAACAGGTCAATCAGCTCGGGGTGTTGGTCGGCGTCGGCGCCAAGCATGCAGCGCGCGCTGACACTCGTGCTGAAACGGTCCATCCAGTTGCTCAACGTCTGGTGCACAACAGGGCGGCCGTCGCTCGGGGCCAGCAGGTTGTCGCGCAGGTAGCGCTCGGCGGCAGCGGCAATGGTGGGACCGAACTGGCGGACGGTGTCCGGGTTGCCCAGGTGCGTGCGGATGAGGGTAGCGTGCAGGTTGATGGAAAAGACGTCTTTTCCCAAGAAGATGGGTGCGCCGAGGCCGGTAAAGAACTTGTCAAGGTTGAAGTGTACACCGTACGGGTTGTCGTCGAGCATCATTTGCAAGTCAGCCGGCTGTGACAGAAGATAATGCGTCTGCGGGCCGAGGTGCATGCCAAAGGCCTTGGATGGGCCGGCACGGCTGCCCAGCTTCTCGAGGCCCTTGAGAAGCACCGCCTTGGCGTCCTTTTGAAAGGCATAGCCTTCGCCTAAGATGGGCCAGCCATAGAGAACCCGCGGGAAGCCGTCCTCGCGGTCTTTTGCATACTTGATCAGGTAGACGGACGCAACAATGGCCAGGACCGTAGCAATAATGGAAACGTAGTGCGCTTTGACGAGAGACAGCGTCACCTCGGTCGCCGTTGACGCAATCACGGCCAAGTTGACCTTGGTAGGCGGGTGGACACACAAGACCGGGTTCGTCTTGGGGTCGGCCGGGAAGAGCGGGTGCTGTTGCAGGCACTTGATGTCGGTGTTCTCCGTGACGATGCGCCACAGCAAGTTCTGCCCGTGGGCCTGGAAGTCGAGCTCCTCCATCCAAAAGTCGTCGTAGAATCGGAAGTTGGGGAAGCCTTCCTTGGCGACGGGCTTCCAGAGCAGGTCTTCGAGCGCATTGCTTGGGTGGCAGTCCCATGGCTTGTCGACGAGCCAGCAGCGCATAGCGGCATAGCCCACGGAAAAGCGGTCGGCGTTGCCCATGCTGATCAAGTTGAAGAGGCTGACAATCAGCGACGACTTGGGCACGGACGTGGCCGGGAACATGGTCTCGTCGAGCTGGCAGCCGACGACGAGGTCGACTTCGTCGGGCGACTTGTACAGCTTCTTGAGAGCGGCCAGGTGCTCCGGGTTGGTGGTAAAGTCCTCGAAGCGCTCACGGATGGGCACAGGGACGTCCGGCTTCTGGGCGTTGTAGGCGCGGAAGTAGTTGTTGAACGTGGGTAGGCCCTGTTCACGCTCGTGCACAATGGACCACGTCACAATGTCAAAGGGGCTGCCGCGGTACTTGCCTGCGGACCGGAAGGACTCGTCGACACCGCTCTTGAAGTTGGGAATGGTCGTTGAGACCACGCCGCGCAGAATGTTCTCGAGACCCGCACCAATGAAGCCCTTTGCGTCGAAGCCCGTGTCGAACAGGCTCTGGTTGTGCAGCGTAGTGCCGTCGGCATCGACAATGGGGAACTCGTTGATAATAAACTCGTGGAAGCGGTACACGACAGCCATCTCCGCACTCACGACGGTGGGGCGTCCGGCCTTCATGGCCAGCGGCCAGGGGTACGTGTTGGCCGGGTTCATTTGAAGCCAGTCTTCACCATGGATCTCACGGAACAGGGGGAAACCGTCGTCCTGCGGCCACGGCATGTCCTTCTCAAAGTACGCCATCTGGTAGGAGTTGCCAATGAGCTGGAACTTGGCCGACATGAGCAGGCGCGTCGTCTGGTACAACTGCTCGTCGTCCATGTCGGGCCGCTTGTCTGCCAGGATGCCGGCCAGCCGGTTGTGCTCGCGCAGCAGCAGACTGTGGACGGCCAGCATCACCCAATCCTCGTTGGTGCGTGGATCACCGCCGGCAAAGAGCGTGGTCGGGTCCATGCCCGGTGGGCTCCGCACGGGCACACCTATGGTGTCGAACGGCAAGTAGGACGTCTTCTTGCTCTCGGGGGCCTTCCATGTGGTGCCGCCAAGGACTTCCTGCGTCTTGAGACGGCCGCCCTCCTTGGTGCGCAGCGCCTCGCCCACGGAACGCGTGCTGCCGTATAGCGAGGAAACGTCGATCCACGTCGTCGCGTGGTTTATGTTCTCGCGCGGGTTTTGCGGCGAGGTGCCCGTGCCGGGCGCGGCGGCGGCACGCCATACGCGCAGTGTCGTGTTCGGCGCAAACTCGGTCTCATCGGGCGGCATCTCGACGTCTACAAACTCAGTGGACGAGTCCTGGGACCAGGTCACGTCGTGAATGATAAACTCAATGAGACCCAGCAGGAGCGGCGTGTGTTCGTAGTAGATGGTGGAGTTGCGCCGGAAGAAGGCATTGCTGACGGCGCGGGCGTTGGGGCCCTCACGGGGCGCCGAGATGCCGTCGGCGTAGTAGTGCTGGTCAAAGTCGCGCGACTTGGCCTGGCCGTAGCGGCCCTGGCCCGCTTCGCCGGCCTTGAGCCAGTTGCACGAGCCGTCGTAGGTGCGGTACCACCAGTTGGCCTTGTCTGTGATGCAGGTCTCGTCGAGCTCGAAGCCGAGGTGCTTGAAGCGCTGAGTGGCCTCCAGAGCATCCCAGTGGTGCGGTGCGCCACGGCCGGTATGTGGCTTGGACGGCGCATGGAAGGGATCGTGGCTTCCGACAGGCTGCCGGTCGGTCAGGTTCAGACTGTCCTGGATCGTCTGGAAAGAGGCATTCTTGGGCACCTGGCCGCCGAGGAAGTAGTCTTTGAGTCCATCCCCGGCGCGGCCGTGCTTAACAATGTCGTGGAACCAGTTCGAAAAGTGGTTGCCGGCCTTGTTATCACCGTGCGCCGGCCTACTGCGGTCGGCAACAAAGTCGCCGTATTTGTTCTGTGTGGCATGGTAGCGCGTGTCGAGTGCCGTCACAGTCGATGACGACAACGCCAATGCCAGCAATGCCAAAGTGGCATGCATGTTGGCCGGGATGAAGGTCGGAACACACGGAAAAGATAAGCAAAAGGGTAAACAGTACTGAGTGACCCAGACCTTTAGTTTGGCAAGTAGGTCACAACTGATTAGGCGGGGAAGGAACGAAAGGAAGAGGATGAAAAATACCAAACAAACAAAAAAAGTCCGTGCAATGCGAGAGGGAAGGAGCGAGGGAGGCAGGATATAAACAAAAACGGAAAGTGGACCTTTCCAACCTCATGGAGAGAACGTGATAGAGTCGGGAAGGAAGGACAGACGGGAGTAGGGTCAGGCGGGGGGCAGAACACATGAGGACTGCTGAGCTCTGCCTCATCTTGTCACCAGGCCCCATCTCACAGATGTCCCATGTACCAAGAGCCAAGACATGACGAGAGCGTAAGGGGCACGAGGGGAGCGCGGAGGATGGAGGGAGGGGACGAATGGTGAGAGGAGAACGGAGTCTCGTCGGGAGAAGTGGAGGGAGCGTATATCATTGGCCCACAGCCAGTGCGGCTGTGAAAAGGAAAATAGAATTGGGAACGAAAAAGGACCAGAAAGAATGCACTGATACGACGTTGGAAAGGCAGAGATGGGGTGGGACAGGGTCCGCGTCGGCTGGCATGGGTGTGGGAGGGACGGAGAACATGGGAATGGGGGTGTGTGTAACGAGACCGATGGGATGCCTGGGAGTAGCAAAGTATTGGTTATCATATGTTACAAGGCTGCTTGTGTCGGCTCTGTTCGGTTAGGTAGTTTTGTGGCAGTTTTTGGTTTCTGGATGGGTGAGGCCCGTTTCTCTTGCAACATCTTGATTCACTTTGAGTATTCTTGAACCTGACTTGCTTTTCAGTGAGAGCTGCCAGCCGTAATGTAGGACAGTGCAGACGTACAGGAGTAGGCATAGGGGAAGGGACCTACGACTGCTCTGTCTCAAAGACTTTGACAATTTGCAGGGGGAACGACTGGTGAACGACAATTAAAAACAATAAAACGAAGTGAAAGCACGTGGCTTCCATGGGGTATGAGAAACACGTTTTTTCCCGTTTTCTTTCCTGACAACAGAATCAGGTCGTACCAAGTGCAAATCAAAATGTATGATATTCCGTATAAGCGGGGACCTGAGGCTCGGATCTGGGGCTGGGCTACACTGCTGGATCGCCACGGACAGGATGAAGTATGTGAAGACGAAAAAGAAGAGGGAAAGTAGAAAGGACAGCACAAAGAGGGAAACAGAAAATAATGGGGATGGAGACGCCACCACAAAAGCCCAAAGGTGGACGTCTCCATATTGAAAGACACGCAATGTCGTTTGCTGTCACGCAAAACGGGCCGTAGAGTAGAGCGAGGTGGAGGTGGAACGCAAGGGACCCTGGCCGTAGTATTGCTGCAGGCTCACGGACAGAAGCGGACAGTCCCGTTTTTGTTTTGGGTGTCATTTTCGTCAACGCCCGCCCAGTACTTATTGATCTGTGGCCCCATTATGCTGAAACAGCGAATTAGGTGTCTAGCGAGGCAATCGTGGTATTTGTTTTTCTTTCCTTGTCTTTGCCAGTCACTTTTTTTGTCTTTGTTTCCACCGACATCTTACACGTCAAATCGACGGGAACGAAACCTGCTGTCTTGGCCCCTCAGGCCTGCTCAGTACCATTCCTTTTTAGTCGTCTCGTTTCCAGCTGACGGGAGAGAAAAGGACGGCTGCAGAATGTATCCCTTTGCGGCGTCGTGAGGAACCCGAAAATAAAAATGTTCCAGAGCAGCGGAAGTAGATAAAAGAAACGAAAAACGAGATGAGCAGTCAGCACATAAGCATAGGGCTGACCAACCAGGGCGCAGAAGTTTTAAATCGACAAGCACATCCTTCCTTCCCGAAGGCCTCGAGCCTCTCTACGTAGTGAGATTATAGGAACGCAAAAGTACACCCCCTTACGGCATCCGCCCATCCTCCAAAGCCACCCACTCTCCACGCCTCGGACGGTTCTCAATGCGACGTTGTGGTGGGCAGAAGTCGGCCCGCGCCTGGCCAGAGGAAGTTATGTCTCTGGAAATGTTCAGAAACTTTTTTATTTGAATGTCAAAATTTGGGGGTATCCGTCTCGCCTTCCCACCAGACGTCGTTTTCCGTCATGTTCCGTTGACACGAGGAGATACGAACCCCACGTAAAATGCTCCGGACTCGTTATCATATCACAAGAGTCACAAGTCGCCTTCCGCGGCAATGAGCAGCAGGCTTGGGGTTGCACTCTCGGGATTCACGGGACTTCTCTTTGGGTGGCCGTATCCCCCACGTAATTGTCGTGCTCGGCATCCATTCTGCGCCGAGTCTCTTTCGAATCGTCTCTTGTCTGTTGTGCTATTCGTTACTGACGATTGCTCGTCATCTCACACAATCTAAGTTGCCGTCTCGGGCTTTTTCTCACTGATTGCTGATCGATCCTTGTCGGCGATGCCGTTTTGGTGAGATTCTGCTCAAACTGTCTTGTGCGCAACGCGAAAACAGGACCTGGTGTATGCTTGGCGAACGACGGACGGTATTACGACTGGATAGCATTTTGTGGTGCCTAGAATTGTTGCATGTGGCGTCCCTTGTCGTACCTTTGTTGTCCATTGCCGCCCATTGTTGACCCCTTGTAGTGTTCCCACCCCAAATTGCCTTGTTACGAATTACTCAATACGGTTGGCCAATCTGCACAGCCCTGTCACCCCTGTTGCTGTCATCCGTATCCCGCGAAACAATGCTGTATTGTTCGCTGCGCGTAGCCCCCAAACCCGGAGACCAGAGGGCAGAGCCCAGAAGATCGAATGCGAAGAGAACAGGGGACCCGAATGACGGCGGTCCCATGCCCTTTGCTCTTCCATCCTGCAAGGCTGTGCTTACGCCAATGGCAGAAAATAGCAGAGAATAGCCACAATCGCTCCATCGTCAGTACGTCATTTCCCGGTGGTGAACTCTTAATAGGCGATTTGAGAGCATTTGACCGGCACTCGTTGGCTCGTTAGCCTCAGAAGCCAGCCATCCGTACTCACGCCAGTTTACGCCATACTTGGACACCATCCATGTGAGGCACCAGAAGGGCGTCAACATAAAAGGCATTGCTATCGATTAGTCCCACTTGTGGCAGTACCACGGAAGATGCCAAATCGGGAAGTAATAAGAACGTCAGCGACATCTCTGGGTTTTCATTACGCTTGAGTTGTCGACTGGGCACAAAGAATTGGTCAAAACTTCTAAGCCGTAATAGCATTCATCAATGTGTTTTATAGACTATTTAAAAAAAAAAAAAAAAAAAAAAAAATATTTTAAAAAAAAAAAAAAAAAAAAGAAGGACTATCTCAATCTCGTATTGTACGATTCGTTGGTATCATGTTGCACATCGCTCTCCCATCCGTCCCTTAGATCTGCTTCCGCATACCGGTGCGGCTGTCCACGGTCGGGTCCAGGCGGTTGGCCAAATCCGACTTGTGGGGGCCAGCGGTGGTCTGGACACCAGCACCACCGACACCTGCACCCCCGACGCCACCGACACCACCGACACCGCCGACACCGCCGACACCGGCACTGTGGTTGTTGTATGCGGCCGTGGTCGCACCCGGGTGCGCGGCATGGGGCGTGTGGTGGTTGTGGTGGTGGGCCATGCCGGCCGCAGTGGCGGCACCTACACCACCGGCGACGGCGGGCGACACGTTGTGCTTGTGCTGCGCGGTGTGGGCTGCGGCGGTCTTGGACATGTCGCTGTCGACGGAGGGGTCGAGCTTGTTCAGGATGTCGTGCCTGTGGGGGCCGGCGGTGTTGGGAGCCGGGCCGGTGGCGGTGGTCTGGGTGGCCGGGATGTGAGTGGCCGGGTTGACGCCGCCGCCGAGGTGGTGGTGATGGCCGGTGGTGCCCGTTGTGGCGCCGGTGGCAGTGGTCTGGTGATCGGGATGAATGACACCCATGATGGCGGTCGTGATGCTTGCTTTGAAAGGAGAGTAGTTGAAAGTCGGTGAGTGTATTTGCTATTCGTTGGATGATGGACTTGAACGAAGTTGAAGATGAAGACGAAAACAATAGCCCTCATATGGGGAACTAGCTTCACTTATATATCTGGTGGTGATGAGAACTTGACCCAAAGTCGACAAAGCGACGGCCCCGATGAGATCATCAGGAATCCCTTGACCAAGAACGTGTCATGGCAATGGCCAGTCCAGACACAGGCAAGCTCAAACAAGCTGCCTCCTTGGTTCCTTCTACTAGCTACTGTTGGATTCTCCGCACGCGTCACGGCATTTCCCAGGAGCATATAGTCGTTCTTGGAGGCCGTCCTTATGACGTCTGCGATTCTGCGAGGCAAATCTCGATCTGGGGGGTCGAGTTGTACAAAATGCATCCTGGCGTACCAGACAGGAACACGAAGACACCACACTTGAATACACTGGCAGAAGGGGTAACAAAGACCGCATTGGCCCCTGCCTGCAGCATCATTGTTATGTAATAATATCAATGTCAGTTGAAAAAGAGGCAGGCGAAAAAAGGGGAAATGGATAAACATAGACTTGTGGGGATTTTCGTGTTGAAACGTGATTCCTTGCACAAAGGAGGAAACGATTAGACGCCCGAGACGCCATTGACCGAACGGCATGCTCTCTCCATCATTCGAATGACTTCCACTATCCACTAAACCCACCGTTGACGTTGTTGACGTTTCGTTGACAGTGGCCCCTGACGGATGCTGTTAGTGGATGCTAGTGGGTCGCTTGAAACGTGGGTGGCAAGTCATGACGTGCTGCACCCCACAATTGTGGTGTCGTTTAGCCGTCATTGGCCAAGGCTGGACCAACAAAAGCAACCTCAATATCAACTTTCCTCAAGTTTCCAGTACGGCGGCCGGCATCACGATACCGGCTCGGAGTGGTACTTCCACTTACTGTCCAACCAGGCAAGGCTAAGCGGGCCAGGCTCGAGATCTCGTGAGCTCGTGTTCCTGGCCGTGTTTGGCTGCGTCGTGTGTAGACTTTGAGTCTTTCTAAGATGTTGGGATGTTTATCTTCGTCCCAAGCAGGAACACTGTTTGCGATACGGCCTACCTGCTCTGCTGCTGTGTACTGACGCTTTTACGCCGGCGTGTAGCACCCATTGAGTACGAACTATTGTCCACCGACAGACGATAGGAACAGATACCCGCTGGCAGCGTCGACTGGACAGAAATAAGTCTAGTTGTATAACGTGATGTCTGTCGTGAGAGGTGATCGTAAATGTCGTGAATATTGTACAGTGCTCATGCCGTCTCCTCCTTCTTCCACAAATCCCGCCACATCTCCTTGAGCCCATAGTGCGGCTTCTTGTTGTCGTACACCCGCACCGACCCCGTGCTGCCCTCTCCAACAAACCGCTCCAGCACCCGCCGCCCTATGGTCTCGCCCATATCGTCCGGGTTGGGTTTGGGCGGCCGGGCCGCACGTTCACGGATCGTCTCGGCCAGTGTGGGCGCCACGTCCGCAAAGCACGCCAGAAGCTCGCGGTCCAGCGAGAAATACGGCTTCTTGGCCAGCTCGGGTGCCATCAGGTTGTACGACCGGGTCAAGACATTGAGGTCGCGGATCGCGAGCTCCATATACGCGCGTTCGGCGGCTTCCCACTGGGGATCACGCAAGGGACGGGTCAAGTCGCCGACCGTCATCCCTGCGGGTGTGGCTTCGGCTCCGTTGGCTACTTTGGTGGCAGCTGCAGGCTCAGCGCCCTTGCCCGCCTGCGCCATCACTGGATCGTCTGTGTGGTTGGTCGCCACCGCCATCTTGTCCACATCCCGCCGCCGCGGGTTATGCAGCTGCTCTGCGGCCGCGTATCGCTCGGCCGCCGCCATCTGGTCCTGCAGCGACCCGCCCCGGCTGGCCAGCGACCGCGCCGCATGCCGCCGCCAGTCCGTCCGCAGCTGCATCCGAAACGACCGCGCCGACCGCACGAGCTCCTGCTGCTTCTCGATCCATGGCGGCACAATGTCCTGCCGCTGGATCATCTTGTTCATAATGTATTCGGTCGTATCAATAAACGGGTTGTCGGCACGCGCATCACGCGCAACATTGGTCCCCCGCGGAATGTCGCGGAACTGCCCACGCGCGATGGCGTCCTCGATGCGCTCGTTGGCCAGCGCGGCCAAGCCAGTAAACGTGTTGGGCATGTTGGCGGCACCCGCGCCAAACCGCTCGCGCAGCTCTTTTCGAAAAGCTTCACGCTGCTTCTCGTCGGCTTCTGTGTCGACGGTCCCGTTCTGGTCCTTTGCTCTTGTCTTGTCTCCCATGCCCATGCCAGCGTACACCGTGGCCTTGTCGCGAGCGTTGGCGGCCCGTTGGCCCGGCGTCTGCGATGGCGGTCGCCGCAGCCGCAGGTCCACAACAACAGGGTTCGGGATGGACGGTTTCCCGCGCAGGCTCGGCGGTAGCGGCTTTCGTGCATCGTCGAGCATGCGAAGTATCGTGTCTTCCGGTGCCTCGTCGCCGGTCCAGTGCTGTGCCGCCGCCAGGTGACGCGTGCCGGCACCGGTCCGGCTGGCCGACCCTAGTGTCTGTGCATCCAGTCCAGCAGCAGTAATGGTGTGGCTGTGCTGAGTCCGGAAGTCGGCGTCGGCAATCTTGTTGAACAGACGGTTCTTGAGCTCTTCGCTGAAGCCGGCTTCTTCGACGGCACGCCGTCCAGCACGGCCACCGGTCAAAAGGGCTTCTTCCGTTGCTTCTTCCAGCCGTCTTGACATGGCACTTGACTCCTTCTTCTTCTCGGCCGTCTCACGCAAAGGCTGCTTCGGGCCGTCTATTGTCGAGTACGGCCGTGCTAGGCCCATCATTGCTTGTCGTTGGGGACGAAGAGGCCGGGCTGGCCGCAGCCGAGCAGCGCGAACGCAGTGCTGACACACGAATCGTGGTGTCGACATGGCGGATGGTCGTCGACAACGCATCGCACGGCTGCAGCGGTCACGTAGGGAAAGAAAGACGCTTCACTGAAGGCATCACCCCCGACGTTGATACAAAATTCGCCTTTGCCGGAGTTAGCGGCTTATCACTGTTGCTCCAGCGGACTGCTAAGGCGTTGAAATGTGCTCCACCCTTCTAAAGCTGATTTTCTCTGGTGGTACTAGCGCAGTTGCTCTGTATTAGTCATTTCAATTAAACAAAAACAGACGCGCGACGCGTCTTCTCACAGATGGCGGGCGAGGGCTTCGTTCTTTCCACAATTTAAAACGGCCAGCAAACGTCACCTAAGGCAAGTGGACTAGCAACCTGACAGGACATCCGGCTGTCCTGCACCGACACGAAACACAGTCACAATGCCTGCGGCACGAGACGACACCGCGGCTATCGAGCCAGCACCGGCGCCCGTTGCGGCCAAGAACGGCAGCGAGGCACAGACACAGACACAGACACCACCTGACGAGGGCAACAAGGAAGAAGACCAGTACCTCGACCTCGTCCGCGAGATCCTGGAGACCGGCGAGCACCGCCCGGACCGCACCGGCACCGGCACCTACTCCATCTTTGCCCCGCGGCCGCTCAAGTTTGCGCTGCACCGGCGAGACGAGACCTCCGGCGACATCGTGCCCGTCCTGCCGCTCCTCACAACCAAGCGTGTCTTTACGCGCGCTGTCATCGAGGAGCTGCTGTGGTTCGTGCGCGGCGAGACGACGTCGACGACGCTGGCCGCGAAGGGCGTCAAGATCTGGGACGGCAACGGATCGCGCGCGTTCCTGGACCAGATGGGCTTCACGGACCGGGAGGACGGCGACTTGGGCCCGGTCTACGGCTTCCAGTGGCGCCACTTTGGCGCCGCGTACAAGGACCCGCACACCGACTATGCGGGCCAGGGCGTCGACCAGCTGGCCGAGGTGGTGCGCAAGCTCAAGGACGCGCCGTTTGACCGGCGCATTCTCCTGTCGGCCTGGAACCCGCGGGACCTGCCGCAGATGGTGCTGCCGCCCTGCCACATGTTTGCCCAGTTTTACGTGTCGTATCCGGACGCGCCCCGCAGACGACGGACCACGTCTACAGCAGCGGCAGCCAACCCGCCTCCGCCTTCTGCACCGTCGACCGCGTCGGTTGGCCACCTCCACTGCCAGCTCTACCAGCGCTCCTGCGACATGGGCCTCGGCGTGCCCTTCAACATCGCCTCGTACGCCCTCCTGACCCACATGCTGGCGCGCGTCTGCGACCTCGTGCCCGGCTCGCTGACCCACGTCATGGGCGATGCGCACGTCTACGTCGACCACGTCGACGCTTTGGAGACGCAGCTGGAGCGCGTGCCCCGGGCCTTCCCAACGCTGACGATCCGCAACGACGGCAGCAGCATTGACGGCTGGCAGCTCGAGGACTTTGTGATTGAGGGGTACAACCCGTACAAGGCGATTGCGATGAAGATGTCCGTGTAGGCCGTGGATTGATGTTTTATGTTTTTGGTTAGAGAAACACAGCACAAGCTTGTCTGATTATCCGCTTGTATGGTTTTTTTTGGGGTCATGTCACACGGGTCGTGTACAGGCACGGATGTCATGTATTGTATACAACTTGTTTAGAATTAGGATTATGAAACGATAAAGTCTTCTAAGTGGACAAATAGCAATCCATGTATGGGGGTATCTTGTATGAAGAAGTGTGACAAACAAAAGGTAATGAAGAGTAAGAATAGATACAGGAATGAAAAGGGGAAATGGAAACCAGGAATAAAAACGCCCAAACCAATGAATGGTATGTCATGCATCATCAAACAACCAGGCCATCCCGCTGACGTCCTGGCTACGCACTAATGTCGGTTCCTAACAGCCTCTTCCTTTTCCCATATGGCCAGCGCGCTCGTCGCCGCCATCACCGACCACCGCTCACCCAGCGCACCGGTCAGTCCGGTGCCCACGTAGGCAAACTTGAGCTGCTTCGTCATGCTCATCCGCGCGTCCGAGTACATAGCCACGACCTCGCGTCCGTCGGACGACACAAAGCCAGGGGCGGGCTGTGCCCGCGGTGCGCCAGGCAGGGGCGCCGTGCTCATCCGCACCAGCTTCCACCCCTCACGCGCGCCGCCCAGCGCCGCCACGGCATTGCCGTAGCTGTGGCGCCACTCAAAGGTCTCGCGGTGGACGTTGCGCGGGTCGGTGCCGACCTCCATGGTGAACGTATAAAAGTGCGACCAGCCCAGCACGATGTCGAGGCGCACCGCGGTGGACCCGCCCCGGTACGTCAGGGGCGGTGGCAGCGTGATGGACATGTGGTCCGACATTGAGACATAGTCGACCGCCGCCAGCAAGGGCGATGTCTCTGGGTTGGGCCCGTTGTGCAGGGCGATGACGGGATTCGACATTTGCCACAGGGGCCGCATGCGCACGGCGTACAAGGGCGTCTGCTGGTGCTCGCCCAAAAAGTACACGCGCGAATAGTTGTCACCGTACAGGTTGAAAGAGGCCGGAAACTGGCGGCCCGTCGGAACAGAGCCGGGAGCCGGGCGTCGGCCGGGACCACTTGCACCGTTGCTGCTGCTGCCGCCCGTACTCGTCGCTGGCCGCTGTTGGCCGGGCTTGCCGCCAAATGTACCATCAGCGGCGTGCTGGTAGCCCGGTAGATGGCTCGAGCTGACACTGCCAAAGCCACCGGCCACGGCGGGCCGCGAAGCGCCTGCATCGATGCTCCCGCTACTCAGCCGCGAGTTCGCGTTGTTATTGCTCCCCGCGCTGGTGCGGCGTCCACCGCTTGCGCCCAAGTGGCCATTCGAGGCGGCAGGTCGTAATGGGTGGCCACTGGGTACAGCTAGGTTGTTGCTGTTGTGCACCACCGACGGTGACGGGCCAGAGCCCGGTGACGGGGCGGCGCCAGGTGATGGGGCACTGCCAGGCGAGGGACTTGCTCCAGGCACCGGGGGCACAGGCCGGCTAAAGGAGCCTGGCGAGATGCCAGTGGCTTCTTCGTAGGACGGCGGCGGTGCGTCTGGGGGGATGTCGAGAAGGGGGTCGTTCGGGGGAGCCAGATGGCCCGCAGAAGAAGGACTCAAAAGGAGGGGCGTCGACGGAGTCTGATTGATGGTGGTGGCATCGCGGTTGTAGCTGATGGGGCTGGAGACTGCACGGCTGCCCATGGTATCGCCGGGCTCTGATGACCCCTTCGACCGGGCTTCGGGGGGCCGGTCCATTGGGAGGGATGGAAGGGGAGTGTCGGTGGAAATAACGTGTTCGGTAAAGCTCGCGTCGAAATATGCAGGCAAAGTATATCGTACGTGATGCCGATGACGTCGGCTGACTCGGTGGTCGTCGGGGAGTCAATGTGACTCGGATAACGGCGCCTAAATCTATTCACGGCGTGCGAACTGATGATTTAGAAAGATGCAAAGATACAACCGTCGTGAGTTGGCGGAATAAAGGAGCTGTTTTCAGCTCAGAGAAGAAAGGTGGTGCTGAAGGAGCAATGTTGGCGTCAGGCGTCTGTCTTGGGTGACTGACTAGGCACGCGTTGGCAGCGACCCGGGACAATGGCAAAGAAAGTCCACGGGAAAAAAGGGGATGAGAATAAAGCAACAAAATACTCAATGGACGGACGTCCCAAAGGCCAACTGTGGGAGTGGAAGGGAGAAATACGGTGTAAAATTAGAGGCGACGATGAAAAATGGCTGAAAATCAGCTCACTCGTGAAAGATACTGGCCAGGCAAAGGCAAGAGCAACCCACCGACAGGCAAGTGCAGGCCGGGGGCGAAGCGGGTCCGCACCTACCCCCGAATTGGCCTTTTGGGCGCGTAGTCGGGGTTAGTGGTGGTGGTGGTAGGTAGTGGGAGAGAAAGCATCGGTGCACGGGGTTTACAGTGGCTGGAGCCCCATTTTTCACAACGCCCAGAAGGAACGAAAACACAGCAAAAACATGCAAAGTGGCCGTACGTCATCGGATGGGGCTGCCACAGCCACAGGGCTGAGCATTCTGGTCTCCTGTCTGTCTTGCTCATTTTCACTCATTTCCTGTCGTGCCACTGTACGGAGTACTACGTACATAATTGCAATTTGCCAGAAGATTTTGATCGTTCTGGGTGTCGTGCGTCGCGCTCTGTTGACGCTTCTGACAGTCACAGTTTCCTGATTAGGTTTGTTGTAGCGCTCTTTGCTCCACGAGATCTCCCAGCCTTGTCCAGTTCCTGCCTCGTCGGTCGGCACACTGGTCTCTCCAAGTAACACGCGAGACGGCACACAACACCAAACGTGACTTTGGCCAGGCCATTTCAGTATCGTGAAAGCTTCTTAGCATCTCTCCATCTCTCCTCCTCACTCAGCTCGCTTAAGTTGGTTAGTCAAGTTCTAGCCAGTTGCCGAACAGGCCTCTACTGTGGAGGCGTTACGCGTCGTTTTTGTTGTCTTTCGGTCCTTGTTTCATTAACAGCTATTCGTCTTCCTTATCGTGGCCTCATCTCGTTGCTCCTCTTCCCTAGGGTCTCTCGGGCGTCTAGACTCAACAGTAATCATGATCGCCGCCTCTCTGTTGTGCTGTTGCTACTCCTTTCCGGCAGACCGTTGAGAGGAAGTGGGTCTGGTGGCCAGTCCTAGCCAGGGGCCTGTGGGAGCCCTCTTACTACGCTACAGGTGTCTCGCATGCTGCGTTGGCTATTCTCCCCCAAACCCCAATCATCCCCATTCCAAGCTGCCGGAGCCGTGTTGTCCGGTCCAACAACATTGGCGTCTGCCTAGTGAACCGCATGCCTTCATCCCACAGCCACTGCCCAACATCGGCCAGCAGTTGTCCATGCATGGCCTCTTTGCAAGGGGCCAGATAAGTTCTCTGAGATGGTACTGTTTGCACAGCCAAGGTATGGCGTGCCAGCGTTTTTGATTTGTTTTGGAGATAATTGCATGAAACACTGCATAACTTGCTGGGTAGTGGCAGGTTCTCTTCTTTATGGTGCGCCCTGCGTTTTCAAGCCTGAATACAAAAATAGACCTGAAGAGGCTCAAGTTTCCCAAGGCAGGGCAGACTGGGCTGGGCCGGGCGAGCAAGGCACACAGACGATCGTGTGGAGGATACTGATCTGATATCAACAGCATAGTCGTGCAGAATAAACACCATGGCTGGACTCCGTCTTGCTCCCGTAACTCTATCGATATTTGGGCATTGGGGCAGCATATATGATGGACATGGATATTATAATTGTTCTGATAGTAGATATTCACGGTCTGAATTTGTAAATTTTCTGGTCTAAATTAAATAACTTCATATTGGTATAATTATATTGACAAAATTGTTGGGCTGTATTGTCTTGATTTTATACAAAATTAAAGACAAAATTTTCTGAAATAAATCAATAAACATGGCAACCCATGACAAGCACCTTACCATAGAAATTGAGACCCGACACGTACCAACCGAACATTCCAAAAGAGGAAAAAGTAAATAAACAGCAAAGCTCTCCGCCCCAATGTACTCTCCGGTGGAAAGCAACGAACCGGAAATCATCCACGTCACGCAATTTTACAACAGTTGCTGACCGTAGTACAAAAATGCTACGAAATTTGGAGTTACCGGATATTGCTAGAGGTGTGGTAGTATCCAATTATACGTCTTCCGAACAACGGCACCAGTCTGAAAACCAAGTCCCGGATATCATGAAAATGCCCAATTTAATTCGCTTCAATGCGCCAAATGCGTCCAATACAACCAATGATCCTCAGTTCTTCCCCAGCCGCGCTTCCAAGCCAAGTATAAGCCGCCTCTTTTTGCCTCCTCTTCAATCTCCCAAGTCTGGGTCGACGGCCGTCCCGAGATCGCGAGCCTCCAAGAAACTCCGGCCAAGCAGGTCGTCCGGTAGATAGTCTTGCTGCACGCGTCCATTCAAGTAGTTGGGGTTGTACTTGTACTCCTTTCCATAGCCGAGATCCTTCATGAGGCGTGTCGGCGCATTGCGCAGGTGGATGGGGATGGGCAGCGACGCGACGCCTGGCTCGCGCAGCGCCGCGAACGCATTGTTGAGCCCCCGGTAGGCGCGGGTGCTCTTGGGCGCCAGAGCCAGGGCGACGGCACAGTGGGCCAGCGGGATACGGGCCTCGGGCATGCCAATCTGCTGGGTGGCCGTGTAGGCGGCCGTCGCGAGCGGCAGCAAGGAGCTGTCGGCGAGGCCCACGTCCTCGGAGGCAATGACGACCATGCGGCGGGCGACGAACAAGGGGTCCTCGCCGGACTGCAGCATGCGCGCCAGGTAGTAGAGGGTGGCGTCCGGGTCGGAGCCGCGCACCGACTTGTGGAACGCCGAAATGGTATCGTAGTGCTGGTCGCCGGCGCGATCGTAGACGAGCGTCTTGGTGAGGGCGGCCTTGAGGTCGTCTTTGGTCAAGGATTTGCCGGGGTCGTTGGTGGGCCGCGCCGCAATGGACATGGCCAGCTCGAGCAGGTTGAGCGCCGTGCGGGCGTCGCCGTCAGAAAAGGCCGCCAGGTACGCCAGAAGCTCGTGGTCGATGAGCGGCGACAGGGCCGCGCCTGCGCCGTTTGGTGTGGCTTGCGATGAGTTGGGTGTGCTGTCGCTTTCTGTGTGTGCCTTCGTGTCGCCTTGCTTCTCGTCCACCGTCTCGCCCACACGCACGCCCGTCTCTTCCAGCACGGCGCGCGCCAGGATCCGCTGCACGTCCTCCTTCGTCAACGACGCCAGCGTAAACGTCCGGCAGCGCGACAGCAAGGCGTTCACGATCCGAAACGACGGGTTTTCCGTGGTGGCGCCAATCAGCGTGATCGTGCCGGCCTCGACCGGCTTGAGGAACACGTCCTGCTGCGCCTTGCTGAACCGATGGATCTCGTCGCAGAACAGGATGGTCTTGCGTCCTGTGAGGGACAGCTCATTGGCGGCGTCCTGGAACAGCTTCTTGCACTCGGCCACGCCGCCGCTGCTGGTGGCGTTCATCTCGACAAAGCGGCTGCCGACGCGCTGGGCGATGCAGCGCGCAATGGTGGTCTTGCCCGTGCCCGAGCCGCCCCACAGAATCATGGAGGGCACGCGGTCGGACTCGATGAGGGCACGCAGCACCCCGTTGGGCCCGACAAGCTCCTGCCCACAGACGTCGTCCAAGGACTGGGGCCGCATGCGTTCGGCCAGCGGTGCTGCCCGCTGGGTGCGTGAGCGTTTGGCGGACGGCAGTGCTGCTTGTGCCGAGGCCGGCGGCGGGGCTGCCCCGTTCGTTGTGGCCGTCTCCCCATTTGTCTTTATCCTGACGTCTCCGCCTTCGCCTCCACCTCCATCTGGTTGTGGTGGCGAGCTCTGCCCTGGGCCCTCCTCAAATGTGCGCTTCTTTGACCCGCCGCCTGCTCCTTGTGATGTGATTGGTAAGGTAAACGTCGCCCCGGTGCTCTTTGCGCCTTGCGAGGCACTCGGCGTGCCGTGTGTCCCGCTTGCACCGTTTGTGGCGGCGGAGGTGCTCTGCTGTCGCTTCGCCGCGGGTGTCTGGAAAAAGGACGAGGCCGACCGCTTCTGCTGCGAGTTTGATCCGAGCGATGGTGAGTTCGGCGGCGGTGTCGGTCGCTTTGTGCTGCCGCTGGCTATCCCTGTGCCATTCGCTTCTTCCGCACCCTCCTCCACGATATGCGTTGCACAGCCGGCGTCGAGGTGGGCGTTGATATCAGATGGTCGGACATGTTTGCTGCAGATCGGACAGTCGACGACGGCCGTCTGGCCAGCAGGCCGAGAGAACATGTTCGACAAAACGTCGTTGGACAGAGACCAAATGAGGCCGGGGGGGTATATGGAGACGTCGTGAAAGATGCTCGAATTTTAAGAGGTGTAGGCGAGCCTGGTCAACGTAAAGGAATGCAATGTTATTGACAGGCGTGCTTAATTGGAGCTTTACTGTCTCTCCTGGAAGACGCGTTTGTCACTGAAGAACGTGGCGACGCCACACGCGGCAACACGCGCTAAGCTACAGGGGGCGAGGGCCCTGGACTTTAGTGACTCAAAAGAAGTCCGTACTAAAATACATAGGGGAAATCAAGCAAGAGAAAGTCGCCACTGCGTCATTACCCGTGGGTCTTACGGTTGCGAATTATATGATACTCAGAGTACGCCTTCTTTCATGTAATGACGCCGCCTCATTGTTACAAAAAGATACGCTGCACTTGTCTCATATGCTGTGTATAGACTGGATGATACGAAACGCGTGTAAAAGAAAGGCAAAGACCATGTATTCTATGGAAATGCAAGAGGGGAAACGATATGTACAAGTCATGTATTATTCGTTAGGTAGGTCCGATGCAGGTGGTCCGTTCGGTAGGGTCCAACAAAGACCCTCAGGCCTTACACCATGAACGACTCGCCGCAGCCACATTCCTCCTTGATGTTGGGGTTCCGGAACACGAACCGCTGGTTCAGCTTGTCCTCGACCCAGTCCATCTCGGTGCCGATGATGCTAAACAGCGCCTTGCTGTCCACCAGCACATGGACGCCGTCCTGTTCCACCATCTCGTCAAAGGCGCCCGGCTTCTCGACGTACTCCAGGTTGTAGGACAGGCCGCTGCAACCGCGGTTGCGCACGCCAATCTTGAGGAGCTTCGGGTCCGGGCCCTCGAGCAGCTCGCGGACCTGGTCGACGGCGGCGGGCGTCAGGTGCATGGCGGCCTTGCGCGGCGTGCGCAGCCGGGAGGCGCGTTTCTTGGGGGCACCGCCCGATGCTGTGGTTGACGAAGGCGCCGCAGCGGCGGACGCGGCGGCGGACGCGGCGGCGCTTGTCGTGTTTGTCTCCTTTGCTTCTATCTGCTTCGTTTCTGTTGCTACCGACTGTGCCTCATTCACTGGCATCTTCAGTGCCTCCTTGGCCGTCGGCGCAGGCGAGTCGACAGGCACAACAGGCGACGGCGGCGGCGGTGGCCGCATAGTCATGGGCGATGTGGGCTCGGTGTAGAGTGAGTAGCGTGTGTAGGGGGTCGTGGACGATGCGGTCTTGGGGTGTGCCGTTGACGATGTTGTCGAAGAGGTGGTCGAGGAGGCTGTCGAGGAGGTGTTCGATGTCGCCTCCGCCTGCGCAAACGGCGGGGGTCGCTGGGCGGCCGCGGTGCTGGAGAGGTAGCGGCGGCGCTGTTGCGAGAGAGCAGGCGATGCCATGCCGCTGCGGCCGAGCACGAACAGGTGCTGCTGTGGCTGCAGCTGTTGCGGCTGCAATTGCCGCCGTGGGTGATGCGGGCGCAACTGTCGCACGAGGCCCTGACGGCAGAAGAGGCAGGCCGATTCGGCCGACCGCCGCGGGAGGAGGGAGTTCATATCGGATGGAAGGTGGAAGGCGTTGCGGTAAAATAACAGGAGATGAAGAAAAGAAGAACGAGCCGCTGTGAACGCTTGTACGAAAGCAATGGGTGGATTGGTGGTCGTGGAGGAAGTTGGATTTCTAAGAAAATGTGTTTGTAGAAATGGGTCTAGTCAGTTACGTCGAGAGAAAAGGGTCGTTCCTTCCCCCGGCTTTTCCAGGACCGCATGTGGAAAATGGGGCGACAACTGGACAGTGCGAGGCCAAGAGTGGTCTGATGGTATTGGTTGCTATGTATGTATGAGCCTGGCTGGCAATGACCGGGCCAATGACAGGCGCCGCAATGGTCAAGAACATGCGCCCGCAAATAAGCGGTGGTTCGTTCTGGGCCTAGTATGCCGACGCTTGGCTGGTAATTACGAGCGGATTTTACAGCGGCCCAAATACTGGTTTACAGGCGCATGGCACCATTTCATGATGCACACATTTTATAAGACAAATGGCAGTTCTATGTACGACTTGAGAATCGGATAGATGACAAAAGGGCAGGAATATAGCAAATGCAGCCCTTGCTCGTCTGCTTTTGTATGCCACAAAAACGCCCTTAAAACGCCAGTGCTCTAATGGTGTCCCAGAGAAATAACAATATCATGGCAACGCCTACGACAACCTCCGTTTCCATCACTCCTGCGCTTCCACCTTGTGCTTGACGTCGGTCACGACCGTCCGCGCCACCTTCTTCAGGAGCGTCCGCTCATCGGCCTCGCGGAACTTTTCCCAGCTGTCGAGGCCGGCCGTGGCCTGGATGCTCAGCGTCTCGTACCCTTGCTTGATGACCTCGGCCACTTGAAGACTTGTGAGCGGCGACGACGATGACGACGACGACGACACACCCTTGATGCGACCTCCCTTACCGCCTTTGGCGCCCTCGGCCAGCAACTGCTTGTAGTGAGCGTTGACGCTCAGGAGGGTGTCGATGCTGTTGGTCGCCGGGCGGCCGGCGGCAACGGCGGCGGCGGCGGCGGTGGATGCATTTGCGCCGAGATGGCCGCCCAGCTGGTACGTGTCCCGAAACTTTTCCAGGACCTCGCCCGTCTCGACCACTTTGTAGAAGAGGTCGTCGTACGAGGCCGGGGTGGGCAGAAATGCCTCGCCGGCCGACAAGCCCAGCGCCAGCAGGTTGACGACGTGGTCGACGAGGGTGTCGAGCTGGGGCGTGGCCGAGCTCGAGCCAGAAGCAGACCCGCCAAGGCTGCCAAGGCTGCCGGGCGCCGTCGGGGCCGACGCGGGACCCCGCAGGTCGGCAGCGTAGGTCGTAAGGAACCGCACGAGGCCCAGCAGCGCACGAAACAGCTGCGGCCAGTGCGCATATACCAGCCGCGTGCGTGTGCGCGAGAGGTGCGCGACCAGACGCAGCAAAATGCCCACGAGCAGCGTGTACAGTCCGACGTCCAAACGCCGGCGCAGGTTGTGCGTGATGCCGTCGACCATGGCGTCGAGGATGCTGGCGGCCAGCGGGCGGCCGGTCTTGACGAGCGGCAGATGGGGCGCGCGCTGGCGGCACAGGCGCACGGCCACGCGGGCGTTGTCGTCGTTGCTGCACAGCCGCTTGCAGAGGGCCGGGTCCTCGACGACCAGTCGGAAGACCATGAGGCTGAGGTGCGCATACAGTGTGGCGCGGGGCGAACGGTGGGCGTGCTGGAGAAGATACGACGTGAGGGAGATGAAGCTGGAGATGGGTGGTTCTGTCGAGTGAGGGTGTTGCGACAGTGCTTGTGGCGGTGCCGCGTCCTTTGCGTCCTTTGCATCTTTTGTCGCTTGCGGGACGGGCTGTGCGCCGAGAGTGACGAGGTTGAAGCAGAACAGTTTGTTAGCGTGCGTAAAATCGTACGTCGCCAGCAGCACGGCGGCGTCGTCGCCCGGCAGCTCCGCGAACAGCTTCTTGGCCGTCTCAGCGTCGTACGCGGGCTTGGCCGGCGTCTTGCTACTGCCGCCCAAGCCAATCATGCCGAGGGTACTGGACAGCGTCCAGCCCTCGGGCAGGTCGTCCTGGATGTCAATGTACTGTGCCCGCAAGCCACGGCAGGCGTCGCCCACGCCCCACAGAATGGTATGGATGGCTTTCTCGTTCACAAAGTCGTTGAGTCGTAGCTGGTAGGGATTCTGGAACTCGAATTTGTTGTAATTGGCGAGCAGGCCGACAAGGATGAATGGAGAGACGGATGCAGTAGGTGAGTCCAGGATGACCTGTAGCCGTGTTAGTACGCGAGAAAAGAAAACATAATCAAGGTGGGACGAAGGGACCCGGAAAGCGCGTACCTTTATTAAGGACGGAAACAAGTCACGCTGGATAAAGTAGGTCAAAAGAGTCGTCTGGTAGGCGCCTGCAGTCACGGCCAGCGCAACGTCGACGGCATAGCGTCGGATCGCAGGTGTGCGGCCATGCCGCAGGAGCTGGTCCAGTGCGGCCACAAAGTCGGACAGCACAGCGTCGACGCGGTCGAGTCCGGCCAGCAGGTCAATCACGTCCGACGACGGGTTGTTGTACTTTTTGGCGAGGGCGGCCGACAGGAACGTGGCCAGCGTTGCCAGTGTATTTTCAATGGCAGACGAGGAGAAGGATGATGTTGTGGTAGACGGTGGCGGCGATGTCGCGGTTCCATTCTTGCTGCTTGACCGGCTGCTCAAGGCCGAACTACCACCATTGATGCGGCCAGGCACGCGACCGGCAGAGCCGTTCCTCCGGTGGCCATTTGCTCCAACACCATTGCTGTGGCTACTGCTTGTCGCGCCGCGGCCGGCGAGCAGTACGGCTACGGCGCGCACAAACAGCTGCCGCGTCTGGGCTTCGAGGGCAAGGAGGGCGCCGGCGGTCAGGGCATCGAGCCGTTCGCGGAGGGCTCGGCGGTCCGGCCGCAGGAGGAAGAACTCGGCCCAGAAGCCTTCACCGGGGATGTGGTCCGGGTGGTCGAGTAGCTCGTCGTACAGCTGGACGATCTTGGGCTGGAAGGCATCCGGGCGCGGCTGTTGCGTGAGCGGGGACTGCTCCATCAGGGGTGGTCTTGCAGCTTAAAGGGAGGAGGAGGAGGAGGCCGCTGTTGTGGAGTCGGAGAGTCAGGTATGGTCGAGATGGCGATGTCGTGCTGCGCAGGGAGGTGACGAGGGACAAGTCGCGTGTTGTGTGCCAAGTCGTATGTGTCGTGTTCGTCTGTTTTTCTCGAGAATAGTGTCCGGTCGTCGTGCAGCCTGGTCGTCGTGTTTCGATTTCCTACTTCCCATGCGACGTTTTCCCTATCTGGAGATCCGAAAAGAGGGCCCGCGCCGCAAACACAGGAACGAAGTCTGGTGTGTAGAGAACAGTATACCGGTGCTCTGTGTGGACAGGAAGCGAGAAAGCGGTCGAGTGTTGCCTGCCGTCGATCGTCCACGGGGGTTGTTGGAAGCTGTTTGCAAACAGCGCAAAACAATAATTACGGAGGAAATATTATGGGATGCAGAATACGCCAGTCGTGAGGCTGAGGCAATCGAAAGGATTGCTCCTTCCTCGCTCGAGGTGGATTGGGCCACAGCTCGAGTATCCCTGTAGCATGTGCCCTAGGTACCACTGTCGACTTAGCAGGCTAGCGGACCCTGGAACATAAACTGCTCACCCCTATTTTGTGTTCCTCCTTACGAATGTACAACGCACTAAAACGGACTTACGAGTCCACCCCATTCCCCCCCTGGAGATGCCCTTTCCGCACTGATTTTAGCGGGCGTAGCCTTGGTTAGCATGATGCCAGGCCAAATATAGTTGTATTGAGAGCCGAAAGTGGTACTTGGACGGGTGAACTCATTGTTACTCAGTGCTACTGAGTACTGGACTTGCACCATGATCAATATGCAATAGTTGAAACTACGATGGTTCAGAAGTCGGATGGGAAACGCCAAAATGCAATAGATTTTTATATACAATAATATAGACTAGGCCCGGACAAGCGGGATATGATGAGTTAAGCACGCAGATAGAAGTCGACAAAACGTGGAATTGGATTCGGCTGCCGTAAGAGACAACAGCACAGCTGGCACTATGGAGCGCCCCCAGGAGATATATGACGCTATCGGAAAGACTGACGATAAAGGTAAAATGTACGGATAAACCACGATAACGATGCAGTGTCGTAGACGTCGTTAAGCGGGCGCATACTCGGCCCGGTCTCAAAAAGTAGACAATTAAAATGAGCGTACAAGAAGAGGAAGGTGACACAAGAAGGAAAATATAATCGACGTCGCGGCCGACGTCCCCGGAGAACAGATGGATTACACGCCCCAACTGCCGCGCCGTTCCCGCACGCCCCAGGCCAGCGGGCTGATGCTGTTGAGGTCGGGGTGCTGGCGGGCCCACTCGTAAATGTAAATCTTGAGCGCACGCCAGCGCGGGTAGCTGTCATGGTTGTAGCTGCTCTGGCTGCCGCTGCTGCTGTTGCTGCTGTTGCTGCTGCCGTCGGGCGAGGGGCTGCCGTCGCTATCCGAAGACGTGGCAGACGCTGCCGCCAAGGCTGCCGCGCGGTCGTCGTCGTCGAGAGAGATGTGGCCCTTTGCCGAGGGGCCGAGAGCAAAGACGGGGCGTTGTACCCCATCCCCACTGCCTTCACTGCCTTCACTGCCGTCGCTGCTGCTCCCGCTCGGGTCGTCCTGCGAAAGCTCGTCCAACGGGATGCGCGAGATCTTGGACAGCTCGTCGTCGTAGGACCACGCCATGGACGGGTACCCGAGCGACAGGTAGTTGTAGACCTGCGTCACAAACCTGTCGGTAAACTCGGCGGCGATGCTCTCCTCGAGCTCGGCGGCGGCCTTTTCCTGGCGTAGTCGCTCGTCGAGGCCGACCAGCATATGGAGTCCTCTCGGCTCGGCGTGCGTCGCCTTGCCGTGGAGACCATGCAGACCATGCAGACTGTGCAGGCCATGGAGGCCAGGGCCCTGGTGACCATGCGACGACTGTGTGCCGTCGATGTGCGATGGCTCCTCATACATAGTGTCCAGGTCGCTGCCTATTGCGCTCTGACTAAAGGCGCGGGCAAATGGGTCGCCGGGACTGCTGGGCGGGAAGGGCGTTTCGAGGAGAGCAGGCCGCTCGAGGGGCACGACGGCCTGTGTCTTGTCGCTGGCGATGCAAAGACCGTTCCACAGGCCATGCTGTCCAGCCGGCTTGGTGAAACCACTTTGACCAACATTCGCGGCGTTCCCTTGTGCTCCCTTGCCCTGCCCCTCTCCCTGGTGTGACGACTTTTCCATGATGTCGTTGATGGACCACAAGAACTCGGGCTCCAGCTTGGTCTGCTTGGGCGACGCGCACTTGGGGAAAACCAGCTCCTTGCCCAGCATGGGCGGCGACTTCTTGCGCAGCCTGTGGACATCGCGCTCCGATGCAAACAGGTCGCGGTTGCGGTAGCCAGCATAGGCATTGCGTCCCCGGAAGCTGGTCTCGGTTGGAATCTGATTGGCTGCGTCGGGTGTGAACCGGACTTCGGTGGTTGTGGTAGCTGGAACAGAGGGAGCAGACGGGACAGACGTGGGAAGAACGCCCGTGGCCGCCTTTGCGGCGGAGCCGGTTGGTATGTACGGCATAGATGTCTCACCAATGGGACGCGCCGTGGGCGTGGCGATCTGCCGTAGTAAATCCTCCTCATCGTCCTCGTCGACGTCGCCCTCGGCTTCCCGCAGCTTGCGGGCGTAAGCCGGGATGCCCCGGAAGCCCTCGCTGATACCTGGCAGCTCCAGCGGCTCCTCAGGAATGTAGGGCATAAAGGACTCGCCAATGGGCTGAATGGCCGAGTCTTGCGTCGCCTGGCGTGCTGTGGTCGTCCAGATAGGGTCGGTGGGTGGGCTCTCGATGCTCATCTGGTCCAAATCAAAGGTGGAAATGCGGTCGAGCTGTGTGGGTCGCGGAACCGACACGGCGCGGGCATGCGCAATGTCAGGCGTGGCTGGCGCCGCAGCCTCACTTCCTGGCGCAATGTACGGCGAACCTGACGCAAAAGAGGCTCCGCGCACCTTGGTCAACTGCTCGTGGTGCTCCTGCATCTCGCGCAGCGCCCAGCCCACATCTTCCGTGTACGAATCACGTCGTGTGCGGCGGGTGGTGGTGCGCAGGTGGACATGCGGGCCCGGCCCTGTCGGTTCGCGGCTGCGGCCCTGACCTTCGGAACTGTCGTCGTCGTCGGAGCCTTCGCGAATCACGAAATGCTCGGCACCACCGGCACGGGCGCGGCTGTTGGGGAAAGCCGCCAGGGCGGCCTCTTCGAGCAGCCGCTTTTCGGCCTCGCGGGCCAGCATCTCAAAGACATGAGCAGCGGTCTCTTCGTCGCAGGACTCACGGCGCGCCAGGGACTGGACTTTGCGGTGTTTCTTTCGGGCTTTCGGGGCATAGATGTGGTTGTGGTAGGGCGTAATGTCGGTCTTGTCGGTGGGCCGTGTAGCAGGGCCAATGTCACCGGTGCGGCGGGAGCGGCGTGACGACTCGATGAGTTGCGGGGCAAAACGACGCGGCTTGGCTCGCGCCGGAAGACGGCTAGGGTCCAAAGTCCATAATGTTGGCGGCGGTGCTTCGGACTGGGGAGATGGAGACGGTGTGAGCTCGGCGGTCGGAGCGGTAGGGACGACCGGGGCAACCTGCGAAACGTTCTTGCGGAAACGCTCAAAGGTGGTCTCGATGGGGACAGGGGCAAACCGGCGACGGGCCGGCTGCCCCGTGCTGGTCGGAGTTCCACTCATGGGGGGGGAGGGGGTGGAGGTGTGCGATTGAGACAGATCGAATAACTATGGTATTCTTAGGGTTGCAATTAAAAAAAAGGGAAGACGGAAAGATGTTTGTTGAAGTCCACTTCGACAGAGGCGACGAGTGAGACGAATGTGTTCGTCGAGACCAGGTGGCAGAAAGGGCGATTGCGTCAAGGCGTGCAAGTGAGGCGAAGGTGTGGGCAATGCAGCCAGGAAAACGAGCGTGGGGGTGACCGATTACCGATCTCGAATTTGATGGGGAAAAGACAAGGAACAGGACAAGACTTGGATCGTCGGTGGGGAATCAGAGCAGAGGCATGGCTTTTCTGGTGAGTCTGTTGTTTGTGTCGCTTCTGTTACTTCTGCGGTTTCTGCTGTCTCTTTTTTTTTGATCCTCTGTTCGTCTTTAATGCTGTATGCCGAGTGTTGTGTGCCGTGCGCCGTGCGCGTGTGCTTCCCCAGAATTACGATGAGACAACACGTTGTTGCGTCGTCTTCGTACTGTGTTCGCCGATCTAGGACTCGAGTCGCAGTACTTCTGGCAAAGTCTCTCTGCACGCCCTTTCTTCGAAGACAGACTCTCTGTGCTCGGCCAGAGATGTCGTGGAAGGCGATCAAAGGACCAGGGGAGGGGCGTGTCGTGGCGGAAGCGGGAGATGGTGTACAGAGTGCCAAAGACACTGTGAGACGGACTCGGTGCGGGAGGAGACGAAAGATAAAGAAGACGTCGTCGCAGAGTCAAGACGGCCGATCGGGGGAAAGGGATGCAAAGGCGTGCGAAGATGTAATACACCTCGAGCAAACGACTCCGCTACTCCATTCTTTCGGATTGTTCTCGTGGGCAGTCGGGGAGGTCTGGATGGTGGAGGCCCGAGATGAGGAAAAGCAGAGTGTGGAGCGGGTTCTCCCCGTTTGGTTCACGATCCCCTCAAATAGGCGGTCAGCTGGCGTGAGGAGCATGCAGAGTGTGCAGAAAGAGGAAAAGGCAAAACGACACGAAATTGGCTGCTTTCAAATGCGCTAGCCGCACGTCAGCAAAGTCCACGATAGTTTTCTGGAGAAGCGAAACAATATGGAAAGCGCGAACTTGGACTACGGTCGCCCACCAACTGTTCTTCGTTCGCTCTTTCTTCCTTGGTGTCGGGGGATGCCGCCAAAAGCAACGCTTGGGGAAGTAGCGTCGCGAGGCACCTGCCAACGTGAAGCAAAGGAACAAAGCAAGACTGAGGCAGGAGGGCAAAGGGGGGGAAGAGCGAATGAGATGGTTTGGTGTTCTAGAAGTTCGCCTCCCACTATGAACGGAAGACGGACTCCTAACTACGAGGGAGCGACAGCGGGCGCGGGCAAGCCTCGTGTTCGCTGTCCGCCACTGGCACAGTGTCAATTCAGTACACTATTTGTACTTTGGGGCCTGCTCTTTCATTCTCCGACACCGCCGGTGCCCCCACTGTAGGCTGGTATGGTATGCATCGTGACTCACCAAAGGAGAGTCAGTTGACCTTGCGCTGCACAGTCTGTAGATGCTTTACCATCGGCATCTGCACAGTGCAAACCAACAAATCTCACCATCTCATCTCACTCTTTCATCTGTCAACCTTAGTCTTTTAGGCCAGGAACCTACTAAGCCTTCCCCCATATGAAAGGAACAAAGCCGATGCCGGTTCGTTGCAATCATCAAGAAACGGACGAGAATGGAGTACCAGATGAGAAAATCGATTTGGTGGGACGACATGATAAGAGGTGTGCTGGCCTCAGATGCAAGATGCCTCGTATCGTGTTGCCATGTTTACAGGGAGCCAGTTTGCACTTGTTATTTATTTTGGTAAGAAATGATCATTAAAGTCGATTCGCTACAGCAGCCAGCGACGGTTCGCTGCAGGTGTTCTGTCTGGAATGCTACCTGGCATCCCCCTCAGGTACACCGAAATTATCATATCTCTAGCTAACAGCAAAGGATTACATCTTGGACACAATACCGAGCTTGGTTGACCTACTTTGGGCCACGCTGGCTGGTTGGTTCGATGCAATGGGCCGTCCTTTTAGTCGCTGTGGAATGGCCTCATCGTGACAAAATAAAAAGAAAAGAAAGTAATAACATGGATCCCAACACCAAAACAACCACTTTTTCATTCCTTTGATTACTCCCCCCGGGACGCGATGGAACCTCTGCCCCGGCAAACTACTCCTGTGGTTCCTAGCCAAAGTTCGCGGGGGAAGAAACCGAATGGATCTTTCTGTTGCCAGCTTACGTGCTAGTGCCTGGTCCGGGACTTCTTAGCTTTGCTTTCCTCATCGACGACATCGACGAGCGGTGTAGACGGATTCTGTGAATGTCAAGACCGTTCTATGCACTACTAACACTGCACCGAACCGCCTTTGGTCCTACTCCGTATGCAATACTAAGCAGGACAATTGAAGAAGTAAGCACGACAGACGAAACAAAAAGATCCGTAGCGGAACTGGGGAGAGCAGGTAAAGCCATCGAAAGCTCATCGACCGTAACTATTCTGACAAGCTTCCTTCCTCAAGTAGAGCCGCACGTGGCAATGGATTTGTGCGGCCCCTGCACCAGGCACTGTCCCGAGCACGACGAAGAGGTGGAGTTTGGAACGCATACGCAGTAAGGAGCGGTGCAGGATCTGATGTTCATGGGACACAAACATCCAGCTGTGAGAGGACGGTGCCTCAGCAAGTCCACCAGTTGTCTACGAGTCCTGCATGCAAAGGACATGGCAAGTCCTGCTGTCTCAATTGGCATTGTCGTTTTTTGTTCTTGATTTTGTCATAAAACCTTTTGCCTCTCTTTAATATGGAACGAAATCAGCCTCTTGCCGGCTCCAGTGGGCACCTGCCGATCGGCGAGGAGGCGGTGAAGAAGTACAACGCATGCAGTGGTGTGAAACACGACATCATGAGGGAAGAAGCGAGAAAGAAGACGATACATACGTGTTGTATGTTGCCATGCTGTACGTGGTCGTCTTATTAAATTAAAATATTTCGAAAATTTATAATTTTATCGGATTTATTTTGATATTCTCATATCTATTCATTCGTTTATTCATCTCTTCCATTTATACTTTTAAATAAAATAAAATAAAATATGGACAGCCCTTTTAACCCACATTAACAAACCACGATAAGTTAATTTAGAAAGAGTGAGCTATCGTCTGCAAAGTAGTAGAGTCGTTTTCTCTGGGATCTGTAAGCATATCTGTATTACACGGTACAGTCCAAGTTCCAATCTCACTTCAAGTGTATCCTCTCTATCTATCACAACCATCCATTATGATCAAGAAAGAGCTAGCGAGAAGTGAGTCGTGCGTGAGGAAGTGCAGTCCTCTGCCATATCTTTCGGGAAATTTGGATTCAAATTGGCGATCAACATGAGTTATGGACCCATTTCTCTTCATCAGCGGCAGAAGCTTTCTGTCCATCAACACGGATGCTAAGTACCTAAAGTGCTGATATCTACGATATCGTCACACGTAGAGTCTTTATCTCGAGTTGAGAGATGAAGATGATATAATTTCGTTCCTCGGAATTCTCGATAAGGTACGACGGGGTCGTCCGTTCCGGCCTCTGGACCGGAAAACATAATTGAGATATCAAGATTATTTTCTGACGTTGCAGTGGCCGGCTAGTCCCAAGATAAGAAGAAGGCTGCAGACGACACTGTCACGCCTGCTTATCTAGATCCATGGTCGATCGCCAAATCGAGTTCGCACAAGCCACAGTGTCCAATCTGTGTGGCCATGCGTATCTACATCAATTCGCTATTTACCGTTTCCCATCACATACCCGATGCACCCTGTGCACTTACAAAGATAACACTAACAGCCTTGGCCCACTGCCAATAGCATATCTGTCCAGATATGCTGTGACCTGTTGCTAACCAAGTATTCATTGATACAAGGGGACGCGTGGTCAGCCTGGCCATGGTCAAACATCTAGCGCTGTCATTCGGAGTTTGTGTGACAGGAACGATGGCGTGGTTGATCGCCCCGAGCCTCAACTAGCCTGCCGCTTTCGCATCCGTTGAGGGCTATCACCTTTACGTCGGACGCTCTTGTCCAAGGACGCAAGATTTGCTTCAAGGCAAGAAACCGTGCCAGAAAGATAACTGCGCCTGTCCCCATCACCTCTGCTCAGCTCTGCTTTTCAACTTTGCGCTCTTACAACTACGGTACCATGCCTGCCTTGCCTCTACGGGGTATTCATTTCAGTATCCCATACTGGTTGCGAAGATCACATGAGTGTCTTCAAATCGCACCGGTCGTAAAGGATTCTCCAATGTCGTTGAGCACGTCAAATCTTACAAGGAACAAATCCTATGGGAACTCAGCAATCGTGACAGGAAGGATGACGACGAGGGCGGGGAACACACCAGTTTTCGCGTTCTACCACTGAGTGTACGTTTCATTCTTTTCTCAGTATTACCAGGCTTTGATACGTGAAGATTTTTTTTTTGACTTTTTACCAGGATGAAGGTGATGGTGAAACAGACGGCGCAAAACCGCCAACGGGGTTGCCCCCTCTTCATCCACGGATTGGCTGCTAGGGAACCGGGGATCCTGAAAACATATGCCAGCATACGGAGACCGAAGGCAGATTCGTCACCTTTTCCTATGGAGCCCCCAAAAATAAAGAAAGTCGCGAAACAGGAACCCGATGGTGGAGGGTTTCTGATCTTGGTTTTTATTTGCAAGACCGGGTTTGCTGCAACCGCAGCACTCAGCAGCGCCGCACGACAACGAACAAGGGTTGCACCGGGACCAAAAAATGCAATATATCGATGACGCTATGCTATCCACGAACAAGGAACGCGTCCTGGCCTTGTTGCGCGAAGGATGTGTGCTGATGTGCGTCGCAACACAGACGGAATGCTTTCACGGCGCAGTACTTTTGAGAATGAAGAACTAAAGTACCAAGTATTTTAGGTTGATACGAGTCAAGTTGGATGTGAAGTCGTCTATGAGTGGTAATTGCTTGGGCTGGCACCTTCTCGTTTTGATTGGGTTCACGACGTCTCCTTCCTCGTTGTTACGCAAAACAAGGCAAAAGAGGAAGGCCCAAGCCTGCACGGCCTAAGTGGCTTCCATGAATCTCGTTCCGTCGTCCCCTGGTTTCTATTTTTCAGCCGGGACAGGCACTCCGCCACTCTGCCCTGGTCCTGCCAAATTTCATTGGGGACTTTCTAGTTGGAGTTCACTGGCCTTCATCTTAAACGCGACCGTTGTAATCTGTTTCCGACGGCAACAAACAACATACTACGTAGATATGTGGAAAGAACACCCATACTTTGAAGTGCCGGGGCCTCGCTCCTGCCTCCTGGTAGGTCAAGTGTAAAATGGAAAGAGCAGGTCTGGAAACCGGTCGCATCATTTATCAAATGTGGACAGGGTGTGAGGAAGGTGCGAAGATAACGGTTGGGAGTAAAGAATATACAAGGAAAGTGCAGACGACGGGAGTAACACGCACCTCTTTCCTCATCGAGCACATCGAAAACGTTCATCTCCTTCCTTATCTTTTGTGATGGCCACCTGTGCTTCTCCTTTTTGTCCATTTCTCATCTTCAAATTGCTTCATATATGGCATACTCCATATATGTATTTACTTGTGGCCGACGCTCGGTTGCCACTCCCCCACCGGTTCGGGATCTTTGGCAGTACTTTCTGAGCCTAAACCCGTCGTTTTAGACTTTAGACTTGCCGCCACCGCTACAGATCGTCTTTGGAGCCTTCATCGACCTGCGACAGCCGACCAGAAAAGCGAAAGAAAAGCAAGGCACCGGAAGTCGTGCTTGGACCTGCAACCGCTGTGCCTTTGTCGTGTCCAACCCGTGTTTGACACCTGAATTTCTTCGATCTTTCCGGCGTGAAACACTTTCTTACCGCCGCCATAATTTGCCTTTCCCATCAGACACCAACAAAGAGCCGGTTTTTGCTTCTCCAAGTTGTGCCCGTGGCACATTGCAGACAGTAACGTCAGCGAACAACGATAGGTTGTGGTGCGACTTACATCGTTGCCTCTACTTTTCTCGAAAACACGCCCTGGCCGTACCAGGCGTGGCCTTTTACCCTCTTTTCGTCACATTGTCGCATGTCTTCCCGACATTAATGGTACGCCAATCTGTTATATCCCGTCCGCGAATTTTTTATTCTTCCCGTTCCCCTTGCCTCTCTTGCCCTGCACCCTGCCTAATGTTCATGTCCGGGATGTTGTACCTTGCTTCCTTCACCTTGAGGCTGCCGCCTGCACCCTGCTTTTTTGCCGTCTTGTCTCCCTCGGGCGGACTCTCCAACACAGCCAAAAAGATTAAGAAACAAACTGAAAAAACGAGGCGACAGGGATGAGGCCATGAGGAAAACACGGAACATGGAGCGCAGAGCTGCAAACAGATTGGAATGTGTCATGGGCCTACCTTGTGAGGCGCACTTGTCCCCGTTCGCTCTCGTCTTGGCTCTCGTTCTCGTTCTTAGTTTGGGTCTTTTTCCTCTTGTCGTTTCGACGATTTTTATACATTTGGAGACTGAAAGAAGAACCCAGAAAACTGTTTCCATACCGATTTAGCTCCAGTGGCTCATTGTTCGTTGCTGGACCACCGCTTCTCGTCATCGATTCTATTTTTGCATCTATTTTTCTTAATTCCAGTGTCACGGCCTCGCTCATTTCTTCTGTTACTCTCGCATTCTCGCAATTCCCCCATTGTCTCTAATTGTTATGGCCGTTGTTCTCTGTGTCTCGTTTCGTTCCCGTTCCTCGCCCGAGGTTTCCAGACCTTTTCTGCACTCCTCGTCTTGTGTTTTGATTTGCATTCCTTGTCGAGCTGGCGGTGTTGCCAAACGTTAACCATCCCTCCATACTCTTTTGTCTTTTGCGCCTGGTTGGCTTTCGAGTTATGTTCCTCTCAACCCCCCTCCCGTCTAATCTTGCACTTCTTGTAACTCTCGCATCTGCATTTGCTTTTTGTGCCTCATGAACAGGATCTGTCTCCCACCGCGATTTGCACAATCTCTTTGGCACCCTTCACACCCAATTCACTCATCACCTCTCCCTGCAGCGATTCTGAGAGCTCGTCTTGACCGTGCAGATGTTCTCTAGACCATATTAAGTCGATTCAACAGTCCGTGACGACTTTTAGGGACGGCATCGCAACGGATCCGACTTTATCGTCATAACAACGCGACCACGATGGCGACAGAAAGTAACGGACAGCGGCCTCCACACCAATTGCAACAACCAACTGTAGCACAAGTCATCGACATCGTCGCCACGACAATCACAAGCACAGACAACGCACATAAGAACGACGACGACGCTGCCCAAGGGGACAGCGAAAACCACTGCCACAGTACTGGCAAGATCTCCGAGATCGATACGAAGACGACAACAACAATAACATCAACAGCAACAACGCCGGCGCACATACTATCGGCCGACGACCTGTCCGCATCACCACTCTCTCGCTTTGCATCCCCATCCGGTTCGGACTTCTCCTTCTCACAACCGTCGGCCGGCTTCCAGTCTCTGTTAGGCGCGGCGACGTCGAACCCTCTCACGCCCCTGTCGTCACTGGACGGCGGTGACTCGTGGTGTCATCCGAGCTTGCCCAGTGTGGGTAGTTGTGCCATGGCCGAAGACCGCGACCAGGACGCAGTGTGCATCGATGACGATAGCGGCAGCCAACAGGACTCAATGTTGAGCTTTGGTGACAAGCCTAATTCTGCAGGGTAAGCAATGGCAACCCATTTTGTCGGTTTTTCACATAATTTTGCCGGGAGTTGATTCCGTCCGACTTTGATTCGCTTGCCGTTTTCCCCTAGTTCATGTCACCGGTGCAAGACAGGAAACTGCAATATACACATGTTGCAGTGGCCGCACTACTTTCAAAAACCAGTAACTTACCAAGCTTGTCATTTGTTATTGCTCGCAGGTCCGAAAAAGGCGTAGCGCCACATCTAGATTCAGGCACAGTGTGCGCGGTTGTGACCGCCAATAATACGGCAAAAAAGGCCCAATCACTAGGCCCATTACGAGCCACCGGTGCTGCAACGGAAAAGGGGGCGCTCAGGGACACGAGGTCCAAAAAAAGCACAACGTCGGACAATGGTGCTAGCGATGAAAATACAACAATCGCGACTTCGAGTGGCTCGACAAGTACGAGCACAGCGGATGTCCTTTACGCCACCGGCAATAACGACAGCGCCTCTGGGACGCCAAGTACAGCGCCCTCTCAGGCCCAGCACGCCCGCCCACGCTGTGAGACACCAACTCTTGCACTGAATTCTGCAGCGCAACCTGCACCACAGCCTGCACCACAGCCTGTATCATCACAACAACACTCCGGCCCTGCAACACACCGTGCCACGCCGCATGCGCGTGCGAAAGGCGAAGAGAACGCCCCCCAGAAAACCTACTCGAACATCCTGAACTCAGTCAGCGCCGCAAAACCGCTTGCTGGCGCTCTCGCAACCACGTCGTCTACACCAAAGTTCTTCCAGCCGAAGGCTGTCAAGCCGAAGAAGTCGTCGCCGCCCCCGCCGCCGCCACAGCAGCCCGCGATTGTCCGCACGACCTCCTCACACGGCAATCTACCGCTTCGACAGCCAGTTCCTGACCCCAACAGCGGCTCCACTAGCATCGTTAACAACATTGCACAACTCGAGGAAACGGCCGAGCAACTCTCCAGCACCGGCTCCATCGAGACGGCCATCCGCGAGGCCCACCAGGAGCTGAAACGCAGCGACAGCCGACGCTCTTCGATTCTTGCGGCAAGCATCCGTCAGGCATCTTCGCGAGGCACTTCGGTTGCGGACCCAACGGAGGCACCTCCTCTGCGTCGACAGTTCTCGAGGCAAAGTTCCATTATTGAGCTGAACAGTGCCGCACGCGCCGGTGCCTTGTCCCCCTACGATTACATCATGTCGCCCAGCTCTTCCATTGCCGGCGGTACCCGGCAGCGATCGAACAGCAAGGCCAGCAGCATAGGCAGCCCCCATGGCAGCCTGATGGCCAATATCCTCGGCATCTCCGACCAGTCCATCACAGGTGGCGATGACATCTTCCCCTTCCTCTCACGCCACGGAACTGGAAAGAGCTCCATTCACAGTACTCGTTCCGGCAAGCTATCTATGCCAGAGATTGCGGAACTGGAGCCGCCTTCCACTCTGACACAAGATGCTCTGGACGAGGCTGACCGTCTCATGGCCGCCGGCGAAGACCCCGAGGATGATGACACGATCCGCGCCAGTGCTCACCAACATATTGACGTTGAGCCAGATGAAGCCGACGATGGTGCAGCGACAGGAGACGCTGAACTGACTGCTAACCAGGAGTCGTGGGCGCCGCTGGTGGCACTGGGCTCGTCTGTTGGTACCGACTCATCACTGCTCTCATCTCGCTCACCTCCTCCCATTGCTCGTCCGTCCGTGACCGACTTCGCGGGCTATGCTTCGCCACCACAATATGTCCCGAATCCTGCGGCGTTCCGCGACTACACCTCTTCCGGCCATACGGACGTGCAGTTTGCAAGGGACGGTGCACCCAAGCAGCAGCATAATAGGGAGGCCGAGGCCGATGCGAATGCGACGGCTGGTCACGATTTTGTACCTGAAGAGCAGCCCGACGCAGATCATCAGAATGAACTAGAGCGCCCGGCGTCAGCTGCTTCTGGTGGCACATTTGATCAGGCGCAGCTCGCCTTCGACGACTTTGACGGCGTTCACATCGATCCGGAGTTGGCAAGTTTGCGGGGGCCCATGAGCAGCGCACCTTCGATCCTGGAACGTCCGCCTTCCGAAGAGGCGGCTCGCGAAACACCGCCGGTAAATTTCAAACATCGCCTGCCCATGCCGCCTCGCCCGACGTCGTACCTCGACCCTCAAACCGGTCAGCAAATGCTCTTCTATCCTGCTCGCGTTCCGGCCATGCTACAGCTGCCCCAGAAGCTGTCCAGAAACCCCAAGGCGGCTGACCGTAACGCAAGGCGGTCTCAGGTCCTGAGCATGATGATGACGCCAGGGCACAGCCCCGAACTGAGAGGGCCGAAACAGGAGCGGGCATCTCGTGTCTGGCTCCCTGATCCAATGGATGGCGACACTGGTTCTCACTTTATGAGTGGATCCGATTCTCTCAGCCCCAACTTGACTTCCGACTCCGTCTCTCCCAACCCCCTATCTCCAGCCTTGAGCGGCGACGCTACGGACCAAACAAGGTCGCCCACAAGACAGTCATTGCTGGGAGTCGACCCGACTGGTACGGCCGATGCTGAGGTTAGTCCTGCGACTGGCACTCCAAGTGAAGTCGAGTCGGGCGATATGAACCAGCTCCGTCGTCCGTCACGACTTATAGACGGCGACAAACGCAAGTCGCGCTTGTCGACGATGACCAAGTTACCTGCGCAGCTTCGTGCCTCTGCCTTCTTCGACCATCCATCCACCACAGCCAATATCGAGGTGAAGAACGGCTCTGCCATGGATACCCTTGACAGCATCCTCGATGCCGCCGCTGCTGCGCCCGTCGTCGCTTTCACAGACCATCAATTTGCTGGCCATCTTGGTAACGAGGTGTATGGTACCGAAAAACGACGACCCAAGAAGAAGGCAGGCACTGCTGGCGCCGCTGCTGTCAATGCTGCCAGTGCTGCCACCAAGCGCCCTGGGATCTCGCCCATTCAGCAGAAAGACCTTCCGACATCAAAGTCCCGCAGCTCCTTCATGTCCATAATGGGCCACATTCGCAAAGTCAGTGAGCCTGTCGGCGATGGCCGGTCGGAGTTTGAGGTGCCTCGCGTCCGCAAACGCCTTTCCAAGAACTTTGACGGGGCATTGCGATCACCTGGCTTGAGTGAAGGGACGGCAGCTGTCTTGGCCCCAGACGAAGACGAGCGGGTTTCAGACGACGAGGAATACGACCACGAGCACGGCGAGGACGAAGTGGAGGAGGACGAAGAGGAGGACGAGGAGGATGAAGATGACGAGGACGAATTGGTTGGTGCTGCCTACCAAGGCGCGCCGACGACTTTGCTGGCTGAGCTGCAACTCCGTAAGCAACAGCAGAAGCTGCGCACGCGCCCTATTAACCAGGCCTTTCCCAACGGCATGCACTCGACCCTGCTTGAACTGGATGCTGTGGCCGAGATCGAGCGGCGAGCACGCAAGGGGAAGAAGGTCAACCTCGCTTGGGAGGATCCTTCCATGCAGCCGATCGACAACGAAAGCGACGACGAGGATGTCCCGCTGGGCATGCTCTTCGCTGCCAAGGCGGCCGGCCACAATGACATTTCCGCTGTTGTTGCCGAGATGAACCGCCCCCTCGGCCTCATGGAGAAGAAGGAGCTGGAAGAGAATGAGCCGCTCAGCCGACGCCGTGACCGTCTCCAAGGCCGCGACACTGCCGTCAGCATGTTTCTGGGACCCAACTTTGGCAGCAACGCCGTCAAACGCCAGAGCATGCTCCATCTTACGCCGACCCTTGCCGCCCTGAACCAGAACGCTGCTTCTCAGCCCGATAACCAAGGTTCTGAAGGTGACAAGGATGGCTCCGACGACGGTGTCGAAGAGGTGGAGGACGAGCCTCTGGCCGCCCGTCTACAGCGGATCAAGGCGAAGGAAGAAAACGAGCTGCCCCGCGCACGGCCGGTGAGCATGGCCTTCTCGGAAGAGCTCCTTAACCAGTTCGTGGACCCCGAAGAAGAGGCCAAGGAGCGCGAGCGGCTCGAGAAGGAGGAACAGGCCAAGTTACAGCAACCTGTTTCCGAAGAAGAGGAGACGCTGGGTCAGCGCCGGCGGCGGCTGCAAGCCGAGAAGGAAGCGCAGGACCAGGGAATGGTTGGTGGTTCGGGCAGTGGCAGTGGCGGCCTGGCTGTCAACGGACAGGCCCTGCACGCACTGACCGGGTCCGACCGCCTCTCGCGTCGCATATCCATGGCCAATGTGCTCTCGGCACACCCTGCCGACACGGCGCAGGGTGCCTACCACCCGCGCGAGGCCGAGCGTATCCGCCGCCAACAGGAAGCCACTCGTGCGGCCTTTGAGAAGGACCAGAAGATGGCCGCCATGCGAGCCCAGATGCCCCGCAACATCTCCAACACCAGTCTGGGTGGCGGTGTGACAAAGTCGGGCGGCTTCCTGGGCGGCCGCCTCAACGACGGCGCCGGCGGCAATGGTGGCATGCTCAACCGCACGACCATGCGGCAGCACCATGACGGACCCGGCGTCGGCCATTGGGCCAACCCTGGCACCATGGGCGGGCCCATGGGCAACGCCAGCGCGCTCAACTTGACGTCGTCGGCTACGACGGGCAACATGGGCATGGCGAACGCCAGCTATGGTTCTGGCCTGAACACCATGGGCATGGGTATGGGTGGCATGGGCATGAACAACCACAACATGAGCTTTGGTGGCTACGGTGGCATGCCGCAGCAGGGCATGATGGCCAACAGCGGTATGACCTATGGCGGCGTTTACGGTGCCGCCCAGCCTGCGTACAACCCCTACGGCGCGATGCAGGTGCCGATGCAGATGCAGATGCCGACTATGGGAATGCCCATGGGAATGCCGATGCAAATGCCGATGCAGCCGCCGCCACAAGTGGACCGTGTCGAGCGCTGGCGCCAAGGCGTCTGGCCTTGATTCTGGGTTCTGTTCTCTCTGAATTACCTTTTAATGCTGCTCCATACCTGGGCATTTTGTTTGCCATATAATGGTGAGTATGTGGTCTTGGTTTAGCACTTTTTGTATGATATGCATTTTAGCATCTTTTGCTGTAGCATTGCGTTGGGCGTTGGCCATTTAAGGTCTCAGGAAGCGAGATATAGAAAGGGTCGCAGGTAATAGTACATGTCACGGTTGATCTTATATAACGTGCAAAACAAGCAATGTGAATTCCTATCCGAATTCCAGTTACATTTTTATCTATAGCGCAAAATGATAATGACAACCGGATGCTGCGAACATACGGCAAAGAGCAAATGTGGTCGCCAGACGATGAAGCGTAAAAGCGTAACAAAAAGAAAACCAATGCAACACGACAGAAGCACGACATATAGAGACAACGTAGATAGGATGGCATCCAAAACAAAGCAAAAGAGCAGGTTGGTGGCCCTTTATCACTACTCCATGTTCGTGACACTTCTTCACCTCCGCTTCGAGAACGCAGCACCAGACTTCTTCTGCAGCTTGGGTGGCGGTGCCGCAGCGGCGTCGTCGTCGTCGTCGTCGTCCTCATCGTCCTCGTCATCAACATCGTCAAAGTCGACCTCGTCGTCCTCAGCGGCATCATCGTCCATCTCTTCGAGATCATCATCGTCCTCAGCGTCGTCATCCTCATCGCCCTCGCTGTCCTCATCGTCGTCGTCGTCGAGTGCCTCTTCGTCCGACTCCGCAATGAACGACTCGCCGGCAACGCCTGCGCCGTTGACCAGGATCTGGCCGGCCACATCCTCCTCCACGTCGTCCTCCTCGCGGTATGTGGCCACAAACTCCTCTTCGTCGTCCACGTCCCGCGCCCCGCGGCCCAGGCCGCCACCGTTGCGTCTTCGGCCACCGGCACCCCGGCGGCCAAGGCCGTTCACACCGTCCAGCGCCTTGCTACTGCCGGACCGGCCGCCGACCGTGGCCACACCGCTGTGGCCGCCGCCGGCAGCATGGACACCCGCCCGCTGCACCCGCCGCAGCTGCATCTGCGCCTCCAGCATGTCCAGCTTGCCCTTGAGCAGCAACAGACTGTTGAGGCCCCGCGCCCGCTCCTCCAACACCCGGTGCAGCTCCTGCAGCGCACGCGTCACGCCCGCCTGGTTCGCCAGCAGCGCGCCACCGTGTGTGATGAGGGTCCACTGCACCCAGCCGACCAGTGTGTGCGCACGGCCGGGCCGGCGGTGGATGCGGGCGGCCAGCTTCTGCAGCAGGGCGCCGGCCAGCGAGGGGTCGAGGCGCTGGATGGTGTTGCGGATCCAGACCGCGTCGGTGGTTGTGTTGAAGCAGACTTCGAGGTTGGCGTCGTCGCCGGAGCGCAGCGCGGCATTGAGGAGGTGGCCGAGCGAGGCCAGCGTGGGGGCGGCCGCCACGGCGGCGTTGGTTTTGGAACGACCGGTTGCGTCGGCGGGCTCGTCGGCCGAGTTGAGCTGGTTCAGGGCGGCGGTGACATCGACCGTCTCGTGCTCGCGGACCAGGTCGCCAAACGTGGGCTCGTGGTCCTCGTCGTCGTCGTGGTCGTCGTTCACGTCGCCGTTTACGTCGTCCTCGTTGTTCTTCGTACCGTTGGCGTGGCCGTTGGTCTTGGGCTCGTCAGCGGAGTCCGCCGGCTCATCGTCGTCCATCAGCTCGTCCTCGCCCCCGTCCACGTCGGCGGCCTCGTCGTCGGATTCGTCGCTGGAGATATCAATCGACTCGCCGGCGGACAGCTTCGCCTTTTGCTGGTGCTTCGGGACAGAGACGACCGCTGTTCTGGACTCGTTGATGCGTGCCTTTGCCATGGGCTTCGCATTCCGTGTCGTCTGGGGTTTGGCAATGCGCACCGGCGGTGCTTTCCGCTTTGTCGACGACATTGTGAATGTGGATGTGATTGTGAATGAGTAGCGTAGTGGTGAAGATTGTAGAGAGAAGGGAGGTGATAAAAAAAACACAGCAAGTACGAATTAAAGTGCAAAAGGCAAATGTGCAATTAGATGAACAGCCGTATCGTCGTATGCGTACCTCCCCGAGAAGGAAAGTGAAGCGATTGAAGGACCGGGAGCAAGGGACGACAACGCCTCGATGTTCTGCTTCTCACTACGGCATGGGAGAAAAAAATTGTTCTTGTCGTTTGTCCTCGTACAGTTTTTTTCTGGGTCACTTTACTTTATTCCTGGCAGTATTCTTGTCCGCCTTTTGGGTGGGTCCGAGATCTATGCACGTGCAAAGTCACGCGACTGATATTTTTAGATGACTAATATACATTACTTATATCATGTGACTTTATTCGTGACTCACTTTGTCTCAGAAAAATCGGAACGTCTGGAAATTGCGCACTGTGGCAGTGCCTTATGTGAAAGCTTCAACTTCGGAAATGGACACGGGTGCCTGCATCGCCATTGGTGGTTTGAGTGGAGCCTGTACCCGTACATGGCTGCCTATTGGTGTTTGAAGATCGAGTAGTGGGTCTTGGCTGCCGTCCTTTGTCTTTCCCGTTGCCTCAAGTTTTGATTATGGGATCCACCGTTTGTCTCCATATGGGCCCATTGATTGGTGCAGAAGAACAGGCCCTTTGTTTCCGGCGAAGTGCTCTGTGCTCTGTTCCCATTTTTGACAGTGCACATACATCGTCTGAACTGGCGAGCGGTCGCGCAATTGCGTCGCAAAATTTTCGCAACGCTGCGAACAAACGACGGCTATGCGCACACCTAGCGCGTCTTTTCCTGGGCCCGTTTGGCTTGTCGAGGCTCCAAGCACGAAGTAGCGAAAGAAAAAGGAAGTCAAAACATGGCCCAAACCAAAAAAAGACTGCAAAAGGGTTCCACACTGAATGGAGCACTCCGGACGCGACACGAACAACTGCACTTTTCAAAGTTTCGCGATCCAAACTGTTGACAAAGACAATGTTCAGGCATATTGATGTTGGCAGAAACCGTTAGACGTCGGAGTCACTTTAGTTGAGATGAGGGAGCATTGGAGACACTGCGAACATGGGCCTTTCACCTTTCACCTTTCACCATAGCTTAGCTTGCGACGATGGTGGGAGGGTGTGACAGGAGCTGCGTGATACCTGCCCGTTCCGGCACGTTCATTCCAAAGCGCAGTGAGAAGCGGAACGCATTTGCGCGTGGCGCAAGCGACTCGAAAATGCTTTCTTAATCGTTGCTTCTGACGCTCCTGAATGTGCGCGTGCCCATCATTGTAATGGACGTTTCCAGTTCCCGTCGCTGGCTGTGATTATCCCTACGCCCAAGGCGTGGCTTACATGCGCTGCCTCACCTTGCGTTTCTTCGCCGGTCATGCTTTCTACTTCTTCTTTTTTGTTCTTCTTCTCATGTCAATGTCCGCGTGCCGACCTGAGGTCCATTTACGACTCTTTTTGTTCCTTTCTCCCTGTGTGGAAGCACCAAGCGCTGTCGTAACGGCTGTTTCAATGTTTTCTTTCAGAAGGAAAGCACAAGCTGTGCGCCCGCGTGGTGTTTGCTTCTCGCGTTGCGCACGGCTCCTGATTGGCTGTGAGACCTTTAGTGGCGAGCCAGGGTACATAAGCAACATGGCCGTTGGGAACTTTTCTTCGCCTTTCCCTCGGTTTTCTTCGTTTTTCTTCCCTCTTTTATTTTTTTTAGCGTCTCTTTGCTTCGCACACAGTCTCGACGCCGATCCGCGCACGGGCCATTTCCTCACCCCACATAAACACACCCCCTCCCCCCTTTTCACGCTTTCGCACTTTTTACGCCCCTTCCTTCTCATTCTCTTTGCCCCCTCGTCCAACCACAGGCGAATCACAGATAAGAACAGATCAGCGGCGCCCAGCATACCTTTTGAAATAAATACCTCCTGCCTGCCGACCGGGACTGACATGTGTTTTTTCTTCTGATTTTTTGAAAACGCGACGTATCTGCGACTCCACCAACCAATCAGAGTCCGCTGTTCCTCTACAGTAACTACCACCTAGTGCGTTCTTTCCCCCTTAACCACCTGTTTCGTCCTGCATCGCTCCTTCCACTCCGGTTCCTGTGCCCCGAAGCACGCCCCCAAACCCCCCAAGCTCTGGCAATTGCGCGACCAGCCCCAGTTATTTTGATTTTATTTACACTGTCACCTTTTTGTTTCCCAATCACTGCGCTTCTGTATTTTCTTTCTTCGATTTTATCTTTTCTACACTCCGTTCCTCGTTTTCCCCGGTCCTTAGTCATCACAAACCCGCCACAACTCATCCGCCACACCGTTTTATCTAACACATTTGCGGCTTTGCTCACAGCCAACCACCGCTAGCAATTCGCCCCAGCCTCTCCATTTCACGTCGACAGTGAGTACCTGCGTCGTTCAGACTGCCAGCCTTCTCTCGTTTTTGTTGCGACCACACATATACATCCCCACATGTACTGTCCTTTTTTTTTGTGTGTGTGTGTGTGTTTTTCTTGCTTTTGCAATTTTATAGCGACCTCTCTTCTATTGCATTTTTGTGTTTTACCTCTCCCTGAGAACCGAGGAAGAAAACGGAGAGGCGGGGCTCAACGCATTGGTTGCCTCGAGTTGTTCAATATTTAGACCACTAACACGCCACGCCTTCTCCAGCTTATCGCCCCCCCGATTTGTGTTCATGTCGCTGCTTCCCAACTAGTCGCATCCTCTTTCCACAAGTCGACCCGAAACCCGAAATCTTCATTGGCTGTCATGACATCACCGCATCCGACAGACATTGCTTCCCTCGACCACAAAGAGCCATCTAAAATGGCCTCAGTTACAGATGCGCTGCCGACGAGCAACGGCGTGAATGGGTAAGTCGCATTTTGTTGAATTTCCATTGTTCGTTTTCTCTTTGGCGCTTTTCTCAAATGTGTTGCGACGTCGCAACTTCCCTCACAATGACGGCAACTCTGCTTCGCGCCTTCCCTTTCTGCACAATCGCGCTGCTCGCAGTCGCTCCTTCCCTCTGGCTCAGCAAAGCGCACGCCTGCATCCTGTTTTCTGTATTTATTTACAAGGGATGTCTCGTCGTTCACCATGACAACGCAGCATCGTCTTGATCGTGGCGACTTGCGATGCTGCGGATTGCGTCAGCCCTCTGCTGCTGTCTATCGTTTCATCTTTGCCATCTATTCAATATACGTGCACCGCTCACCGTGACTATGCGCCTGTCTCTGGTGAATTGCGTGTCATCATTCGCCGCACTTTTCACACAATCATGGCTCCCCTGTTCATTGAGTTAGCTATCAACTCTGCTGCCGTCCTGCGATCTCATTCTTCTGCCGTTGTATCTGGACCACTTTGACATGCTTGCTAACCATGTCTATTCATCACGATAGACACGCCGATGCTGCGCCGACCTCTCCCCAGCCGAACAATACGCCGTTGGGAAAGACGGAGTTCTCGGAGGTCGCAAACAACGTCTCCAAGAACGCCGAAGCCTTTGGCGCAAACTCAACGTCAACGGCAGTAGAGACGACCGCAACAACTGACGCACCCGTCAGCGACAAGTCAGCAGAGGACGACACAAAGCCGGAACCGGCACCGACAGCAGACCTGCCCCCTAGCGACGCCGAGAAGGAGGTTGCGAAGGACGACGAGCCGGTTGATGCATCAGGCGCAGCGACAGAGGAGCCGGTAGCCGAAGCGCCACAGGAAGTGAGCCCAGCAGCACCAGCAGCAGCATCGACAGACGAGCCGACAGCTACTAGTGCGCCTGCTGAGGATCCTGTGAAAGAACCTTCGTTGGAGGCTGAGAAGCAGTCAGCTGCAGAAGCCGCACCGGAGAGCGCCGCTGACGAAACACCAGCTGCCGAGTCCACCAGCGCGCCGAAGGCTTCCGAGGAGGAACCGGCGGAAACAAAGCCCGCGTCGCCGTCACCGGGCGCTGATGCGAAGGACTCGGATGTCGATATGATTGATGTTGCGTCCGCCCCCAGTGAGAACGCGACCCCTGCGGACGCGGTACCGGCTGCCGTTCCGGCTGCGGTTGCTGCGGCGCCGACTCCCTCGCCCGCCGCTGTGTCCAAGGCTCCTTCGCCGGACAAGGCCAAGTCGCCACCAGTCCACGCGCCCCTCACACACTCCATCTCCTCTAGCCTTCTGCCGTCTCTTCGCGACGATCGTTCCCGCGAGAACAGTTCGGGCGCGGCGCAGGACACGATCATGGCAGATGCGTCGGGAGGCAAGGTGCCTAGGGAGAGAGAAGACGATGAAGAGGTTGGTCCTTCGGCGAAGCGCGCCAAGACTGAAGATGCCGAGGCGCCTGCGGCACCGGCCCACCAGGCTGAGGCTCCCGCCGCCGGCGCTGAGATGCAGGTCGACGTCGCCCCAGTTGTCATGCCGCCGCGCACACGCGCAGTGGCCAAGGAGGGCAGTCTAGCAGACCCAAAACTGGACGACGAGCCCATTTCAGCGTATGCCAGCAAGGAGATCCGTCGTGTCCTCGCCAGTGTCAAGAAAACAAAGGCAGGTAACAACTTCAAGGATCCCGTCCACAAGAAGTGGCCTATGCTCTGGGACGCATATACAGCACGGGTGGCGAAACCAGTCGACATTGGCCTGCTGGAGCGCAACCTTCGTGAGAATGTGTACGCAACGCATGGCGAATTTACGTCGGACCTGTTTTTGATTTTTGAGAATTCGGTTTCCTTCAACGGTCTGGGCAACCCCGTGACGGACGAGGCCAAGTCCCTCGTGGACAACTACTTCACACGGCTCTCGGAAGTCTCTGCGCAGGAGCCACAAAAGCCTGAGAAGAAGGAGCCGAAGCAGCTGCCCACCCGCCAGACCGAGCCTCGCGCGGCTGCGAACCGCCGCGAATCTCGTGGCGCCGCGAGCTCGCCCGCGGAGGACTCTGTCATCAATGTTTCGGCCAGTCCGCTCGCCCTGTCCACGTCGTTTGGGGCGAACGCCAAGGCGTCGTCTCCTGGTCTGACCGGTGCGACGGCCGTGGAAGCATCGACACCGGTGTTTGCGGTCCCGTCGTCGGGCGTGCCCATTATCCGCCGCGACTCGGCCAAGAACGACGGCGACCGGCCGAAGCGGCCGATCCACCCACCCAAGAACCGTGACCTCGGCTACGAGCCGAAGAACCCCAAGAAGAAGTCGCCCGAGTTCCGGTTCTGCGAAGAGGTGCTCAAGGAGCTGGTCAAGGCGAAGCACTACGAGAACAACCACTGGTTTTTGAAGCCTGTCGACGCCGTTGCGCTGCAGATTCCGACGTACCACAAGGTGATCAAGAAGCCGATGGATCTGGGCACGATGCAGACGAAGCTCAACCTTGGCGAGTACGTGTCTGCCAAGGACTTTGAGAACGACTTTGGGCTCATTGTGAAGAACTGCCGCAAGTTCAATGTTGTCGGCGAGGTCGTGGACGCCGCCAACCGGCTTGAGGACCTTTTCAAGCAGAAATGGGCGGAGAAGGACAGCTGGATTGCGGCGCACACCACGCAGACGGCTGCGCACAGCCCGTCCATTAAGGATGAGGATTCTGACGAGGATGCGGAGGACAGCGACGACGAGGGTGGCGAGGTCGCGGCTCCTCCGCTCTCGAGCGACACTGTCAACGCTCTTGTGAAGCGTCTGGATGAGGAGAACGCACGCCTGAAGAAGCTACTCGACGCCGCCGCACCGGACATGACGATGATCACGACGCAGCAAGTTGTTACGAATATGATTCAGAAGCAAATTGTTGAGGAGAAGATCAAGCTCGCGGCGGTGGAGGCCGACCGCCGCACCAAGAAACCAACCAAGGCGAAATCGACCAAGGGCAAGAAGGCCGCCGTTGGTGGTGGCGCAGCGGCAAAGAAGGCCGGTTCTGGCGGTGCGAAGAAGGCGGCCGGTGCTGCGGCCAGGAAGGCTCCCAAGCCGCGACACTTTGGCCAGGCCGAGAAGAGTGTGGTGACAGACGGTATTAACAACCTGGATGGCAATCAGCTCGAGAAGGCGATTGACATCATCAAGAAGGATACCAGTCAAGAGGTACGTGTCTCTGACCCGTCGGGACGTCATCCGTTTGTGCCTTATATCTATACCTTCCTTGTTTATTTGCCATTGACTAACGTGTGTTTCCACGATAGGAGAGTGAATCTGGCGAACTGGAGCTGGACATTGACCAACTTTCACAAGATGCCCTTGGCAAGTTGTATGAGCTCATCGTCAAGGCTTTCCCCCACATGCGGGTGAAGGCGGAGAAGCCCAGAGCCACGGGCGACGGGGCGGGAAAGCCAAGCGGCAAGCCCAAGAAGCACAAGCCGATGGGCAAGCTGGAGCAGGAGCGCAACATTGAGAAGCTTCGTGAAATCAAGGCGCAATTCCAGCGTCCCGGCAGCGGTAGTCAAGAGCCACTGCCGTCGGTTGAAGTGAACCAGCCGCTCGAGGAAGAAGAGAGTGAGGAGGAAGAGAGCGAGGTCGACTCGGAGGAGGAGTAGGCGCGTGCCCTCTACGCCTCGTTTTTGATTCTCTGTACAAAATTCTCGCCTATGTGTATTAATCTTGGTCGGCATGTTTTGCGCGATTTTGTTTTCGCTTTTTAGTATGGTGCGCTGCGCGGGGGGAGAGGGGCGTTTCGCGCATGATGTACGTTTGGCATGATTTGGGGCGGACAGGTTTGTTTGGGACATAAAATGGGACACCAAAATAATTAGGCGTTTGTTTGCTGGCCATGCTAACGAAGGGTGCGGCCTCTTTATACTTACTTTTTTTTTTTCTTCTTTGCTTTCTTGCTTTCTTGCTTTCCTGCTTTCCTGCCGTCTGGTGCGGATGTGATTTTATGTATGGCCTGCTTCGTTGCGCAAGTTTATGGCCTGCTTCGTTGCGCAAGTTTCGGACGTCGGGAATAGTAACAATGATGGCCAAGGGGGAAAAGACACAGGTTTCCAAGACAAAAGACGGGATAGTCATGCTTTCAGAAGCAACGAAAGGAAAGAAATTGATTGTTTTAACAACTCGTTCCTGCCATGACTAGAGCATCGTCAAAGTGGCCTGCCTTGTCAATTTACTCATGTTCACACAAACGCAAACAGACGACCGGTTACCCGGTAATTGACTGACAGGCCAGTGGGATGACGTTATAGAAGATATCAATGGGGGACGCCGAACTAAGGCGTCTCCATAACAGAGAACTATACACATGTAATACTCTGCATATGCAGATGACGAACTCTACCTCGGGCTCGTTCTCCGTACGGCTTGATATGAATCGAGCGGCCCAGTCGATTCAAGGTCGGGTATGGCGGGAGGCGGGAATACACGACTGGACAGAGCCAAGAGGGGTTCACGCGCGTCTCTGTCGTGCCTTGTGAGTTTGTGTACCCTGGAGTCGCTTCCAGTATGCTATTGTGTGCGGACTACGGAGTGTCATCCCAAAAGCATCGTCCGACTGGGTCTAATAATAGACACATCTAGCGTAACCGCCGCGGGGAAGTGACAGGATGGTCTGATCGGAAAAAGGTGCAAAAACGACGTTCTGAAATGTTGCAGAAATGTCGGGGGGCCATGGCAGAACTCCAAGTCCGAAGTTGGCAGCTGACGGGTGATGAATTCATTCATTTATGTCGTGGTTCACTGATAAGAGGCCGCTGGTGTGTCCCATCTCTTGGCCGACAAGGCTTGGGACGGCATTCATACGTTTGGCAGTGATTACAGATCGTATCTTCCGAGACTGGTGTTCGGCAGACCAGAAAGGCATACGATATACGACTCCGTCGATGTGCCTTTTTTGTTTTTGCTCATCTGTGGGCCTTGTTTCTTCCCATTTCCGCCACCCAGATGATAGTATGGCTAAGAAAACGCTACACCCACTGGATCGGACGAGGCAGTACGAATATGTTGTACTGTTCTCTTTTGGCGGTCTGTACCTATATTGTCGTCATGCTTCTTCCTTACCCTTCCCTACCGCCCTGCTATACTTGCCAAGACGGCTCGAGACGGGACCCACAAGCTGACGAGTCCTTTGACAGACAGTGGAGTGTCATGCTTTACATTGCCCCCGTTTTGTTTTCTATTCCCAAAACTCAGTTTGACCACAAGTTGGCAGATGGCCAAGATAATTGCCCATGTATCACGTAGAGAGACATCCTGGATGCTGGACGTCAATTAATTGTCTCCTTTTCAATTCAGAGCCTGAACATCACTATCAGCTCCAATTCACAAATCCGGCAGGCACAATAGGCAGACAGTGACCGGTTTGTTGTTACTCCTTTTCATTTATTTAAACACAGATAGCTTGTCTCACATAGGAATATCATTTGCTCTCGAGCCCATGATCCCGGTTGTCGGCTGAGTGTTTTAGTGTCTGGGAATGTCCTGGCAATTGATAGCCTCATCTCGACTTTCTGGCTCGGCCCACACGAAGCCGCGTACTCACATGTGCGTCGACGCTGTATATTCAGTATTGCACTAATTGGTCGATCGGTTCGATCGAAACCCTGGCGCATCCCAGTAGCGTACATATCTCGCTGGCGTGGCCTCGCCTGGAGACTGTGGGCACGCGACAGGTCGCCGCGTTGGGGAAGGATCGCGTTTTCCTTCGCAGCGAACCCCCAAGCCTTCTGCTTCTGAGTCCTGATGGCCAGTGCCTCTCCGATTGAGCACCGCCGATGCCCCTGGCTTGCGTATGCCGCCTCATTTCCACTTTCGAAACCGATGTCGCATGCATTCGTATGCTTTTCTTGCGGGGTCGTTTTTGCGAGTTTCTGTTGACTGATTACGTGTGTATCCCATACGACCTCAGGTGGTTCTTCCACAGTGCGGGACGCTCCTTCCTTTTTCCTTTCATATCTTTCCCTTCCGTTCCTGTTACTTGCGATATTAGCTCCTTCTTCAATTTGACATAATCTCCTTGGCCAACCCTGCCACAGCACCGTTTTGTAAACACAGCACAGCTGTCTCCTGTTGTTGTCTAATTGGCCCCCGGCCAAGCATTACGATGCGACGTGCGACATACGACGCACGACATATGCGGCATGCTTCGTCGCCGTTCCCACTGCCCTTATCCACCCCCACATGAAATCGGCTTCTGGCACGCTACCGACGCCAACCCGCATCGCCCCTGCCTCGTTTCTTCTTGTATCAGTGGTTGTTCTCTGGTGGCCCACTCACCCACAAAAAGATCGAGAAAAGGGAGAAGGAGCAACCGTGCTCCTGCTCGTTCTTGGCTCTCGTCATTTCTTGGCATACACATAAACCTTTCCCTACACTCATCTGCAGTCCTTGTCGACCTTGTCAACTTCATCTACGACTGCAGCCAGATCTTTTGTGTTCTTCTCACTTCATCGTCTCCATCCCACCGCGGACATCTTGCCTTGCTGCGCATCGAACAGAGGTTTCCCATCATATTGCCCAAGTGCCATTGTCAAGCTCTGGTTTGACCAGACGGAAACCGAAAAGTCAAGAAAAAAAAAAAAAAAAAAAAAAAACGGAAAACAAAGCATATCAAGGACACCAACACAACAACAGGGGGAACGCGAGGCAACTTGGGGGCCGTTGGAGCACACGACCAACATCCTCGCCATTGCTCGGCAGGCGTGAGTTTGTCGGTTTGTTTCTCCAGCAGTCTGTTCGCGTTGCATTCCGTCATTGGCTTGGCAAATACGAAGTTCAACTTTCCTTCCTCTTCATACCGAAACGCTCGCCGCTCTACCAAGAATCGTGAGACTTTACGTACTGCCTACAACGGCGTTGTTTCACCCGGCCAATCCCTCGCTCAAGGAACAAACTCACCACTTTGAATCTCCCTCTCATACCTGCACCGACGCTTATCCTCTCTTACCAGGACTCTGGCGATCTGTTTTCCCCTTTGCCCTTTACATCCATCTATTTTCATAACTCCACCTGATTTGTTTAAACGACACGGCCGATCTCTTATATCATCCGCCTATGTTTGTCGGTACCTAGCGACTCCTCCTCCTTTTCTCTTCCTTCTTCCCTCTTCTTCCCTGTCTCTCTGATCATTTTCTCCTCGTCCCACCATAATGGTGGCATCAGCCGGCAGCCCCGACTCCGTAGCCGCTGCCCTCACATCAACAATCAAACGGCACCCAAGCTCAACAAGCCCAAGCGCTCTCGCCTTCCTCAGCTTCTTCTTCCACCGAGTCACCCGCAGTGGGCCAAAACTCCTGCTGTACCTGGCAGTTCTTCTCGCCTCGTTGCTCGCCCTGACAAAATGCCTGCCCTCGAGCGTCTCCAATCGACTCGTCAGCAGCACAAGCCACCTCTGGGAATTCCGGCCTAGCAGACTCGGTGGCCATGGTGGTGCCTCCAAGGGCACGTCGGCCCCGGTGCCGGGTGAGAACAATGCACACGATGCGCTAGCCGGCGGCGGTCTGAGGGTGGTCGTCTTTGGCGAGAACGACATTGCGACGTCTGTGTTGCCCGACTTGGCAGATCCCCGGGGCGTCATCAATGGCACGTCATGGACGAAAGAGCTTTGTATTGATGTGCGTCGTCCCTATTTGCACTGCTGTGCACCCGGGCCCAACAGCATCTATGAACTAACACGCTGCAGCTCGGTTGCACGACATACATTTCCTACGTCCCCGTGTTCGATTCGCCGCGCCGTTCGCTGAGCAGCAACTCCCTGTACGGCGCAGCCGTCGACGAGGCCCTGCGGGATTCTAAAGAGCAGGAGCCAGCCGACGACTTTACGTATGTGTCCGAGCAGTACCCCATCCCGTGGGAGGCACCCGATCTGTACACGCAGGTCGCCCAGTTTCTCGAGCAGCCGGCACCGCAACGACCGCCCAAGGAGACCGTCTGGGTATTCGCGCCGGGCATGTGGGATGTCTGGTCACTGGCGGCATTTCCGGCCCATACGGCAGAGGCGTACGTGACGAGCATGGTCTATGACCTGTTTTCGACCATTGAGATGCTCTATGATGCCGCTCACGACACCAAGTCGGTTGCGTATTCAAAGTACGACGCTGTGCCCCTCGACGACGACATCATTCTGGCATCCGGCAACAACACGGCCAACATCAACAGCCCCGAGGAGGCTACAGGCCGGAACTCGGAGCTGACGTGGGAGGACACCTCGTCTGAGCCGTTCCGTGTCGTTATCCCGCTTCTGTTCGACCCGTCCCTTATGCCCGCCTGGCACCTCGACCGTCCCAACGCGCCCGACCTGCACACGAAGCCCGAGCATCTACGCAATGCCGTGCGCCTCACCAAGCTCTGGAACGACTTTGTTATAGACGAGATGCACAAGTGGTCCACGAAGAATGCTACCTTTATCCACCCGGACGACCGTGAAACTGCTGCCGCCGAATCCGCTGCCAAGGTCGCTACTGGTGCCAGCCCACCGGCCGCGACAGGCAGAGTCACTGGGACGAAGAACGACCTGCCCAATCATTCGGCCAAACATCGTCGGGATACGGACCGCCCACCTGTCCCTACGCTCCTCCGCGATGGCATTCTTTTTCGCATGTCCGACTTCCTGATGGACGTGATCATCGACGGCCAGATGCGGGTGCGCGGCATTGTCGACAAGAAGGGCTTTGGCAAACTACCCAAGTCGGATCGCTATGCAGAGGTCGACAAGCCCTGTATAGCCCCCCAAGTCATTGGTCTGCCGACCGAGGCCAGCAAGATCACGACCGAGCTCCGTATTGAAGAGGACAAGACGAAGGACAAGCCGGGGGACAACGCCACCAATGACCCGACCCATACGTTGGTTGCCCCGGGCCCACCGACGGGTACCAACGCGCTGGTGGATGACCCGACCCATACATATGTCGCACCGGGCCCGCCCACCGGCACCGAGCAGCCAAATCAAGTCCGGGACAACAACAGCCCTAGCTTGCGTTTCATCAAGAGTCGATTCCGGAGCAAGATTGTGCACAAGGACGTCGTGTCCGCACCAGCCGTGCCGGCACCGGCCAAGAAGCTCGTGGTGTGCGAAGAGCCCGACCACCACCTCTTCTTCACGTCCTTTAGTCTCGGCCGGCGCGCCATCGAAGACGTCGGGCGGCTGGCGGCGGCTGTTGTGCGCGCGAGCCCCGCCACGCGGTCGGCCTGGGAGATGAACCGCCGATCGAGCTTTGAGAACGAACGGATGCCCGCATCGTGGAAGGAGTATTACCACGCGTAGGCATTGGCGTCGTTGTCCTTGCTTATTACTTGGTTGCCCATCTTCTTAACCGCATTGCTTCGTTAGCGATACCGGCACATTTGTACGCCAGGTCTCACTCTTCCATTTTCCTTTGCAAGAAAGGTACACATGTGATCGTTTCATATTTTCCTTTAATTTTGTTCATGTATTTGTTTCTTTCATTGTGTTGTTTGTAGATGACTCTGCATGCCATCTTGGATAAGCCGGCGTTTGGTGGGAGCATTTGGTTTTTGATTCAATATGCGAAAGAACAATAAAGTTTTTCTTTAATGCCTGCTTCAGACAACGGGTCTTCATGTCAGTTGACACGTATGACTTCAGGTCTATATCTAAACATCTAACGGAAGGTGCCGCTCTTTCACTTCATTGTCACCAAGAGGGAGAAGATGGGCAAAACAAATGAATCAGGGCCACAACATCCAAAACGCATAAGAGGCACGTAGCACACAGCTCTCAAGGTTTTTCTGTGGCCCATCACACCTCGTCGCCATCGTCCGTCTTCCGCCTTGTGCCCCGCACCTCATGGATCCAGCTCCCGCAGCAGCCGGATGTACTGGCTGGCCCCGAGCGCCGTCAGCACGTGCCACCAGCCGTGCAGCTCCAGCAGCCACGCCCACGGGAGACCCATCGAAGCTCGGTACGCCCGCAACACGCTGCATCGCTCCAGGTCGACGTGCCAGAGGAAGTAGGCCAGCGCCAGCCAGAACACGGACCCTGCGTACCGTCGGAGGTACACGGACGTCGTGTGCGGCCGGCGCGCCTTCGTGGTGGTGCCCGGGCGGTCGTCGCCCAGGATCAGGTACAACGTGCGCAGGCCCGCGACCAAGACCATGCCCACAAAGGCGTAGACCTGGTGCAGGATGGTGCCCGTCGTGAGGTAGAGGGCGGCGGCGGCGGCGGCGGTGGCCCACGCCACGATGCCGGCGGTCCAGCTGCCGGGGCCCCAGCTGCCGTGGAGGAGGGCGCCGGCCAGGACGAGCATGGCGAGCTCGTCGCCGTACTGGGTGCTGTGCTTAAGGGTGGCGTGGAAGACCAAGGACAGGAGGCCGAGGACCCAGAGGGCGATGGAGAAGATGTCCGGGTGGGTCCACGAGGGGGCGGGCGGTGGCGAGCCAGGCGACGTGCCGGCTGGTGGCGCCCGAGGACCTGGGTAGCGGATGGCAAAGTAGACTGGCCGTGAGTGTCAGTTTGGGGTCCTAGGTGTGGGGGGGAGGAAGAGGAGGGGGGAGACCGTACTGTATGCGAGGTTGGTCAGGGTGTTGATAAACTCGGCAATGTAGAGAGTGACGGCATAGTCCTCTTCGCAGAAGCTGTGGGATTGGGTGGTTGGGAGGTCAGCAATACGCTTCTGCAACATATTTGCAACGTATTCACACCGCAAACCAAAAGGTCGACTTACTTGGCCGTGCTGGTCGGTGGACCCCAGACGCCAGCATTGGCATATCGGTCGCCCGCAAAGTGGCGGTTGTGGTGGCCCATGGCGTCTACGGCGGTGGGATGATGTTTCTAGGGCCGTAGGGCTGAAGGAAGGTAACATTAGATGTCATTTGATGCCATTCTGAGATGGCCGTCTCATCGGCAAGTGCAAAAGAAGAGCGGTGATTGAGAGCTGCCGTCGTTTTTGTAAGACGGTCCGTGCCTCGCAGGAGCTGCGGGTTGGAGCGGGCGGGAGCTGGCCACTGGGAGAGCATGTGAATGTGGATGTAGCCAGCGGAAGTAGCTCATAGACCCCTGGAGAGCCCCGCAGCGGCGACAGCCCGCGGGTGCTACTGCCGTAGGGACAGGCAAACGAACGACAAACACCCAATACCGTATGTTTATTGTACGCTGCTTCGATAAATCACATGCCAGGCAGGTAGAAAATAGAAATGGAGAACGAACTCCAGCATTAATTTGTCTGCCTGGTTTCTGACTTGAGAGTGTACGATCAGTCTTGGGAAGATTACAAAGACATCAAAGGCATCAAATCCTTATAAACTTGTTTGTGACGGGCGGCATATCGAGACACGCAACATGTGAGAGAGAAGCGACACAACGGACAGTATGCTGTAAGTCATATTTACGTCGTAGCTTCGTAACGAAGCAATCGACGAGCCCAGCTGCCGTTTCGGCTATTACTGGCATTGGCTCCTTATCAACTACACTGTCGCGTGACCTGCGCCAGCGCTCTTCAACAGCGCCACAGACCCCCAGTTCAGTAGTCCTTTAGCACCTTCACCGCCCGGCAGTATCCTTATCTCGTGCCTCCTCCCCAGAACTTTCGTCCCATTGCTCGTTCCCTCCTCAGTTTCGTTTCAACGCATGTACGTCGTACTCGTACCGTCAACGCCGGCCTCGCTGCTGCACCCGCCGCCATGTCCCGGTCTCCGTCGTCCTCGGGCCTTTTGTTGCCGCTGCCGGGCTCGCCTGCGTCGTCGTGGGCGCTGTACCGTGCTCGCTTAAAGGCCCTCGTGACCGGCCGGTCGTCCGTCTTCATCTCCTTTTGGCTGTTTGGCCTCATCAACAACGTCCTCTACGTCATCATCCTGTCTGCCGCCCAGGACCTCGTCGGCACCCTCCCCAAAGGCGTCGTCCTCCTCGCCGACGTCCTGCCCTCCTTCGCCACGAAACTCGTCGCGCCCTACTTCATCCATCGCGTGCCCTATGCCGCCCGCATCCCCGTCTTTGTCGCCCTCTCGTCCGCCGGCATGCTGCTCGTCGCCACCACGCCCGCCACCGCCAGTGTGGCCGTCAAGCTCACGGGTGTCGTGCTGGCCAGTCTGAGCAGCGGCGGCGGCGAGCTGAGCTTCCTGGGGCTGACGCACTTTTATGGCCCGCTGAGCCTGGCGGCCTGGGGCAGCGGCACGGGCGCCGCCGGGCTCGTGGGCGCCGGTCTGTACGTGCTGCTGACCGACTGGCTGGCCTTTTCGGTGCGCGCGAGCCTGCTGGCATCGGCCGTGCTGCCGATTGTGATGCTGGTGACGTTCTTTGGGCTTCTACCGCGGGGACCCATGCGAGCGACCTTGGGCGCTGCAGGGCTGGCCAAAGAACAGCAGCGATACACGGCCGTGCCTGGCGAACCGGGAGACGAGGAGGACGACGACGACCCCGTTGACGTCGACGTCGGCGTCCACGTCGACAGTGGCGACGGCCGGCGTATGGCCTCCTCGGCCCCGGCTGTCACGGCCTATGCCGCCGCGGCTGCCATCGAGGACGGGGACGAGTCGGCCGCACGCCGACTTCGTGTGCCGCCGGCACCGCCAGCCGCCTCGTTCCAGGCCAACGTGCGCCGCGCCCGCGCCCTCTTCTTTCCCTACATGCTGCCGCTCCTGCTCGTCTACATTGCCGAGTACACCATCAACCAGGGCGTCGCGCCCACCCTGCTCTTCCCCCTCGAATCGTCGCCCTTTACCGAGTACCGCGCGTTCTACCCCTTTTACGGCTTTTTGTATCAGCTCGGCGTCTTCCTCTCGCGCTCGTCCACGCCTTTTTACCGCATCCACCGCCTCTACCTGCCGTCGCTCCTCCAAGTCGTGAACCTGGCCATTCTCACTGCCCAGGCCCTGTACTTTGACTCGTTTTTGCCGTCCGTCTACCCCGTCTTTGCCATTGTCTTTTGGGAGGGTCTGCTGGGCGGCGCCGTCTACGTCAACACATTTGCCGAGATCATGGAGACCGTGCCCGCGGCCGACCGCGAGTTTAGTCTCGGCGCCACCTCCGTCAGCGACAGCGGCGGCATCTGCGTGGCCGGCCTGCTGGGCATGGCCATGGAGGTCGGGCTCTGCAACTGGCAGGTGCAGCACGGCCGCGACTGGTGCCGCCAGATCCGGCCGAGTGGGCACTGACGGGCCGTCTCCGCCCGTCAGTGCCGCTTGTTTATGCTTGGTTACTTCTTTGTTATTGTATGATGCATTTTTGGAGCATGTCACGAGCAGGGGAGTGGGGCATCTTATTTGTGCGTTTGGGATTGTTTCGTACATTTTATTTTTGGGTGATTAATTTATTTTTTTCCTTTTTTTGAAATAGAGGAGCAATTCAATTGTTACTTACCTTTTTGGCTTCGTCTTCCCTTCTTTGTCCTGGGGTGCAGTCTGTATGTCACCGTCTGCTTTCTTTTCGTGTCTTGGGCACTGCCCGTCTACTGTCCACTACCGCTGTCAGTGTCCCTGTCACTGTTTACTCAAGTCTTGTTCGCACCGACCACTGACTTGCGCGCCGTCAGGTCCCGCTGGAGACCAGAACGAGAACCAATCGAGAAGTTGTTGTCGGTGGTCTGGGCGGTCCGGGTGCTGTTGGTACGTTTGATGCCCCTGCTACGGTTAGAGCCCTGGGCAGCGGCAACACTCGGGCGTGTGGATGTGGGGGTGACAATCTGGGCAACTTGGGACACTTGGGACACGTGGGACACTTGGGCAACCTTGGCAACCGTGGCAACTTGGGCGACCCGGACCTTGCTGCCAACGACATCATAATCCTTGGCAAGCGCCTCGACAACCATTTGGTTTTCCGGCCGCGTGGGCTCAGTCGGAGGGTCGGCCACATCCGGCCAGAACGGCCAGCGACGAGATGTGGCTTGGGTGGTTGCGGTGGGGGCAGGCTTCGCCGACGCGCCGGCCGTCTCGGACGATGAGGACGAGGCGAACAAGAAATCGACATGTCGACGAGGCACGCCACGCTCGAGGTCGACGCAGTTGTTGTTGCGCTGGACAGAATACGAACGGGTGACAGTGGAAGGCTGCATTGCATGGGAGAGGGACCGGCTACGGTCGCCGTCACCGTCGTGGCCATGGCCACGGCCTGTGTTGGTCCGCCGCGGTATGCAGCTGCACCACCGCTGTGTCTTGTCCCGATTGCCCCAGATGGCAAACCAGATAGCGAAGGCGGCCGCGAGAAGCAAAATGGCCATGATAGCAGCACTGGCTGCGGTAACGTGCATCTGCGGCGACGGCGAGCTGTCGTCTGCGGCGCCCTGGTTCAGCTTGGCCACCATGGACGCCACCGATGAGGACGAGACAGAGACGGAGGTTGCCGTCATCGTCGCCGTCACCGATGCATAGGTCGTCATGGTTGACTCCACCAAAGCTACGTCAACAGTGAGGGCGGGCGGTATCGTGGGCCGTGTCAGGGCGTAGTGGCGTACGTCTGGAGGAATATCTTTGTGTCAACAAAGATTCGTGAAAGAGATAAAAAAAGACAAAACTTCTGCCAGAGAAGGCTTGTTTCTTTTTCTGTGTCTTTCTTTTCTTCGCTTGAAGCGCAACCTGATTCCAGATGATCGCCAAGACAATAGTTGTTGAAGTTGACGAAGTACACCGAACATCGGCAAAAGGAAAAGCAAAAGGAAAGAGAGTCGCGTATTTTTATACATGGTCTGCAACTCAGGTCGTGTTCATATATCATTGGTGACATACAGTACAATGAACCATGGTATTTTATTGTTCATGTTTGTCGTTTATGCATCAAACGTGGCCTTTGTTCAGTTGGTTGTTCCAGGTGAGATATTCAATTACCCGAGAAAAACATGTCGGCGCAATCCGACATATGAACAGATGGATTTACAGTGAACAAAATACCACACCACTTTTAATCTCGTTGGCGATCGTTGTTATCACAAAGCCATTTTCGACAGACAACAGTCGCGAGTCGAATCTCGAGCATGTTGAGCAAGGACTAGTATGGATACGAACTGTCAGGGTAAAAAAAAATTGGATTGTGTATGGAATATATATAGCGCACGAAAAAACAGTGTCCCAAGTAGGAAGGATATCTCTTGAAAATGAAACCAAAGACTGCGAAAAGGCAACGCGAAAAGAGCTTGGGGGAATGGGCAGAGCGTATCGTGTTGTACGTTTGCGCATGTGCAACTGACAAAAATCGTCCTGGTTGTCAGTCATTGCCCTCCCAATATTGTGAAAGGGAAAACGCCCAAAGCAGCAAAATAAAAAAAGATAGCATCCTGTAGCTACTTGACCCAAGACAAAGGAAATAGCAGAGTGGAAAAAAAAAGTGTTGCTCCCAAAGATGAATTTTCCCAGATGGCCGTACCAGAGCAGCCCCGGCCCACAATGTAGTATGAAAGGAAATGGGTAAAATAAGAGGATGACATAGAAAAGAAGAAAATGAAAAAAGGGAGAAAAGGAAATGCGAGCCCAAACGGTCGCTTCCTGTCCCGTAAATAAGAGATGGCCACTGGGGAGATCAATAAGAAGAAATGAAGAAATGGAGAAAAAGAACAAAAGAAGAGACGAAGAAGAAAATAATGGTAGAGGGTCGTCCGGGTTGTGTCGTCGGATGCCGTCATGATGGTTTGGCTTATAAGTGCCAGCCAGATATCTCTGTATGAGGAAGTAAAGGCGTGTAGAGATGTGATTGGTAGTGACGTGAGATGGCAGCGTGTCATGGTTGTGAGTGATGCTGTGTATGCGTCGTATTCGCATGATGGTACATCGTTCATTATGTTCGGTGACCGTGGTCGTAGCTTTGAATGATGTGAATGCTGCGACTGTTCTCTGTGAACATCGTGGTCGATCTCTTCTGGCTGGTCGTCGCCGTGGAGGGGAAGAGAGGCAGAGGAGGGTGGTTGTCACCACCCCCGCCCGCCGTCTCATTGGTTACTCCTCCTCCAGGTGCTCATTGTCAATCGGAGACGGGCGTGGCCTCGACGAGGCAGTCTGGGCACCGCACGTGGACGCAGTTGGCGCACTGCATCTGTGTCACGGCCGCCATGCCATCCAGGCCGCAGATGTGCTGGTTTGTTAGGACGACTTCGGAAACAAAGGAAAAAAACAAACGCAACGAAACGAAAAGAGCCGAAAAGAAACAAACCCCGTCCAAAAGGGAAGACTCACGCATTGCCACAAGTAGACGCTCATGACTTTTGTCTTTTGGCCCTTGCTGGCCGACGTGTGGTGGTGGGCGTGGGCGTGGGCGTGGTCGTGGGAAGGCTGGTAAGAAACAAGGAGGGTGCCATGTTAGTCACAAGGTGGTTCACGCGGGCCGTTTTTTGTGTTGTCGTGCTCGTCTGGTCACGGCGCACAACGCCGTGAACTCGTCCAACCAAAGGAAATCACGAACCGCGACATGTGCCTTGTTTTCAACGTACCATTGTGAGAGGTTTGCGGTTTCGCTGCTGCGAATGAGAGACAACAAAAGGATGGCGAGAGAACGGAGAGCAAGAAACCACAGCCAGTGCAGTTTGTCGCCCGACGAAATGATGTGAAGGAAGAGAAAATGCAAAAATGAAACAAGGCGAAAGGGCGAAGCGAAAAGAGTCGGGACGCGAAATAAAATGGGAATGGATATGGCGGTAGGAATACGAGATTGTGCCTCCGTTTTTCTTGATTATTCTGGTGTTGTTGTCATCAAACTGGTCTGGGCGCGCCGAGATAGTGAGAGACGCCTTTTGCGGAGAGTCGTGGTCGGGGGGCCTAGAAGATGGCCGGCTTGCCTAGAAGCGAAAGCGCCTTTTTTTTTTCTATTCGTTTTGTTCGTTTTATTCTGTTTCGCTTTGGTCTGGATTCCCTTCGGCCTTTGATTGTGCAGGGCTGTGGAATGCGATGCGAGTGGACGGCAGCTTGGGAGAATGGGGGGCGATGGTTGTCGATCTGCCATGCAAGGTAGCCAGGCAAGTCAGGCAAAATGGAAGACAGGTGCCGGTGTTGTGGTGATCACGGTCGATTTCTCCCTTTGGTGTAAGTGGAAGTGGAAGTATGTTGCAGGCGGTGGAGTGACGAGGTTGAACGGAGCAAGTTGAGATGTAAGAAGACGGAAGAAGGGAACAAGTAACAGAGAAAAAGAAAGAAGAAAAAGACTAAAGGAAGAAAAGAGAAAAGAAGAAAGAGGAAAGAAGAAAGAAGAATAGAAGAAAAGGATGTTGGACAGGCTCCCGAGACAGTTTGCCTGGGCAGCAACAGGGCAGTCGAGGGTTGATAGCTAAAGTCAAAAAGGAAGAAAGGGAGAAAGGGACAACAGTAAGCTCGTACAGCCTACGGAGAAGCCGGTTCACTTGTGGCTTGCCAAAGCGGCCACGCGGCGTGCCTTTTAATGGCCCTTTTTTCGATGGTCCGGGGCCTTGGAGGTTCTTGGGGTGGTCTTTGATGGTCGTTGGTGGTCTTGGGCGGTCTGGGCAAAAAGGGCGGATACAGGGGGGTGTGGCTCGTTCCTGATCGCCCTTATATTTCTGAGATCTGCTTCCTGTGGCCCACTTCTGGACTTTGGGCGATTGTGTCGATCCCTGCTCTTTTCGTTTTTTTTTTTTTTTTTTTTTTTTTTTTTTTAAATTCTTTTGCTGCTGCGACGGTTGCCTGTACTTTTTGTTGTGTCCAGGGTGTCTAGGGGTATCTAGGACAAGGTACCTAGCTCGGTTTCGTTCTAGATTTTGGCGTGGCCGCTCTCTCGGCGTTGTTGTTCCTCTCGCTGGTCACGGTGGTCGGCGGAGTTGTAAAGTACGCACCGATCAGGGCGATGGTTCAGTTCGACGTTTGAGGAAGCTGAGGAGTCAGAGACAAATTGTGGCCGTCGTTGCGGTACCGGAAAGCTTGCGTTTTTCGTGTGGGTCTTATAAACGAGAGAAAAGCTGCAAAAGAATGCAAAAGGCTGTAAATGACTGTAAAGGATTGAAGAAACAGTTGTTTGTCGGGCGAGGCACCAAAAGAAGAGACAAAACACGAATGACTATATGAAGGTGACACGACTACAGGGTGTATTGGGGCGGAGGATGAGACTTTTGTAGTTGCTGGCCTTGGGAGAAATAAAAATAAAAAATAAATAAAAATAAAAGTGATGATTTTCGGGCGTATGTTTGCAACGTCCGTGCCGGATGTGTAAATGAAGACAGTAACGCGGCCGCGAAGATTGAGGAAATAATATCACCCTAGAAAATACAGACAATTCTCAATATGCCAGCGTCATAGACAAACGGGGGTGTGACAACTTCACAACTTGGAAAATTCGAGAAGGGCGGACGAGCAGCAGAAGGCACAGAAAGTGGAAGTGGAACGGGGCGGAAAACACGCCTCAGGGTGCGTGAGCTGCAAATCAATGCGCAGGGGGGTGTGCCAGTCCAATGTTTAAACGGTGGGTATTGGGCAGAGGTGGAGTAAGCTGCGTGGAGATGGGTGGCTGCGGGCGATCCGGTGCGGTAAAGGTGAAACGGCTGACGAAGAAGATGAAGACGAAGAGAAAGAATAAAGATGAAAAAGATATGAGCAAGAAAAAAAGGAGTGAACAAAAAAGAAAAGGGAAGCGAGCTGGACCCTTTAAGTCGTGGATAGGTAAGGAGGTCTGTTTGTGTTGTCTTCCGAGACTTACCAAGAGCTCATTGCCGTTCCCGGCCCTCTGCATATCTCGTAGGACAAGGTCCATGTCATCTTGCCTGGGCGGCATAGACACCACATCAAAAGTACAGACACATATGTACTCCGTAGACACTACGCTTGCAAATACATGCGGGCACAAGCTAGGGGACATGGATGGTGAGGCAATCGGAAGGGGTGGAAGTGAAGGACCAGAGGTTGGATGGAGGGGCATGGGTATGGCATGGGGCTGGATTAGAATTCAAGATGATGGGCCGAGGCACAGGAGGGATCATGAGAAGATAAAATACATCTTGACATAAAAAATAATAATAAAATACGGTGAGCCATTTTGGGCGTGGCTCTGAACATGGGACAAAGGAAGCGGAGAAAGAAACGGACGGAATAAACAGATGTACCTATATGGCAGACGTACGACATGTTTCTTGACAGGTTGAGAGGAGGGAGTGAAGGGAAGTCCGAGAGAGGAACGCTATATTTCACATAAGACTTCAAAGAACGAGATCTGTGGTCTGGTCCGACCCGCGCGTCCACGGTGATGTGATTCTGCCATCTATTGACTCGATGTGCAGTCTGGACTGTTTGTTGTCTGGACTGTTGTCTGGACTCTTGTCTGTTACTTTGCCTAATACTTGTGGCTAACAAACACAGCTGCACGGCCGGTTCTAGAATTGCCGATCACCACGCAACCCGACACCACCAGCGTTCCAAGCGTATCTCAGCGAGCAAGCGACCCAGCGACCCAGGCATGTCTCCAGTGATGTACAGTGATTGCTAGGCTAGACTTCTAGAAAGTGGGTATACACAACGTGGAACTGGAAAGGATGCAAGGACAAGGATGTACGTGGACGGTTGGATTCGTGCAAGGTTTGGGCAGAAAAAGCGAGCAAAAAAAAAAAAAAAAAAAAGGGGGGGGGGGGGGGGCAGCATCAACAGACATCGACATGGGCCTGTGTCTGTGATATTGAAGGGGAGTCTGGGTCTGGATGCCGACAGGGACAGGATGACGAGCAGATGGCAGGCCTGTCCCTGTCCGTGGCTGCCTGGGCATCATTGTCAAAAAATTTTTTTTTTTTTTTTTGGCAGTGATTCAATACGCGTTCGCATCCGGAGAATGTAAGAAAAAAATAGACGACATCAACACCAGGCCATTCCGCGTAATGCGCAGACAGGGGATGAGAAAGAGGACAGGGGGGAGGGGACAAGGGGGCAGATGCCGACAGAGTGTGACGCTTTTCGTCTTTATGCCCAACGAACAAAACAATGGCAATCGTGAGGGCATTTGGTGTGTTTGCGACGTACAATGGAGAACGACCAGACGGCCGAGATTCAGACTGCAGAAGAGAGAAAGGAAAGAAAGAAAGAAGAAGATGTCTCCAAATAGAATGTAACCCTCTGCCAAGCACTGGACTATCGTGGCCCTGTTTTTGTCGTTGTCTGTGGTGGCCGTTGTCCCCTTTCGGCCTTGTCCGACGCCGTCGACGACTCAATTACGACATGCATACGGCGTACTTGCGGCGTACTTGCGGCGTACTTACAGCGTACTTACAGCGTACTTGGTGTTCACCGTCACGATAAAGAAACATCCGCACCTGCATCCGTGCCACGATGTTCGACAGCTGGCCCACCCACACCTCCCTTCCCGTTGCGCTTGGCCTGCCATCCGGGCCCAGGCTGGCATCTGGGGGCCGACCATAGATTGACTAGATGGACTATAATAATGAGAGACGGAGGAAGAAAACGAACAGAAAATAGAACGAAGCACACGGGATGCTCTGCGGCGTGCGGTTCGATGACGATTACATGGGCCAAGGAAAGTAGCCGCGACAAGTGTTTTAGCGTCTATGTATGGTATCTTACAGCTTGGATATGTCGGCGAGTGTATTATCGTACTGTCAACATCACGACTCCGTACTCTGTGAGTAGATGCGCCCGGCCGGTTTCGGTTCCGTGGTCCTGTCCTTTGTGTTCGCACCTCGTGTCTTTGTTTTCTTGCCTCTTACTTTCATCGTCAGCCTCTCCTCTCCTGGCCGGTATTTGGGTGGCCGGCCGCGCCGTGTTTTCATCTCATTTGTGTTTTGACAACAGAGTCGTAAGAATTCAGCCGTAAGAGTATCGAGAGCATCTCCCGCTCGTCGCTCTCTGTACATCCCTTTCTACTTTATGCCCGTCTTATCTCCCTACGAGATACCACCACTGGATCCTTCCAACCCGCGGCAACCGCAGCCCCCAATCCTACTTCAGCAGCCGCGTTTGCTTCTTTTGCTTCTTTTGCTTTCGACAACGACGTACGACATACACGCAGCTTTGACGAACGCAACCCTCTGTGCACCCCCGCTGCATCCACGCTGCCGCTGCCACGCCACGAGCGCACACGGCATGGAAGGGGAAGGCGAGGTCATGCGCCCTGCAGGCTTATGCTGTGTGATGTCACACACTTGGCCTCTCTGGCCTCTCTGGTCTCTCTGGTCTCTCTGGTCTCTCTCGTCTCTCTGGTCCTTGAAACATATCTTGATATCGCTCATCTCCATTGGCTCTCTGTCGCCGTTGTACGATTTGACACTTTGCTTTGTCCGCGCGTGTCTTCTTCCGTCGACAAGGCGACCTTTTTTTTCCTGCCAAGTTTACCATACAATATCGCTCCCAATCCCGACCCCATCCCGGCGCAGTGGCAAATCCACAATAGCTACGTGAGCTCGGCGAGCCAGGCCATGCTCTTTGAAGTTGTGACTGTCCAATACTCCGTATCGCCTCCCCCTTTCGTTTTTGCCTCTGTTTCGTTTGCTGTTCGTCCCAGGGCCTGGTACGCCGCCGTTTCATCCTGTCCTCTAGCAGGCTCTAAGACGCTAACGCTTCGCCGCCTCGCTTGTAATGTAAATGCAGGTTTACTGGCCCATCTACAGCGAAGCAGCCGTTGTTTGACAGGGCAGAATAATGTCGAAAGTACTCCGAACTGCACTCTCAGCATCCCTCTGCCCTCGACATCAACTGGTAAACGGCGGACGATCCACCTAACCACCTAACCCACCGCGCCACCGTCTTCGCTTCCAAGATTCCCGCCCATCCGACTTGCAAAAGAAACAAAAGTCACTCCATTTCCACGACCCAAAACTCCACTCTTCAGCGACGATTGAAACAAGGACCGGGACAGATGTACCCTGGGTTTTTTTTTTTTTTTTTTTAAAAAAAAAAATTGGATGCTGGGGCGTGGGCAACAAATAGTCGTTCGACAAAAAAAAGTCTTCTTAAAACTAACAAGCCCGGTACCTTTTGATTTTTTCTTCCCCCAGGATCCGCAGAGGCCTGATCATGTACAGAGCTATGGCTCTCTCTCAACAACAAAATCTCCGAAATGAGTCGTGTTACACGATGTCGACGTTAGTGTTTCAAGAGAAGAAAAGACATTTCTACTGTGCTTTTGTAGTGACGAGCGTAATGAGACCAACGCGTCCCCTCGGTGAAGATGCCCAACATGTCGCCGGCGATGCATAAACCAACGGGCTGTTCAGAAAAAAGGACCGTAGGCAAGCCCCATCAGCCTGGTGGTGCACGAAGTCTAGATGTCTTTGGCCCGAAAACGGCAAACTTCCTTTCCATTCAAAAGCTGGAGAGGATCGTTCGATCTGGGCAACATCATCAAATCCAAACGATGTCCCTTTAGATCTCCAACTCAGCGGACCCAGAGGAACCCGGTAAACGACCCAGCAAACCCGTAGCGAGACTAAGACAGATGACCAAACAAAAATCGGACTGGGGATTGTCTCTTTGAAACAATCTAACGGCGATCGGCATGGAGGTGTTTCCTGCCTGCCGGACCGCGGCTGCTGGGCAAACAACGGACCGCGTATGACAACCACGCAAAAGTACTCCGTAATCCTGTGAGAAAATAGTTTGTGCTCGGACGTGAGTACGTGGACAACAGCACACTCGCAACGCACTCGCAACTAAGGGGCCAAGAAAAGAAGAGCCGGAAGGATGCGCGCCATGGCGCAGCCACTGTGCGCTGCATTGCTCCAAATGAGTACAAGTACAATGCATCGTAAGATTTTTTTTTTTATTTTTTTATATTTGTTAGCCAAGCCTGCCTTGGCTTGATTCCTTCTGACGAAACAACCATGGCCCACAAGCAGCGATGGCCTTCGTTCTGCAACGGCATGTAGATATCAGAGTTGCATCCCCATATACCGCAGACGTGAGAGCATAAACATGCTTTGCGGCGTAATCCGTCGTACATGTGCATACTGCAAACTGCATATTCCATACAGGCTACGTATGCACGCAGATAAAAACAGAAATACAGCAGAAAGCAACAGGACGGGCACAGCAGCATACGGCTGTCTCGGAAACATGTTGACAGAAGCAGTCCATCTTCATCAGGGCGAGACATATCTGGTCCATGGAGTCTCCACGGAAGTGTACGCAACACTCCGCCTCTCTGCCTCTCTCTGTTTTTGCGGAATCAAGTGGTTGGCGTGCCATACTGTGGACAAGGAAGGAGAGTCATGTGAATGGATGCTCCTATGAGTTTCTACATCTTGGCCCGCACCCTTCGCTAGTTTGGGCCCTGTGCTATGGTCCTGGGCCGTTTTGTCTGGGTCATCCTTGAGTGCAAGGCGTGGACCATTAGAGCAAAAGTGTAATATGGTGTGCGGTAGTTTGCAGGGTATGTACTTTATCCTTTCTTTTCTTCTTCTTTTTCTCTTCTGCCTTTCTCGCAAACGAATTTATATCTTGTCAGTTTTCCTGGGTTGGTAAAAAACGAACGTTTCACAATCAAATTAATCACGCAGACAATAGACATGTGTAAACATTTACTCGCATCTCTCAGAAAATGGGACAAAGGGGGAAGAAACAGCTCCTACCGTGCTATCACGGAGTAACCATTCTGCTCCTTCTCCTTTGCTCCCTTCCTCCGATCGGAATTTACAATTGTAGACCGTGGATGGCATCCGCAGAAATCCCCACTGCGGCTGTGCACGACGCCCGACTGAACAAAGAATCCCCACAGCGCAAAGGATAAACAGGCCCATAACCGCACTGGGCCAATAAAGAAAAGTGCATAGAGCAAAAGAAAACTGCCCACAGCAATCCACAAACAGTACATGGTGTGCTGTTCATGTCCAGACAAAAAAAAAACCTGGAGAGGTTTGCGTGATATAGCTTGTTTCGATGCAGGTCGTCGAGACTCGGCAGACGTACGCTACAAAACTGGACGATGTACGAAATACACCGTAATTACGTCGTACGTATGCCAGGACGCCTATGCAACTTCTACACGCCCCTTGTCCATCCGAAAAGCATGCTGCTTTGAGGTTGCAGCACGCCTTTACTTGAAATTCCTCTGTACGACAAAAACGTCGTACTTACGGTTGCCTTTTTCGCCGTGGCATGCCCCCGTTGGGCTTGAGGAACGTACTCCACGTACACGCCGAGTTTACGGGGCTGTGCAAAAGCAGAAACCTCAAACGAGTCGGACATGCTGTCCGAATCGATTTTGATAGCGGTTCCGACGCGGCCTTGTGGCTGATAAGGCTGTCTGACAGCAGTCGGTCATCGTGGTCAAAACCACAGCAGCTGAAGGATTTCCTTGATTTCTTGATGTCGAGGTTCCATTTCGGCATGATTTGACTTTGGATGTGGAAGGGGGAGAGGATTTTTCAGTAGCTGATTTGTCGTTGGGATCACCACTGCAACCCTATAGAGTCGGATTGTTTGCCAGGATGAGCTTGTCGTATGTTTTTGCACATTTCCTTCGTTCCGGCTCCAAGGCAAGCTGATTCTTAAAATAGCTTGACCCCAAGAGATATTACAAACAAATCTCTATCAACAACACACAACATGATCTCTCTAAAACGTCTCTTCGCGTTGAGTTACATCGACGTCTGCATCTGCACAGCCGCCGCCACAAAATCATGAATATGGAATTTTCTTGAACTTTCCCTTTTTTTTTTTTGGTTTTTTTGGCCGCGCCGCTTCCGTGAGATCAGCAAAATACGAACCAGCCCGTGCGGAAGTGCCCGTCATGAAGATCATCCTAACGAGTTGAATACGAAGTTGACAAAGTGTCGGGTGCAACATAGTTCAGACGATTCTATTTGGGTGATTTTATTTTATGAAACAAACTAAAAATAAATGTTGATTGTTATGAAGTTATCTTACTCCCGGGCGAGAAGTTGAAAACATGAAAGCATAGGAAATACGACGGTAAAATATAAAATGCGGAAGTCAAGGTAATAACATGCTTGTAATCAATGGAGACGAAAATAAGTTACAAACTGGAGCAAAAATAAAATAGGAAAGCACCGCAAAATTAGATGGAAAATTATGAAATAAATATAACTTAAAAAAAACGTATTGGTAAGTGTTGAGCAACACTCGGATTGCATTTATCGTGACAGGTCGTTAAATAGAAAGACAATATGGCAAGGAATCACGAGAAATAGACAGCTTCAACAAAGACTGCGCTAATAGCACGAGGATAACAATTCTGTCTGGACTGAAAGGGGGAATGATGCCTGAAAAGAAGCTAATGGAAACGTACGTAACAAAATGTGGATATGAAAACGTGGTGAGTAAAACAAGACAAGACTTGGAAAATTAATAAGAGCGCAGCAAGTCGCTTGACTCAGTCTGTCGTAAAGGCATATGTCGGTGTGGCACTCTCCGCCTCCGTGCCCTTCTTGTGACAGTCTTCGTCGCCCGATCCGGGTTCATCTTCTCCGTCTTCTGCTTTCGACTCCGCGAAACCCGCCGTTGCGTCAAGTTCGACTTCTTCGTTGCGGGGGAACCGGTCGGTGTACTCGTAATGCTCGTCGATTAGGCCGTTTTGGTAAGGCTGACGAAGGAGAAAACAAACATGTTAGCAAGCTCCTCATCAAGATTTGTGGTCTCATAAACTTACATTCGGCATCATTGTTCCAGCGAGAGAAAACTCGGCCATAGCAGAAAAACCGTTCATGGCACTGTTGCTCATCATCGATTGCCGGCTGGATGAGCCAAAGGTGTTCGAAAAGCTCTGGGCAACGTCGTCCGTGATATACGGAACGTAGCCATAGGCACCGTCGCCATCGTCATGCAGCCCGGTGCCCATTGTCCTGTCGGACCTGCCAGACCTTGACGTGCCTTCTAGGCGAGCCACAAGCTCTCTCGCGGACACCCGGCGACTCGGGTCTTGGATCGCCATGTCACGGATATTTTGAAACATCTCATGCTGGGCAATCCCCGTGATCTTAACACGCAGCTCGAAGCCGTTGTCAGCTGAATATGTCCGGAATCCGTCGAAGTTGTAGATCCATACAATCGTGACAAAGAGTGACCATATGTCTGCTGTACATGATTGCAATTGACGATCGTAGACCTCCGGGGCCATGAACACCGGTGTACCAGCAAATGTCCGTGCCTGGGCCGACTCGTTGGACAGATTGAAATCAGCAAGTTGGAAGTGGTAGTAGGGTGTGACGCCATCTTCCTGCATGCGAGTCTCGTATAAGATATTTGCGTGCTTGATATCGCGGTGGACCATCTTGTATTTGGCCATGAACTTGAGTGCCTTTGCCATCTGATAGAGAACCTGCTCTGCAATTTGGGCGTCGGACAGCGCACGGTCTGCTTCTTCAATAAGAGTATAGACAGACCCCTCTCGTAGAGGCATGAAAATCTCAATCCACCGATACTGTTCTTTGTCGTAGACGACGTCTAGAATGGGAAGGATATGGTCCTGGTGAGCCGGGTTACGTTAGCTCTGTCCGTCTGGGCGAAGAACGCGACATGTGCTGAAATAGCTTTGTGACGGGAGGATGTTGTGGAAAAGCGGCAACTTACGTGTTTCTTTGCATTGTTGGAGGACAGCTTGAGCATGTTGTTGATTTCGCGAATTGCCATGACGTGTCCCCTCCCTTCGAGATTGTAGAATCGTTTCACAGCCATGGCGTGTCCACTGTGGATGTTTACTGCCTTGCGGACGAGTCCGAAGCCGCCCATCCCCAGAACCTGGCCCTGGATGTAGCGTGCTTTGGTTGTATCGAACGACTCGGGGCCGAACTGGTTCGGGTGTTGTGTTAAAAAATTCCTCACGGGTTCGTCACCGTCCCAAACCAATTTAAACTTGTAGTATTTTCGATTCCCGATGGCAATGTTCCGGTTGAACCGTCTCGTAACGACGACTGAGTTCATGGCCTGCGACATAGGAACACTGAAGTCCGCATCCTGATCGTAGGCAAGGGTAGTTCGGGTTGAGGACTCGTCGTTGAGGATGACGGCACCGGTCGACGAGTTGCACCGGAAGTAGCAATGGCGTCGTTGAATGCCTGCGCCATAGTGGTCTGGAAGTGTGATTGTGCAATTTGATCGACCGAGGGTAATCCTGTCGTTGACCAAACCGGTAAAATCCAGGTGTAGCGCAGGTTCTCCATCTTTCTCGTCCACATACGCAGCGTTGTTTGGATCGTTGATGACCTTTTGAGCGTTATGGTTGTCTGGCACGAGAAAGAACGATGGTCCGGTACCCGCGGGCGGAAGAAAATCCATATCGATCTGGAGCTGTGGGGTGTGACAGGATCTTCTCGGCCAGCCGAAACAAAACGGTAAGAACGACGAGGTGTCAAAAGGTGCTGCTCTGTTGTCTTAGGCAACGTCGTGCATTGCAGCTTGTGAGCAGAATGTCCACTCGGACGTGGGACTATCTGGGATGAAGTCCAAGGTTGATGAAGCAACCAGGCTGTAATCCGAATGTCTTTGGCTATACACTTTCGACCAAATAAAGACCGGGGTGTAAAGCCGACTCTCTAGGAACGAGAGGCGTAACCAAACACGATGCGAATTTGGTGCACGCTGACTACCTTTGTCCAGAACCAGTTCGTCTGGATTCGGGATAGTTTCACAGGCAGTTGTAATAAGCCGAAACGTGTGCAAAGAATGGAAATAAGAACTCGCAAGATATGGTGGGCTTGATGCTGTCACTCCAAATCACAAAAGATGCTAAAGTAGAGGGAACAGTATGACTAGGCGGGAGAGCAAGCAGCGGGTTGGGGGATATGAGACAAGGTTCTTGGCCTGCAAATGCACACGCGATATCATAAAATTATCAATAGCAATGGAAAGGCAACTTCTAAGCACGTCTGAAAGAAGTACGATTAGAGAAGGAAGGGAAAGAAAGTGCGATGACGGCGACCGTAAGAGGGATTTTAGGTTTCACAACGTAGAGGGCAGACCAAAGGGGGGAATAGCGGACAGAAAGAGGGGGCAGTGATTAAAGGCACGGAATGAAATGGGCAGGAGGATGCAACGAAGCGTGCGGCTCATTGCTTCTTGCTCGGTGGTGGTGGTGGTGGTGGTGGTGGTGGTGTTGGCATCAGCTGTTATTGGTGGCATCAATCATAATGACGGGCAGCAGATGTTCATAGGCACAACCCGGGACATGTGACTTGAGCATCTTCTTCCCACCCTTCTACTGGGTATATATTGTCACCCAATAATCTTTGCCAAAATGGTACAGACATATGTACCGCAAAGGAGGACCTTTTTCGGATTCAGTGTGAATGTCCAGCGATACGTCTGCCGCTTGGCAAAACGACAGCACGGCAGCGCGACCCATGCACGACTTGCGGCGTAATTACACGAGAGGCGCCATTTCGGACCGCCAAAAAGGTTGCTTCGATCTTGTATGGCTGGCTGTCGTGGCCTCACTCCCAGTCTTAGCTGCCTTGCTGTCGTCTGCAGATCAGCAGCCTGCAGAAAGCAAATGCGCGCCGACGTGGTCATTTGTGGGTGGGGTGGGATCCGAGAGAAGGCTGAGATTTCTGCTCACGTTAATGGTCAAACCTCATTTTCCTCTGGATTTCGTCGAGATTCATGTTGGAGAAACCCGTGAAATGATCAACCATACTGTCAAATCATGGAAACGTTGAACATACCGCAAAGCGAGGGCGTGGGAGGCTAGGGCTGTGACCTCGTCTGGCCAATTGTGACTCAACAGGTCGATAGCAGACGGCCCTGGGCAGCATGCAATTCACACGTCGTGTATAGTTGAAAGGCGATATTGTTTTGAGGGAAACACAAGTGTTCAAAGATAGAGAGGGGGCTGTTGTGCGAACGCGTTTAACCGTTGGCGATAAAGAAGCGGAAGGACGTGGGAGGTTGTTTTGCTGGCAACTACGACCTACTAATTATCCTGTTCATGCGATGAGAATGGGTCGCTCTTTCTTGCTATTTGCTTCTGCATCGTCAGTTTGACCACCAAAGGCAACTGCAAAGGCAACTGCGACCGGCTGGATTCTGTTCGTGAGACTTCCCGCGGCAAGAGCGGGTACGCAAGCTCAAGTGCCGGCTCGCACCTTCCTTCTCCAGGGACTACAGTGATGTTTGCATGATATTTTGTGACCAGTTGCTGCCCGCATTTTTGGGAATGTTTTACTCTTCACTAGGCTACCATGATCTTTGAGCCGCAAATAGTCAAGCAGCCAATGATCGACGACCACTATGCATTGCGACGAATGTATGTTGTAGAGGACAGAGGTTCGTTACGACGTACTTCTGTGGGCTGCACCTTCCTCGTCTTTCATGAGATGGGTTGGACTGAGCAGGTGCCTTCATATTTTTCCGAAACATCGTCTTATGTTTGACCTGTCTGGAAAGAGCGTCCGAGTGGTCGTGGCAACAGGTGACGTGATATCGTGCCGTTAACTGGCTGGCCAGGCCCACAAAGGAGCAGTGTAGCATCCCACTATAGAGTTAGCCGTTGGCTACACCAAAACTGACGAATAGAGGACGAAAACCCGCAGGAAACCATTCAACGTTATGTAAGCCACCCGGTCCTTTTCTCTTCTCCATCCGTCTAATCGCCGACACCGAGGTTCAGCATTCGCACTTCTGACGACGGTGCGAGTTGTGGCACTGGTTTACAATTCTAAAGTAACAACGACAATCACGACAAACACGTCAATAACGACGGCGACGCATGGGGTTCTTTGACTAATCCACTTGCTTGTGACAACACCATTTCCAAGTACGCTTCCGACGACTTTTTCCTTGGCACCACGGCAAAGATATTGCCATGCTGCCCGTCTCCCGCTTTGCGGCCATGCGCCGCAGTGCCGCCCTTTTCCGTATTCCCATCGTTTCGACTCACCGCGCACCGGCAACAATAGCCCTCCGCGCCTTCTCGTCCGCATGGGACGACCAGCCGGCCCCGCCGCGTCTGCCGCCCGAGCAGCAGGCCGAGTTTGAGAAGCTGGTGCGCCAGGCGCAGGAGTCGGCGGCGGCTGCGTCGCTGGCGGATGCGGTCGCCGCGGCCAACGCCATGGCGGAGGAAGAGGCGGCGGCTGCGGCGGCGGCTGCTGCTGCGGAAGCGGGCGAGACACAGGCCGAGGCTTCAGCGGCCTCAGCGGCGGCGGCGAAGCCCACCACCGAAACACCGGCATCGGCACTCAACGGCAACCCGATCGAGGGCGTGTGGCGCGGCGCGGCTCCCGAGTTTGACGGCGACCGGAACCCCAAGACGGGCGAGGTGGGCGGCCCGAAGAACGAGCCGTTGCGGTGGGGCAGTTCGGGCGACTGGAGCTTCAACGGGCGGGTGACAGACTTTTAGGGGGCACCGGTGGCGGATGTGACATGCAAAAATGACTGTACGATAGGATTTACATAGAATGGACATGTCACTTCAACAGCAACCGACAAGACGGAGATAAAACATGGAGCTGTAATTTGAGACATTGAAACACTGTAGACGAAAGGTTACGTGTGTGGAGAGGATGTGGTTATACGCAATAGACAAACCATGCAACAGGAAATCTTTCGCTTTTGGAACTAAATAACGAATTTACAAGGAGTAACGCACGAGGAGAAAATGAGAACACAAGAAATTATTAAGACAAGGTACACGAAATACTCAAATCGCACACACCACAGAACCGTCTCGTGTCCACGAGAAAAATCGCCGTTTAAAAGACACAGCGAACAAAGAATAACAAAATCAGACAAGCACGCGGCTCAAGTGAGGATCGTCCCCGTGAATTCCAACGTCTTGAGGTATAGGAACTTCTCCTAGTCGTCCATCCCAGCATCCGTCATTGTTGCGTCAGGGTCCTCGGCAGCGGCCACAGCATCGCCTGCTGCTGCGTCTGTGCCCGTCGCTGCTGTGCCATCGCTGTCAGTAGCAGCCTTGGCAGGGGGTTCCTTGTCTGCAGACGTCGTATCCGACGGCTTGGCGTCGTCGCCCTTTGGTGCAGCCAAGTCCGCAGTCGACACGGCATCCTTTGTCTCGCCCGATACCTCCACATCCTTCCCGGCCGCGACACGTTCCTTGTCGCCATTCGTCTGAGCAACCGCGGCTGCGGTCTCGCCACGCTCGGTCGATCCAGGACGGTTCTCCTTGTCACCGTCGCCGGCCGCCGCTTTGCGCGGTGGCGGACGCCACCACTGGGCGTCACTGGCACCGGTACCGGTACCGGCACCGGCACCGGCGTGGGCTTCGTGGCCCGCAGGCGCGCCGCCGCCAAACCCAAAGCCCAGCTTGATGCCCTCGCTCTGCGACGACGACAGATCCACCTCCCGCATTGCCTGCCGCATGCGCTCGCGCCGTGCTTTGCCGCGCAGGCGGCTCTGTGCGCCCGCACCGTTGACCACCCAGCGGATCTTGAGCACCTGGAAGCTCATGCCGTCGTGCGGCTGGTGTTGCGGCTCGTGCGGCGGGCCGCCCCACTCGCGGCTGCGGATGCCGAAGCGGGTGGTGGCGCCGTATTTGAGGAGGGCGGGCAGCACGAGGAGAGTCACGTGCAGGTCGCGACCGGGTGGGATGTCCATGGGCCCGGTCTTGAGCGGCGCGGTCAGCAGATCGGGCAGGGGCTGGTTGCGCGCCTGCTCCAGGGCGGCCGCGGCGGCGGCCCGCTGTTTGCGGCTCGTCGTCTCTTTCGCTGTGCTGCCGCCGGAGCCGCCAGCCAGCGCGTCGGCCTGCTCGGCGAGGCCCAGCATGTCGACGTCGACGTCGTCGGACCACTCGCCGCGGATCCAGCCGCCGTGGATGCAGGCGGCCACGACATCCGAGTCGTCCGTGTAGATGTCAGTGCCCCAGAGGGCGCGACGGTGGGTGATTTCTTCGCGGGCGGCGGACTCCAGGAACAGCTTGTTGACCTTGACCGTCAAGATGCTGTTGGCCTTGTCCTTGATCATATCGATGGGCAGCGGGCGCGGTGTGGTCGAGTACGGGTAGCGCGGCGGACGGCCGGTGAGAGGATCGCACTTGCGTGCGGCTTTGAGCTTGGGCTCGTACAGGACGTCGCCGAGGTAGTTGCGCGGCTGGTCGGCCACACTGTCGACGACCGCCTGCGAGAGAACGATCTGCTTCGGTTTGACAACAGCAGGCGCCGCCTGGATGGGCGCAAACGTACCATTGGGTGGCTTGGTCGGGGACAAGTGCGGAGCATGCTGCGGGTATTGCGGCGGCGATGTCTGAAGAGGTTGCTGGAATGCAGGCCGGGGCACGGCTTGAGGGATCTGGGCTGCGTTGTAGTCGCGAGAAGGGCCGGCCACGGTGGCAGGAAGAGGGACAGGCGTCGCACCCTTGCCATTCTTTAGGACGGACAAAGCGGCCGACGGAGAAATGGTCTGGTCAGGAGGATGATGGTGGTGGTGGTGAGGGTTATGGTGACTAGAAATACGAAGGCAAGGTTAGTCAACATAAGCCAATGTGAGAGACTACACAGGCAACAGAAGAGGGTTAGACACGTACTGATGATGGTGGTGGGCCGTTTTTGTGCGTTTGGTTTTGCTAGCGGGCGTGCCACGACCGCTGCCATCGTCCTCGACACCGGCAAGCTTGGCCGGGTCGTCTTTTGCGACCTTGCGACGCTTGCCCTTGGCTGGTTTGGTCGGCGCGTCGGCCGCCGCGTCATGGGCTGCGCCGTCCGCACTGGTGGGACCGCCGTTGCCGTTGGAGAAGGGCAAGGTGGCGCCCGACGTGATGGGGCTGCTGAGGCCCATGCCAACGCCGTTTCCAATGCCAACGTACATGCGGCCAAACTCGCTCTTAATGGAGGGCTCGCCGGCAGGGCCGTGAATTTGTGATTGGGCGCCTTGGACTGCCCGCGGCAGCGGGGACACGCGACCGCGGCGGTTCATCTCCTGGATGGCCAGTAGGTTCCGCGGTGGGTGGTGTGCGGCCTCGTCTGCAGACCGTTGGCGAGGCGGGGCTGTGTCGTATCCAGGGGGAGGAGGGGGAGGCGGTGGACCGCCATTCCCACCAGCACCACGGGCACTATACGCAACCGAAGGCGGCGGCGGTGCGTCATCGATTGGTCGAGGCCGCGGCGGTACGGAGAAGCGCGGAGGAGCCTGTTGTTGTTGTTGTTGTTGTTGTTGTTGTTGTTGTTGTTGTTGTTGTTGCTGTTGTTGCTGCTGCTGCGGCTGCACAGGTCCCTGCTGGTGCTGGTGCTGTGGCGGAGGCGGCTGGGGTCCTCCTTGCGGACCTGGCGGGTGGCCAAGGCCGATGCGGTTTCGATCAGGCGACTCGTATGGCGACGGACCACCCGAGGGATGGTGCGAAGGAGGAAGGGATGTCGGAGGGTAGCGGTCTTGGCCCGGTGGCTGCGGTCCGTGAGGAGGGTACTGTGATGGTGGAGGAGGCGGTGGTGGTGGCTGGCTGTGACTGGGCCCGGCCGAGGGTGGGTACTCGCCTGGTCGGCCATGCTCGTACGGCCGGCCTTGTTGATCGTACGGTGGGCGCCAGGAGGCTTGGCCACCGCGCGGATCGCGAGGGTCGCCTCGGGGGTCGCCACGGGGATCACGCGGGTCACGTGGATCGCGAGCATCGCGAGCATCGCGGGGGTCGCGCAGGTCGCGTGGATCGTGTGAGGGTTCGCGAGCATCTTGCGGACGGCCAAACAGAGGAAGGCCAGGGCCTCCTTGCTGCGGGTGCCTCTGCATGTTGTAGTCGGGCCCGAGCGCACCGGGGGGTGGACGGAGTCCACCTGGATCCGATCCGCCGGTATTGGCCCGGTCTCGTCGCTCGCGGTCGCGAAACTCCATCTCCCGCGCCTGGCGTTCACGCTGCTCCCATTCCCGCTCCCTCTCGCGCTCCCGCTCGCGTTCGCGTTCTCTCTCGGACAAATAAGGTAGCGTGTGTTGCGGCGGGTGTTGCGGGTGCTGGTCTTCGTACTTGTACATGCGGCCGCGCTGGTCAGGGCTGTAGTCCGGCAGAGGTGGACCGCGGTGTTCGTCGCGGCGGCCGTATATGGTGTCGGCGTGCGGCAGAGGCGGACCCCCGTGCTGCTGCTGCGGCTGCTGCTGCTCACCAGGAGGCGGCGGGCCGCGCGGATAGGCCTTGGGCTGGCTGTTGGGGCGCGGTATGCTGGCAGCCATCCGCGACTGCTGATCGCTGGGGGGCGGCGGGCCGCGCTGGGGATGCGCATAGGACTGGGGGGTGCCGTAGCGCTGCATTTCGGGCGTTGTCACGTACATGCCGCCTTGCTGGGGCGAGGCGGCGATGGGGCCTCTCGCGTCTCGAGGATCGCGTCCGTCCCGCGGATCGCGCGCGTCGTAGGACCGCTGGTGGTCAGGAGGCGTCTGCGGACGGCGGTAGGGGCTGTAGTCGTTGGCTGCCGAGCGCATGCGTGGCGAGGCGTGAATGCTCGACGCGTAGGCAGAACCAGGTCCGCTTCCGGGGGGGGCTGCGGACGAGGGCTGTTGCGGTGGTGGCGGGCCATACGGTGGTGGCCCTGACGGCTCACGCGCGTGGCCCATGGACGGGCCGCCCAGCATAGACGATATCGACATGGAGCTGCCCGAGCTGCCGGTGCGCGGCAGTGACGAGAGGGAGGGCAGTTCGCGCACAGACGGAAATGCCGAGGAGGACGACCCGACGCGTGGCGGAGGCAGTGTATATGGCGAGTGATGGCCCGGCGGCGGTGGAGGCCCGCCAGGACCACCAGGACCGCCAGGACTACCGTTGTTGCTGCCGCTGCCCTGCAGCGGCGGGGGCGGCGAGGCAGAGTGTGGCGGCATCGCGCGACTTAGCGATGGGGCACTGGGGTTGCGGGCGTGGTTGGCGACGGAATGGGGAGGAGGGTTGTTGGAGCTGGGACTGGCCACGTCGGGCCCGGCCGGGTGCGATGTGTACGCAGAGCGCGACTGCGCGTAGAAGGAGGAGTCGGAAGGCCCTCGTCGATGGGCGCTGGGTTGTGGTTGATGATGTTGTGAGTGTTGTGAATGTTGTGGGTGAGGCGGTTGATGCGGGTGCGGCTGGTGCTGGCCCTTGGGATCGCCGTACGCGGCGGATGACGGCGCCGATGGAGAGCGCGAGTCAGGCGGTGGGTATGCTGCGCGGCCGTATTGTGGTGACGGATCGTTTCGCGGCGGAAAGGGATGCTGGGAATGCGAGGATGAAGATGTTGTCGACAACGGTGGCGGTGGTGGCGCTGGAGGCGGTGGCTGTCGGGAGTCCATGGCGCCGCCTCGGCTAACGGGGTAGCTGGAACTTGGATTTGTTCCTCGCTGTGTTTTAGTTCTTAGCCTCGAGAAACTACTAGGGCGATGATCGGGTGTCGCAAAGCTCAGCTCCCTTGGGCTGTGTTTTGGTAGCTGGCGCTTGGTGTTTTGGGTAGGTTTTTTTTTTTTGTGCTTGCAACTCTGTTCGGCCCAGAGCATGCGTCTCACATTCGTCGAATGAGCGCGCACTCCACTCTTAACCGCGTTTTGTGATAAGCAAGGGGCAGGCTGAGTCGATTACATTAGGTGTCGAAAGGGTGTCGAAAAGGGGTAGCGCTGGCGAGCGCGTGTGTCTCGGCGGTGAAACAAGGAAGGCGCAACCCAGGTCGTCGGGGAAGGAGTCGTGTCGAGAGGAGGTTGCGAGGGAGGAGGTGTCGATGCAAGAGGAAGGAGAAAGCGACCAGACAGTCGAGGTCGTAAAAAAAGAGGAAACAAATAGAAGGAATGGGAAGGAGCAACTGGTTGGACTAGCGAAAAAGCCTGGACGGCAAGAATGGAGAAAGCGGGAAGAGCTGGACCAGATCAGATCAGGGCCACACTGCTCTTGCCGGCTTTTTGGAGAACCGCCCGGGAAGGTCGCAATACCTCGCAGGTGTTGACAGGAGCTCCAGGGGTGCGGCTGGTGTCTGACGCAGGGCAGGGCACGTTGGAAAGTGAAAAAGATGGGGAAAAGCCAAAGTCCGAAAATTTTGGATGGAGCACTGACCAACAGATGCACCAGCCGCTAATAGCGGTTAGTCGAGTGGTGGCAAGGGAAAAAATGGAGGAGCTAAAACAGAAGGCAGAGGGCCACGCAGGGAAGGCGCGAATGAGTGTCACCAGACGCACACCTTGAAAACGAAATATGTCGGACAGAAGCCGGAGAGCAAAATGACGCAGCTCAGGATAAACACGGTCACTGGGAGCGGGTGCGCGAAGACGCGACGCTGTCGTAGGGGAAATATATTGCGCTCGAGCAATCTAATCCGAGATGAATATGCCCACTCAACATGGAGCCACGGTAGATGAGGCGACGACGGGGAAAGGGCAAGAGAGTGGCAGAAAAAGAAGGTTCGGCAAGGGCGAATGGTAGGCGAGCTGACGCAGGGGCCCGAGCTGGACGGCAAGGGAGCCAGGGCTGTTTGACTGTTTTTGGCCGTTTTGGCAGTTTGGGGAACGGCAGAGCTGATCGACGACGAGGCGCAAACGACACAGGATGATAGTCACGACGAGATTGACTACCAGTCACAATGCGAGAGGGAATCTGCTCAGTTGGAATAGGTTGATAGGTTGGAATAGCCCAAGATGCAACCGGTAGTCAGCAGAGGAAAGAGACAGACGAAAAAGCTCAGATGGCACCTGCTTGCCTCGCCGGCCACCAGATCGGACGGAGCTAGCATATGAAGCAATCGATGAATCTGGCAAGTGCAGAAGGCAAAAACGCCCGCTCTTGACCTTGCGACAACGCACACAAGGTCCAGCCCTCCTTCCCCTTTCAGTTTTTCTTTATTAGATATTTACGACACATGTGGCGCATCGAGGTGAGGAGAAGGAGGAGACTGATGGCGAAGAGGAGAAAAGAGGAGACGGTGGCAGCACCAATGTGGAGAAACTCGGTCGCCTGCAGAAGGCGCAACCGTGCGGACGAGTATGTCGTACTTGCACTAATGCTTTTGCAGTAATGCTTGCTTCAGGCTGTATCTGCCATGGCGCTTTCCGTGAGCAACAAACAGGAAATTAGGCGCAAGTCAGGCGAGTTTGCATGCAGAAAGCGTTCGTCGTACAACAACGAAACGGGCGATGCAGATGCCTTGTCGCGAATCGGATGACACTGAGCGACATTGGGTCCCTGACGCACGTGCTTACTGGACAGACACGCTGGTCGCAGGTCGCGTGGAGAGAGGTAACTGGAAATGTGGGTCTCCAAAATCGAGCAGCCAAAAGCGGTGTTAGCATACGGGAGAACTGTGGACGGGGAAGAGGTGGCGCTAGGGGACGTCGATTAGCGACAGGCACACTGTCCATATCGGCCCGCCGTGTCTAGCGACACTGAGCCCTTGGAATGTGCACGAGGCAGTCCTCGGTGCTCACTCCTACAGAATTATTAGTCGACCTGTTTCCAGTGTCGATGTTCAGGTCATGTAGGACAATATCACGGCCATATACATCGAATAACATTACCTCCATAACGAGAAATCGCACCAGACGATCACACCTCGTCAATCCTCCGGCCACCGTCGATTCGGTTACACCGACAGCCTTACTCCGTACTGCCACGAGGCTGGCAACGGTGGCAGGGTTGCACGGGGGCGTTGTGCAATCTGGTAGTGATTCGTCGCGTCACTTTCTAAGAACTTGCAGAGAGGTGCCCATCAGGTCTTCCCCTCCGACGCTGAATCGTGGCACAAGCAAGATGCGATCCTGACATACGGACGTTCTTGACAAGCAAACAAAATAAACCAACACCCCAGAGGAATGTCAGCTTCTTGTCCGTAAACGTTATGATCAGCGTGCGAGGAGCATGCTAGCAACGCAAATGGGCCGGGGCTGCTCTGCCTAAACTCGTATTGCCGGCCAGCTTCACTGTCGGGCTTCCCAGGTGCTCAGTCGGCGCTGGTTTGGTCTCCGATTATGCATGAATCGGGTTCCCTACCCATGTTCTTCCGTACACCGTATGCCGTACTTATCCTAAAGTTTGATAAACGGAAACAACCTGCAAACAAAGCGGCCCTTTCCATACCATTCCTGAACTGACTATCAACGTTCGTTAACCATGTCGCTTTCGAGATGCAACGGCGGTCAGTTTTGCAGGCAGGGAAGCAATCATGGTTTTCTCTCATCTCATGCCATTTGGCCGTCTGTTATGTCTTGTCAGCATGTCGATATCGGCAGTCAAGATCTGTCCGTGTCTGGCCACGCATGTTCGGCGACCAAATCCAGTAAGGCCGACGGCGAAATCTCGTCGCTGACGTCTCCTAATAACGGAGACTGGCAATACCCACCAAAAGCCCTCGACAGTTTAGACAGGCCGGTTCGGAGCCGATAGCGTCTCTTGTTGTCTGCCATGCCTGTTTCTACGCCAAGCTATAGTTTCCATTGTTGCACCTGTCAGTGTCATCGGGAGTGTTTCTCTAGGAAAATACGATGGCAGATCTATGCTACTGCAGATAAACGAACCCCAGTCCCCAGCAAGTATTTTCAAGTCAAGAACACACGTGTTTAATGAACAGTCGCGTGCCATATGTGCGGCTTGGCTGGACCCGTTTCGGCGGACATATGTCTTGTTCGCTGCAACGCAATCGGTGCCTCGTCGGCTTGAGTATCGGCTCTTGGCAGGTAGAAAAGAAAAGAAGAAGAAAAAAACGTCTGTACGATGTACTCGAAAATCATCCACCCTCGTTTGCTTGCCCAGTGGCGGAGAACGGGGTATTGTCCTCCTCCTTAAGAGAATGCTTACACCGGTCATCGGTCATACAAGCCAGGCAACCCCAGCCCAGGGGCCCTGCAACCACACCTCACAGGGCATGGCAAAGGACATGGCCGGACCCAGTCCGGCAATGACGGCATCGCATTCCCAGGCGCACGGGTGGCGGAAGCAACGACGCGGCAGCGCACAAGCGCTAGATGGACGGGGATCAGCAGTACCACAGAGCAACTGGTAGAAGTTTGGCTTTTTTTTTTCTTACTTTTTTCTGACTCGCCTTCGACCCGCTCACGGTCAATCCCGCATCGTCTTGATCGTCGACTGGAAGAAGAGCTGTCGGCAGTTCTCCGTTCGGAGTTTCGCCGTGGGAAGACTACACCAGTTCTTTCTTTTTGTATCATTCATTCTTTTCGTTCTTTATTTTTTTCCTTTTAACTTGTTCATTCGTTTCGTCTCACTCAACCTGTACCCTAGTACGAACTTCTACTATTATTCAAGTCTTGCTCGATACTTTGAACGTTCCATTGTCCTTTACTTTATTTTGCGAAACTCAACAGACCAGGTTGCCTTGGCGGTGTCCACGGCTCCGGATATCGACCGTAATTGCGACACTCTCTTGTTCATTTGGACATATGGACGCCCGCCGGACCTGAAACTGGCCGGACGCACACCGTTGCATCACAGCTTCCGCAAATTTACTAGCAATTTCTGAATAATACGACCTCCCTCCCACCATGGCCATCGGCGGTACCAAGATGACGCGGCAGCAGTCCGCCGCTGAAAAGGCGTTGTACGACCAGACCGACCTGCTGCCGAAAAAGAAGCTTGTCATTGTCTTTGCGACACTCGCCCTGACGCTGCTGATCACGTTCATCGACCAGAACGGCATCAGCGTCACCCTCCCGACCATTGCCCGCGACCTCGACGCCCAAAATACCATTTCCTGGGCCGGCACTGCGTCTCTGATCGCCAACACCACCTTCCAGATGCTCTACGGCCGGCTGTCCGACATTTTTGGCCGCAAGCGCGTGTACCTGGCCGCCGTCGGCTGCCTGGCGCTTGCCGACTTGCTGTGCGGTCTCTCGCGCAACGGACCCATGTTGTATGTGTTTCGGGGTGTGGCCGGCATCGGCGGCGGCGGTGTGACGAACCTCAGCATGATTATCGTGTCGGACGTTGTGTCCCTCGAGCAGCGCGGCTTCTACCAGGGCATCATTGGTGCGTGCGTCGGCCTCGGCAACCTGGCGGGCCCGTTCCTGGCGGCCGGCCTCACGGCCCGCACGACGTGGCGCGCCTTTTTTTACCTGCTGGCGCCGCTGGGCGTGGTCGTCGGATGCGTGGCCGCGTACATGCTGCCGTCCAACCCACCCCACGGCGGCCTGCGCGAGAACGCGCGCAAGATTGACTATTGGGGCCTGCTGTCGGCGTCGGCGGCCGTGATCCTCGTGCTGATCCCCGTGAGCGGCGGCGGCTCGTACTTCCGGTGGGACTCACCCATGGTGATCAGCATGTTGGTGATTGGGGCGTTGTTGTTTGTGTTTTTCATTGTCGTGGAGCTGCGCATCGCTCAGCTGCCCATGATGCCAAGTATGTTCCCCGACAAAGGCCCTTACCAAGGCAACGGCTAACGTGTCCAGTGCAAATCTTCAAGAGCCATGTCATCACGGTGCTTATGGTCCAGAGCTTTCTGCTGGGCACCGTGTACCAGATCTCTCTCTACTACCTGCCGCTGTTTCTCCAAAACGCCCGCGGCTACACCATCATCGAATCGGCCGCGTTCGTGTCCGCCATGGTCCTCGTGCAGTCGTCGTGCTCCATCCTGTCGGGCCAGTACCTGTCGCGCATAAAACGCTATGGCGAGGTCATCTGGTGCGGCTTCGCCTGCTGGACCCTGTACGTTGTCCTACTCCCCGTCCCTGTCCAATGCCAACGTGCTTTGCTGCCCATACTAACGTACCTGCAGCGGTGCCGGCCTCATGCTCCTCAACACACGCACCACCAGCGTCGCCGCCATCGTCGTGCCGCTCATGCTGGTGGGCGCCGGCCTCGGCATGACCCTCCAACCCACGCTCGTCGCCCTCCAAGCCCACACCACCAAGGCCCGCCGCGCCGTCATCATCTCGGTGCGCAACTTCTTTCGCGCCACCGGCGGCGCCGTCGGTCTGGCCGTGGCCGCCGCCGTCCTGCAGGCGGCCCTGCGGGCGCACCTGCCCGCCGAGTACGCCTATCTGGCCAACAATGCCTTTTACCTGCCCACCAGCTTTCCGAGCACAGCCGCGCGGGAGGCCGTCCTGGACGCCTACATGGCCGCCAGCCATGCCGTCTTCCTGCTGCAGGTGCCCCTGATCGGCATCTGTCTGCTGGTGTGCGTCTTTGTCAAAGACGAAGGTCTGGAGCCGACGGACGTGCGCGAGGCCAAGAAGAAGGCGGCGCAAGAAGGCATGGCAGGGAGCGACGCCCACGGTGGAGTGGTCCCGGTGCTGCCGGCCGCGGCGGCCAGAGATGGCTGTGCACATGCCGATCTCGAAGCCAACGAGGTCGACTCGGACAATACGCCGCAGTCCGGCGACGACAGCGATCAGGCTGCTGGCCACAATCGACCAGACAGCGAGAAGGGAAGCCCGCACGACGGGCCAGGACAACATCCAGGATCTTTGGGCGACACGTCGTGAGGCTGTTTCGTCTCCATCGCCCACGTTTCCGCCTGTTTCATTTCATTTCCTTTCCTTTCCAAAAAGAACATAGCTGTAAAACCGTATTACGCACAGAGAGTGTCCATGTAGAGCGTCTTAATAAAAGTACAATTATCTTTCGTAAGAGGAGATGTGGACAGAGGAGAGATACAGAAAAAAACGCCGAAACCAAAGGAAACATAAAAGATACATGTACATGAGATTGTCTGGCGTAGTGTAACGAGGCGAAGGCCGCGGTGGTTGTTTGGCCAGTGGTCTCGACCGCCTTACAGCTGGATCCGGCCCCGCGAAAAGACGAGCGACAACCACCCCAGAATCAGGCACAGCCCGCCCACGGGCGTCACGGGCCCCAAAGCCTTGAAGCGCTCCGGATCGAGCACCAGCGCATAGATGCTGCCGCTGAACAGGGTCATGCCCGTCGCGAAAAGCGTCGAGGCCACCGGGTGGCCCCGCGCCGCCAGCATCGCCGCAGAGTGCGCCAGCTGGTAGTGCGCCGCCGTCGACCACGTTGCCAGCTTGGCCGGGTCGCTGACGCGGTTCTTGAGCCCGTGCGCGCCAAACGCGCCAAACGCGACGGCCGTGGCGCCGTACAGGGCGCCAACACGCCAGAAGAACATGCTGGCCACGGCGACGCGGTGGAGGTGCTGCTGCTGTTGGCGCTGTTGAAGACGCGAGGGGCCGCCGGGCGCAGGTTCGGAGTGCACAGAGATGAGGAGCGGCGTTTCTTCGTCCCTGGTGTTGACGTTGTGAACGACGACGGACATGGAGGGCGTGAGGGCCTTGTAGGACGTTGTGTGCCTTTTTTGTTTTGTCTCTGTGGAACGGAAAACTTCGTCAAAGGACAATATCATGAATGGTGCTCGGCGCTCGGAAGGCAGTTCTCGGAAGCTCGATCCGCCCCGCTTGTTGTCCACTTTCGACGCTAAACCGCCGATTTGTTTCGGTTACGGCACTCGCTTTGCTGCATATTGGCTTAAGGCGTAGATGAACGACAAACGTCGCAAATGCACGACAACAACGATATCCATATTTGACTTTGTTAGCGCATTGTGACCTATATAGACTACATGCCTTCGTAACTGCTACGTCGTACAACCGACATCCGTCATAAGCACGCATTCTGCACGTAATTTGCGCGGCCACGTCGGCCGGCCTTTCGCGTCGCTTGATTCAGCAACCAAGGCGAGAGACTACGCACAGTGTCGCGACAGACTTGTCCGGTCCAACTGTACAAGCATTGTGAGAGACTGGAACTCTTCGACAATGTTGGAAGGTTTTCATGCTCATCGACGTTTGTCGTGCTTGACAGTTATGAAACAGGCCATATCCGTATTGTCTTGAAGATACTACGATACAATTTTAAGAAGTGCTACTAAAAAGAGCAACCCCTGTAACCCAGCATCTTTCGTTTGAATATGTGTCGACAGATGCAACAGAAATGCTCAAAAATGGGACATTGGCAGCAAGCAGATGGACATGTATGATACGAACTGCTAAGGTGTCGTTGGCAGCAGCACGTCAGGCACCCGCCTCTACGCCTTGTGCCAGAACGATGTACACCGTCTTTTGTTTATCACGGCTACGGGGCAGCGCATCGACTGCTGCCAACATCCGCTCTCCGATATGAGACGATGATGGCTGATACGATACGGAGATTCTGCAGTCGACAAGCTGTGAAACTATGCAGTCTGCAGCAAACGGACGTACAGACGGTAAAGCCTGCTCTCCGCACAAAGTCCGTCGTCAACCGCAGACTAAGGCATCAGGGGGCTGCATTCCCATGTCAGGCACATTTTCTCGCACACACATAATTACGTTGTAAGAAGCAGTCGTCCGCTGCAGGACGATTCGGCATTGTCGTCATGTCGGCTCGGGGAACCAGGTGAGGACACCCCGGCAAGGATCGCCGATGGAGTCTATCTGGTCAAGTTCGTCAGTATGTCTCGGTGACAATACGAAGAGACCAGGGCGCGAGGTGGACGAGGAAATGACCGAAAAATAAATGACATGAGACACGAAGCATAAGTGCACAGTTTGGGCAGCGATCTTCAGTGCGTATTTGGGCATCAACTGCGCTCATCTGGACGGCGGATCTAGCCTCGAATAGTGTAAGTAGCCGTGACAGCAGCACCGGTTGGGCAGGGTTGGGGTGGTGTCATTGCGTGGTGGGTGTGCACAGTAGGCAAAGCGTGACCTGAAACTTACTTACACGGCCCTGTCGGTCGTGTCGGTCCCCCTGAGATGCAGGCCTAGAGGCGCAGGATGCAACCCGTGGCAGGTACTCGTGTGCTGTGTTTGGGGGATCTGAAAAAAAAAAAAAAAAAACGAAAGAAAGAAAGAAAGCGAGGGAAAAGCGCGGAAAAAGGGACACACATCACCACCAGCCAGCCAGTAAAGCCGGATGGGGCGGACAGCAGTCTGTGCTGCTCCTCCAGTCAGTGGACAAGCCGCCAAGTGTCGCCTTACTTTCGCTGGCACAGTCTGGGCCAACCATTTCCAAATCTCCACTTTTTCACTTGCACAACGCTGCCGTTCCTGTTCCTGGCGGGCCTCGCAGTCCTGTATGCGCTCCTTCCTGTCTTCTGCACTTGTGTCGTCGCCTCAAAATCTTGATTGGCTCTAATTTGATGCGGGACAGCCGCAGCGCCCGTTGGCTCCTTCCCTGGCAAGCCTGGGACACCTCCAGACCTCGAACTGCAAAAATCAAAAGACGCACCCACTGTGTCGGCTGACTTCGTGTTGTCCTGTCCCGTAATTACAGAAGAGGCCTAGCCTCACTCGGCCACCTAAATTGGTGGAACTGGCTCAGCGCTAGGAGCCTTTAGCAGAGCGGCCCGCTCGAGTCCACCCATATGTCCTTCAACAGCCGTTGACAGTCGAGATGTCCTTCCAGAGAGTCAGCCAGTCGCGACTTCCTCCTGACTTAATGTCTCAGCCTCTCGACATCACCAGCAAGAACGATGCACGAGACTCAGGCTGGCAACTTGCTCTTTCTTGAAGAGGAAATGTCTGTTGGTTGATGTGTTTTGTTGGGGACCTTTCCCCAAAACATCGCTCGTAATGACAAACCTCCAAACATATTCTCTCAAAATGACTTTCGGAATCGCAGACACACTATCTCGTCCGCAACTCTTCGACCCTCTCATCTCATCACACCTCGACACCCACTGTGGGGGACCAACGCCGGCAGCATTAGTGCATGTCTCGGATTCGGCCATCTCATTCAGAGCTATCATCAGCTCTGTTGCCTGGCTGATTGTCTCCTTTTCCGGTCTGTGATGGCAGGCCTGGACAACTCCATGCCGCACTCTGCAGGACAATACAACGCCCACTCGCGGCTCACTCCTCCATTCTTGGACGGCTCACTGCCGATCATTGCCTCCCGTCACAAACCTGACAAACTTTCAATTCAGAGAAGAAGAAAAAGGAAACACAAAAAGAAGAAGCCTACCCTGGAACGGGTCTCGGCGCCGCAATTTGTGCCTGGATGCGTACTGGGCAGGTCTCTGGAGTGCTACAGTGTCCATACCCTCCTCCTTTGACATATGACGCTGTGGCCCGCCTTGCATGCAAAAGTACGACATGCTGACTCTGTTCGAAATACACGAGCACGAAGGCGAGAGTGCTTCCGCAAACCACGGTGCATGATCTTCGACTGACCGTAAGATACCGCTGTGCTGTGCTCGCACCGTTGGACAATTTGGGAACAGAACTGCTAACGCTTGCCCCTGTTGACGATCTTCGCGATACTGCCTGGCAGCTTTACGCCGCATAAACACTAACAGCCCATGTGTGAGATATGTTGAATATTAGAGATCAGCAGTCCTAGAATAGCCAGCCTCTCTCGCCGCGTCTACTTCGCAGTCAGAGTCGCAGAGCAAGTTTGTATACTCGCGAACCCCCCCCCCCCCCCCAACAAAACAGAGAACGCAGTGTGCCCTATACAAGCCGCTCGCTGTGGCATTACTTTTGCACCACGAAGAATGAAGAGACCTAAAAGACCTCAGAGACACCAGATGTACGCAACAAAACTACATCATAAACTGTTCTTTGGTGGAGACGCCTTCATGATATCGTCAAATGATATGCGAGCCAAGGCGACATGCCTCTTTTCCTTCGGCCTCCGTCCCCCTGTCGTCGGGCAAACAGTTTGAGGCAGAAAGGGCAGCGCATGCGAGTGGTGACATGCTGCAACCTCTACGCCTTCAGCAGCACCTGGACCACCTCACATCCTCGCACCCACCCTTACGCGACCAGATATGCCCTGCAAACTGGCAATATTGTGACCCCTGCAATCCTCAAATCGGGATGCGAACCCACACACCGGCTTGACTAGCGGCCTTCCTTTGCATTTCCCAATTAGAGGATGAGGATGGCATTTTCTTTGTCGACTGCGGAGAGCAGGAAGTTTCAAAAGGGGAGAATGGCCTGGCCATCCACAAAACGTCAGGCCAGACAAAGGCAGCATGCGGCTCAGCCAAACGAAGTCCCATTCTGCCCACCCGCTCATGTTTGCACATCGTTTCTGTCCCTTCACAACTCGCATGCCACGCAGGCACACATATTTACAACATACATACATGCACGGCTAGTTTCTTCTTCTCCGCTATGCTTCCTCTTCCACCCAAATGTTTCCTTCTCGTCTTCCTTTCCACTTCTGCTACTTCTTCTGATCACTGATCTCCCTACATCTTCCCCCCACATATGCACACACACAAGCGTGTGATACTGACCTTCTCATTCTAAATTTGCTTTTTAGCGTGCCTGCCCTCGTCTTCGATTCCGAATATTTATTTGGTCTCTGCCCCGTCTTTTCTGAACAGCTCGAATGTGCCACCGCATCCACATAAACAACCCTGCCCAAATCCAAACTACTACTTTTCCGATCGATCCTTTTCCATATCTAGACTGAGTCTTGCCGGCTTTGTCGCCTCGTTCCATCCTCTCGTTTTTCATTCTCAACTCCGCTCTAGCATTACCAACCACTCATTCAGAACTGCCTCGTCATTTCTCGCCTCATTCATCCTTAATACACCAACCACACGCTGAACAGCACGTCAATCTTTTCGTCTTCATTCCTTTTCACAGCCATATCATGGCCAGCCGGAATAGCAGTCAAAATTTTCATGGACTCACGGCTGGCGTTCTGACACCTACCCTGACTGAGGTATGGCGCACAATCTCTAGCCGTTCTGCCATGGATCTGTCTGACAGAAAATAGGACTTTACTTGTGACGATGCGGTTGCACAACCGCCGCCGTTAAAGCGGTCTAAAACGTCTCGGCCTGTTCATCACTTGCAGTCGCCTGCCTCCGTCGACATGGCCCCCTCTTTGAGCTCGCCCTATGCCGTCGTAGCAAATATGGGTTCGCAGCCCAATGCCTTGGCCCGAAGACACGTCTCGCAGCCTCATATGCTGTCCTATATGTCAAGTCCAGGAGGCACCCATGACTTCGCCCATATGGGCTTCGACGGTATTGGCATGGAGCCAGCACACTACCTGCGCTCCAGGGGCATCTATGAAGACCCGGGGCAGCTCCCCATTTCGACCAGCGAGAAAATGCAATCTATCCCAGCCAGCCTTCTTCAAACGGATTTTAGCACCATGAACCACGCCACAGCTCTGCACTCTCTCCCGTCCAGTTGTGGGTCTCTCACGGAAGACACGACCTTTGACACTGCCATGAGCGGGCAGCAAAGCGATCGCTACAGTGACAATATCTCGGCTCCTATTCAGATGGCCCACGCTGACTCCCAAGGCTCGTTCCTGGACCCATTTGGCGGCGCCACTGGATCTTCCCTTGCCATGAGCTACAGCAAGAGTGTGGGAACGGACGGCTCTCTGGCAAAGTCATACTTTGTCAGCGATGACGATGTCCGCGGCATTGGTTCTAGATATTTCTCTGCGGGCCAAGCGAGCCACGGCTTGGAAACGTCTCCTGGCCCCACCTACTCGCCGGAGGCTGCACAGGCGATGGAAAGAAGCGACACTCTCAACAGCTACTCGTCTCTGGGCCTGAACCCTGCTGATACGAGCACCTTTGCGTTCTCGGACTACACCGACCCCCAACACTTTTCTGCGGACATGGAGCGGTCGGTCTCTGGTACCAGCGCCAGGTCCAACACGTCTCTTCGTATGCGCGCCAAATCATCTCTGCGCCGGCAGCTGGACAACGCCAGCAAGATCCAAATCCAGCCAAAGATGGCCGCGCTCACGAGGCCTGTTGTGTCCTCTCGCCACACAGCCTCCGACCCCGTCACGGAGACTGCCAGCGGAACCAATGCAAAGGTAGAAATCACCAAAGCCAAGCGCGAGCGGCCCAAGTCAAAGAAGCTCTTTTGTGACCTTTGCACTCTGTGCCCGGAAGGGTTCAGGGGCGATCACGAGCTCCGGCGGCACAAGCTTTCGAAACACTCGACCACCGTGAAGAAGTGGCGTTGCCGTGACCCGCACATGGACGGTATCGAGTCGTCCATCACAGCCATCCGGCCGCTGAGTGACTGCAAACACTGCAAGGAGGGCAAGGCTTACGGTATTTACTACAACGCGGCCGCCCACCTCCGTCGCACGCACTTCAAGCAGAAGACGTCGCGCAAGCGTTCCAGTGCTGAATCAGCCATGGACAGCAGCGCCAACAACCCAGACCCAGACGGTGGTGGAGACTGGCCTCCGATGAACGATCTGAAAAAATGGATGGTAGAAATAACCATCACCGGAGACCAGGTCACCTCTGTGACCGAGGCAGGCGATGCGGATGAGGAAGAAGAAGACTCCTTCAATGCAGTCCAGGATCTGCAGGCTAGCGAGGACGTCATTGGAAATATGGCCGCCTCGATTGGCACTGACCTGGGCGACATCCCGAACTACACGTACTTCGGCATGGGCATGGGCTTCGCGTTCCCACAGGATGCAGTCACGGCCTTGGCCGTAGCCGCCGGTGGAGACGCAGCTGGTCTCAAAAATGTTCACTCGGCCGAACTCCAGGCTGAAATGCCGAGACTCGACCAGTCGGCAATGTACACACAGGCCGGTGGTCTCGTGTCGTCAGCACACTTCCTCGAATCGCAGTCCAACCCAAGCTACCTGCTCCGCGAGATGTCGGGTCTCGAATCGTCCGGGTTTGTGAGCAGTCCCTCGGGTACCACCATCACCCAGGGAACTGCACACCCGTTCATGTCTGAGCAGCATCAACTTGACGCGACGGCGTTTGGCTATTCCCAGCAGTATGCTCCCAGCGACCTGCTCGAGTTCGACTATGTGCCTCTCGGTGGTTCGATCTAAGAGTCTCGCACTTTTTAAACCTTTTTCGTCAATTTTCATTTTTTTCTTCTTTTTTTTTGGCTGACAATTTTCCCAGTGGGAGGCGGCTTTTTTGTTTTCCTTTGAACAGGTTTTTGTTTCTTCCATGATCATTTGTTCCTTTCCTACTCCAAAAAAGAAAAACCAAACGGCAAGACCAACCAAAAAAAAGCCTCACAACAAATCATTTCATTCTGGATTGTGCATGATGACAGTCATCTGCGAAACTATCCATATCCCCCGCATACCAACCGACCATCCTGAAACGGATCATCAACTAAGTCGTGTGGAGATCTTTTCTTTCTTTTCGTTTCTTTTCTCTTCATGCCTGTTTTATTGACGACCCTTGACGATTTTTTTGATATTTTTCTATATCTCGTTGCTTCCTTATTCTGTTGCTTTTGCCATGGTTTGATGTCTGTTTTGTTCTCTGTTCACTGTCTGCTGTTTTCTGTTTTCTGCTTTCTGTTTCCTGTTTCTTGGACCTTCTTGTCCAGACCCTCACGTCATCGGGTTCAGATGTGTGGGTTACGTTTTCCTTACCTCGTCTTGGTCGACGTTTATTTCCAGAGTTAGCTTCGGATGGACTATGAACGTACATCCGAACATGACCAGGAGACGACCAACGTTTTTATTCGGGCCCAAGTTCTTCCCACTACCTTGTATCTTTTAACCTTTTTATATCACAGGAACACACCTCAGCATGACGTTTTGCAGACAAAACGGGCTGACGAGGTGGGTGGCCTTGCATGTTGTATTTCGTCTTGGGGTAACTAGGGATTTTTACCGCAAGAAGAGAGGCAAGCAGCAACAAGCCGGGAAAGAAACGTTCCGGAAGCTATTGTTCCCAAACCCGAGTTTATTCAAAGAGGGTACGAGGAGAGGGGAGTCATATGGTGCTTTGCTTTATTTAACTGCTTTATCACCTTGAGCAAGGTGTTGGGTTATCAACGGCAAGACGAGTTTCAGCGGGCGACGAGACCGACTCGCAATTGCGTCTCGGGCGCAGTGGCTCTAGTGGACTTTTACTTTTATTAATCTGTTTTGTTATCTTGCTTTTTTTTAATTTTGTTTGGTTTTTACACGTGTAACGACTTTCGTGTTCTCACTTTGGCGCTTGTTGACTTTCATGGGCGTCTCGTCGAAGGCGACAGAACAACGGGCATTTGGGCTTGGAAGAGAAGTTGGTCTCTCTTTCATGATGTTCCAGAATGGCGTTCCTTACTACTTGGCCTTGGAGACAAGTATATCATGATTTAATTGTTTTAATTACTTTACGCTAATTTTATTTCACTTCCGTGTATTCAATTATTCATATTACATTTTTTAGCATTTCATAATCTGATATTATTTATTTATTTATTTTGAGAAAGGAATAAAGCGACACATTCATACAGACATTGTGATCGTTTCCAACACATTTTCTGTGTAGTAATAAACCTAGTAAAAAAGGTTAAACGAAGAGAAAAAACATTCACGATGTAAGTGTAAGCCGGTATCTCTGTTGTGCAACCCAGTGGAGTTTGTTTCATGTTGGGAGGTAAGAAGCTACGTCAAGTGCGACAAGGTACAACATACATTGATGGGACTCTACAGTAGTACTGCCTTCTTGCCTGGGCCCGACTTACGGAGCTGCCCCTCACCAAAAACGCAAAAGTCCACCCCGCAGTGCCAAAGAGTAAAAGCACCGCTAGCGATCAGTCAACATGGGCGAAACAGCTGTACGACAGCACGTCAGGTGGCGGAAAAAAAGTTCGGCGCAGCTGCATGTCCATTGGAAGGTGCTACGCGTGACTCACTCTCTGTACGGGCCGAGCTCTTGGGAAAATTTTAGTGCAGCTGTGCCTGTTTCGGCGGGTCCTGTCACTGGTCAATTGGCGATGGGGCATTTTGTGTTAAGAATCGTCCCATCTCCGTTTCCGGCCTCATTTTTTGGTCCTTTTTTGTTTTCCCTCTTCACCATATACCGATCACCACAACCACCATTGAGCCAGACTGCGCATCATGGCCGCGCCAGCACCGCCGGATCCGACAATTGACCTCCATTGGGGCGAGTTTCGTGGAGGTAAGCCTTCATCCCGTGCCTGGATAGCTCCGTACTCCGATGCCATCAATTTTGCCTGACACAGTGTGTTTTTCTTCACGTCTAGCTATCCACGACATCTTCGCCGCCAATGCCAACAAGTACCCCGACCGGGAGTGCGTCGTCGAGACCAAGAGCTCCCAGAGCAACGAGCGGTCTTTTACCTACCGCCAGATCAACGCGGCCGCCAACCGCTTGGCCCACCACCTGCTGGCCCACGGCTGCCAGATTGGCGATGTCGCCATGATCTACGCCTACCGCGGCGTCGACCTCGTCGTTGCCTACATGGGCGCCCTCAAGGCGGGCGCCACCGTCAGCGTCATCGACCCCCAGTACCCCGCCGAGCGCCAGAAGGTGCTGCTCGACATTGCGCGCCCACGGTTTCTGGTCTGCATCGACAAGGCCAACCGCGAGTCGGGGCCCCTGTCGGCGCCGGTTCTCGAGTTCGTCACGACGACGCTCGACCTCAAGTCGTCCATCCCAGCGCTGCAGCTGTGCGACAACGGCGAGCTGCGCGGCGGCGTGAGCGCCGACGCGGCGGATGGCGGCAGAGACGCACTGGACCCGGCGACATACAGCAGTGAAGACCCCGCCGGCGTTGATGTCGGCCCCGAGGCAGCGCCCACGCTGTCGTACACGAGCGGCTCCGAGGGCCGGCCGAAGGGCGTGCTGGGCCGCCACTTCTCGCTGACGCACTACTTCCCCTGGATGGCCGAGCGGTTCGGCCTGTCGGACCAGGACCGCTTCACGATGCTGTCGGGCATCGCCCACGACCCGATCCAGCGCGACATCTTCACGCCGCTGTTCCTCGGCGCCAAGATCATCATCCCGCCCGTCGAGGTCATTGCCTACGAGCTGCTGGCCGAGTGGATGAAGGAGAGCCGCGTGACCGTGACGCACCTGACGCCGGCCATGGGCCAGATTCTCGTCGGCGGCGCCACTGCGCGCATCGGCGCGCTGCGCAACGCCTTCTTCGTCGGCGACCAGCTGACCAAGAAGGACACCACCAAGCTGCGCAACCTGGCCAACGGCGCCAACGTCATCAACCTCTACGGCTCCACCGAGAGCCAGCGCGCCGTGTCGTACATCCGGATCCCCAGCAAGAACGAGGACCCCGACGTGCTCGACAGCCTCCCCGACATCATCCCCGTCGGCCAGGGCATGCAGAACGTGCAGCTGCTCGTTGTCGACCGCGACGACCCCAAGCGCCTCTGCGACGTTGGCGAGCAGGGCGAGCTGTTCTTGCGTGCCGGTGGCCTCGCCCGCGGCTACCTGGGCAGCGACGAGAAGACCAAGGAGCTCAACCGCTCCAAGTTTGTGGCCAACTGGTTCGTCGACCACCCCGACCCGCGCGACCGCCTCTACAAGACGGGCGACCTGGGCCGCCGCCGGCCCGACGGCAGCGTCGAGTGCACCGGCCGCATCGACTCGCAGGTCAAGATCCGCGGCTTCCGCATCGAGCTCGGCGAAATCGACGCCCACCTGTCGCAGCACCCCTACCTGCGGGAGAACGTCACCCTCGTGCGCCGCGACAAGAACGAGGAGCACACGCTCGTCACCTACTTTGTGCCCGAGACCAAGCGCTGGTTCCAGCACCTCGAGGAGCTCGAGGCCCAGGGCGGCGCCACGCGCTCGCGCACGTCGCGCGCCCAGCTCGACGTGCCGTCGCCAGACGAGTCCATTGGCCAGATGCTGCTGCGCTTCCGGTCGCTGTCCGAGGACACCAAGAAGTTCCTGGCCGGCCGTCTGCCGTCGTACGCCGTGCCCAGTCTCTTCATTCCGCTCTCCCGGATGCCGTTAAGTGAGTTCCACGCAACTCCGCCCTCTTCGTTTCGTTCTAGTACATACCCCTGACCATCTAGACCCCAACGGCAAGATCGACAAGGCCGCGTTGCCGTTCCCCGACGAGGCCGACCTCGCCTTCCTCGCCAAGCGTCGCGCGTCCTCGGTCGCCCCCAAGCTCACCGACACCCAGCAGCGCCTCGCCGCCATCTGGGCCGCGGTCATCCCCAACTGCTTTGCCCGCACGCTGCGGCCCGAGTCCAATTTCTTCGACGTCGGCGGCCACTCCATCCTCGCCCAGCAAATGTTCTTCCGCCTCACCAAAGAGTGGAAGGACATTGACGTGCCCATGCGCGCCATCTTCCAGCACCAAACCCTCGAGGCCCTGGCCGCCGAGATCGACCGTGCCCAGGACCCCATCGGCCTGCGCCTCGACGCCGTGCCCCTCGAGAACGACGCCAACGCCGAGGACGAGGCCTACGCCGTCGACGCCCGCGAGCTCGCCAACGAGCTACCTCCCAGCATTCCGGCCGCGCAAGCTACCTGGGACACCGCCGCGTCGGGTGCCCCTACCGTCTTCCTGACCGGTGCCACGGGTTTCCTGGGCTCGTACATTGTGCACGAACTGATCGAGGGCCCTACGCAGTGCAACGTCATTGCGCTCGTCCGTGCCAAGGACGCCGTCGAGGGCCTTGCCCGTCTCGAGTCGGTCCTGAAGGCGTACGACCTCTGGTCGCCTGCCTGGCTGACTGCATCGCCCACGCCGCGCGTGCAGGTTGTCGCCGGCGATTTCGCCAAGCCGCAGTTCGGCCTCGCCGACGGCGTCTGGACACAGCTCAGCAACACCGTCGACGCCGTCATCCACAACGGCGCCCAGGTCAACTGGATGCTGCCCTACTCGGTCCTGCGCCCGGCCAACGTCCTGAGCACAATGACCTGCATCCAGCTCTGTGCCACGGGCGGCAAGCCCAAGCGCCTCGCCTTTGTCAGCTCCACGTCCGCGCTCGACAACGACCACTTCGTCCAGCAGGCCGCCGGCCCCAACGGCACGCCGCTTCTCGAGACCGACGACCTGGCCGGCAGCCGCAAGGGCCTGGCCACGGGCTACGGCCAGTCCAAGTGGGCCAGCGAGTACCTGCTGCGCGAGGCCGGCCGCCGCGGTCTTGTCGGCGCCATCATCCGCTCTGGCTACATTACCGGCGACCCCGTCACCGGCACGTCCGTCACCGACGACTTCTTGGTCCGCCTCTGGAAGGGCTGTCTGCAGGTCGGCGCCCGCCCCGACATCACCAACACCCTCAATGCCGTCCCCGTCACCCAGGTCAACCGCATCGTCGTCTCCGCCACGTTCTACCTGCCGGCCGCGGCCGACGGCGTCTCCCTGGCCGTCGCCCAGGTCACCGGCCACCCGCGCCCGACGCTCAATGAGTGGATGAGCGCCCTCGAGGCCTACGGCTACACGGCGCCGCTTGTGCCCTACGCCGACTGGGCCGACAAGGTCAAGGCCTACGTCGACGACGAGGCCAACGCCACCGCCGGATCCGGCCGCGAGCACGCTCTGCTGCCGCTCTTCCACATGGTCGTCGGCGACCTGCCGGGCAACTCGCTGGCGCCCGAGCTCGACGACCGCCAGACCCAGGGCGCCCTCAAGCTCTACGACGCCGCCTCCACGCCCTCGGACAACGCCGTATCCATTGCCACCATGGGCGTCTACCTGGCCTACCTGGTGGCGGCCGGGTTCCTGCCGGTGGTGCCGGCCGGCACATCGGCGACGCCCCTGCCGCAGCTCAGCGAGGCGGCTCTGGCGAACATTGCCGCCGGCCAGCTGGGCGGCCGGTCTGCAGCCAAGTAGGCGATGGCAGGACGAAGACGAAGAAGTGTTCCGTGCACAACGAAAATAAGGCGGTCTGCATTTTCGGGTACAAAAGTTAGGGTTTACGATATGGGACTACAAAAATGGTACAATCAGGTGCAATTCAAAAAAAAAAGGCAGTGTCAAGGGTAATGTTCACACGGGAAATAAACAATACTCACGTTGTTCATAATGTCGACAATGAGCCCTTTGAGCGACGTTGAAAGACAACATGCAAACAAAGAAAGTGTACAAGATCAAAGCTCGTGCCAAAGAACAGCTCTTGAGTGCATTTTGTTTCACTGTTCGTCTCCTGCCCAATTGCAGATTTGAGACATATAAATGCATACTGCCTCTTTCGATGTGCTCCCACCTCCTTTTGCGTCGTCACTCGCAACGGTTACGCTACAAAATACCTCAGCATCGTGCCCTCGGTTGCGTCTCGACTTCACAGCAGCCAACGTCGTGACCAGACTCTCTCAACACGCCCCGTGTCAACCCCTTTACCACGGCCACCACTCGCCGCCAAAATGTGCGAACTCGTCTACGTGACCATGTACCACAGCTGCGGCCACAAGGATCGCTATATTAAGGTCTTCAACTGCCCAGAGGCAAAGGCGATCCGCATGGACTGTCCCGACCAAATCTGCCTCATGTCGATGGCGGATGAGAGGTACGACTGTGTGTGCTTCCGCTGCAAGCGGGATGAAGACGCGCTGGCGAATGCCACGCAGGACGAGGTCGTGGACGAAGCCAAGGAGTAAGGAAGTAGAATGTAGAGATTTTTGGTTATGTTTCTTTTCTTTTCTTTTTTGATGCGACACAAAAACGAAAACGAACAAAATGGTAGATCGCACCTCATCCCTTGTAGAGCATGGGATGCTTGGCGATTGAGGAACTGGTAAATAAGATGTCTGCAGTCGAACGATGACAAACGACCGCTGGTTGGTATGTTTGGCAATAAATCATCTTGTTTTATGATTGCAAGCACGCAGTTTGAGCTCCACACGTATGCAAAACTGTGACACATTGATCCCGAAACATGTTCAGGAATCCGTGAAGCCTGGTAATCTGTTATCGTTAATGATATTACGTTGTAGCAAAAGTACTCGATACAACGTCTGCCAGACTGGTTTGCATTTTTGAAAACATTGATATTGCAACGACTTGTGGTATGTACTGTACTCGGAGAATGGAGGAGAACAAATCAAAACGATTCCAACAGAATAGAATAAAGCTTTGGCTTGCGGACAATGGAAAAGCAGTGGATAGTCATCAACAAAGGGAACACCGTGAACATGTTTTCGTATTCCGAAATGAAGATGTAGTTCGTGGAATCCTCAAAAAAAAAAAAAAAAAAAAAAAAAAAAAAGAACAAAAAGGAACAAAAGCCCGGTTCGCAATGAGAGAACACTATGTTTATGTTGTTCAGTCCACGACGTTGTGCAAGTCCACTGACGTGATTTTTATAAATTAAGGTCCTGCCCGTTTGGAATTCACGTTTTGATTTAGAGGACCATCATCACTCAAACATTACACTGTCACAGACTTCGCCAACTTTCCATCGGCTTCGCCGCCCAATTTGCGCTGCACCCACCTTGACATCCTACGCAACACCTTTCCTTCCCGCTACTTAGAAAAGCCGCCATCATGTGCATCTTGACCATCACGTACTATGTCTACGAGGAGTGCGGCCATAGCACAAATGTGATGGAGCGAACTAAGGTGTGCGTGGTGCCGGGCCTGCTGCGGCCGAAGAAGAAGTGCCCACAGCAGAAATGCAAGACGGAGTCCAGCGATGTGTGGCTTCATGGTCTGTGTACGACGTGCGCGACTTGGCGCGAGGAGCCGTAGATGGCAAGCTGTTTGACTGGTTCGTAGTTATGCGGCGGAGTAAATAATGCGTCGCGAGTTTACGCGGCTGGTCCGCTTAAAAGTTGGGAATCCGTAGTAAGTTATTTCACTACAATTTTTTTTCTTTTCAATTATCTTTTCACGAAATCCATTTTACTTTGCGATGTTTCAGGTGACATATTTCAAGTAAAGCAGACTCATTTTGAATGTAAGATTTCTTAGTGAAAATGTATTTTGCTTCGCCTGTGTTCTGTAGTGGAAAACGTCGTTGTATAACGCTGCTATAATTTTGTTCTATTTTCGCCACATTGAGTTAATTGCTGTAGTAGCAAAAGGACACACAATAGAGACTATGTTACATGTGAAGCAAAACGTGGAACATTGTGAAGGAAATCGAAAACGAGGCGGGGGCATTGTCCTGTGTAGACATTGGTGTTGTGCATGCAATGAACTATGGACAAGGACTGCAGCAAAAGTTCAAGAACGACATGCGAAAAGGACTACAGAAACTACAGCGACAAAGAGATTGTGAGCCTCTCGCCAAAGGGCAAAATGAAGAAAGAATATGGGCATATGTATGATGAAACAAGGAGGATTCCGATTGAGGTAAACCCACAAAGCAACGCAATGACAATGAACGACAATGAAAGTTTCGCAACAAGTACGATAGTTTATGGCTATGCACTGGACAGTCGCTCTTGTGCCGTTGTAGTATGGCACGTTAGCCAGCATTAGACGTTGTTATAACTTGGTAGATGCATACTCTACAAACGATGAATGAAGTTGTTCACTTTGTGTCCTTGGCTCTTCTGTTCTCAAAGACGACAGAAACAACTCGATGTTGTTCACATAGAACTGTCTGTGAATCCTCGTTCATGTAATGTGGCATGAAGCGGATATAAATATAGACTCTGTCTCTTGCAGTTTTCCGATTCAATTTTAGAAGATCATCATCAACAAACACTCAACTGCCTCTTCAACAACACTTTCAGCCTCGCCCTTCCGTTTGCCACCGCGTCAACGAGTTCCTTCATCGACAGCCTCTTCAAGTCCGATCGCTCAGCTGCCTTCTGACTTGCCCATTGTCTCCATCATCCTCCAATCACCACGCCAACACTTGCCTCGCCTTCCAATATCATCGCCAATATGTGCCTTATGATCATCGTCCGCTACCACCACACGTGTGGTCACGTCACTTCGTCGAAGACCAACGCAATGTGTGAGGCGGCACTTTACACTAAGGAGGCATGCCCGGAGCTTCTGTGTCAATTTGAATACCATGACGTGGAGCGTAACCACAGGTGTCACTATGATTGCCAGGGCGAGTAAATGCGACCAGCTCTCGATGTGAGAAACGACAACGACGAGGTGAGAACCAGACCGCTGGCTCGGTCGATGACGAGGAGACAGGAAGACCGCAAGACGAGACGTTGTGCTTGTAAGTGATCACCCCTTCTCGAGTATCTCTCTTTTCGCCTTTGGATTTTTTTCCTTCCCCTCCACCCTCCCCCCCCCTTTTTTTTTTTTTTTTGCATCTTTGTTTTTCACTGTAGTTTAAAGTCCATTTACAACTCAATACTAGCTGGTTCTAGAATTTATATTCTCCCTTGCCTACCGTGAATATACTACTTCAATGCATAATAGACCCACTGCGAATTGCGGTGCAACTGTAGACTTGACGACTCGCATACTACAATATACCGGCTGAGAACGGCACGACACTCTGTCTGGTTTACAATTCAAATATGCCTGTGGAAGCGGACAAAGCTAGCATCGTAGCGCTTCTTGCGCCACGCCTGCTTCTCGCCGTCATCGCCACTGACGGTCACCCGTCCCCACTTGCTCTCAAACGTCAGCTCCAGCGTCCCGCAGCCGGGCGTCCCGAGCGGAATGCAGCTCCAGAGGGCCTTCTTCGGCTCCTCGCCGTGCACATTCTCGTCCTCGTGCCCGTCGCTAATGTCGGCGCTGCACTGTGCGTAGAATACCTGAAACGACCGCCTGTGCCTTTCCCTGTGGGAGGAGGGGGGCTTGGTGTGGTTGTAGGTCGCGGGCCGTACACAGAGGCACTGTGGGTTGTCAAAGACGGTCGTCTCGTCGACACCGACGCGGCACTGGCCCAGAGCGCGCTGGGCCCCGGTGGCGTATTCGACAAGCAGGCCGCGGTCGAAGCCGTACGTGGGGTCGCTAAAGACGGTGATGCGCGCCACGGGCTCGTCGAGCGGCGCCGTCGACAGAAAGGAGCTGTAGTCGTCGGCCCGGGTGGGCTCGCGCGTGGGGACGGCGCCAAAGGGCGGCTCCAGTGTGACGGGAGACATGGGCCGGGGAATCTCGTCGTACGCCCCTGCGACGGCCAGCAATTCGGATTCATTGATGGAAAACACCAATGAGATGGGTGCCTTGGCGGCTACGACCGTGTCGACCCGCGGCGCGCCCAGCATCGGGCCGGCCGAGACGTCGCCGGCCAGTCGGAAGCGGAAGAGGAAATTCACGTTGCAGTAGACGTATGTGTTATTGTCACGGTCATCGTTCTCCGTATCCTCTTCCTCTTCTTCCGCTTTCTCTTCTTCGTTGTCGTCATCGATCGGTGTCAGCTGTGCTTCGTTCGTTGCTTCCTTCTTTGCATTTCTCTTTGCTTCTTTCTTTGCATTTCTCGTCGCGTTTCTCTTCGCTTCTTTCTTTGCTTCTTTCTCCGCTGTGTACAGCGCTATATCCGCCATCTCTTCCTCGGCCGCGTGCAAGTGGTCGGCATTCCGCCTTGCCCCAACGGCCAGAACCCGTTCCCCGGCCGCCCGCGGAATCGGAATGTACACCCAGTTCACAGTATCGGGGTCTAACGCCAGGTGGGTGATGCGGGCCGCCGGCGTTGCCGGCGTATGTATGTGCACGGCCGCGACTTTGCTGTACTCAAACATAAGCGTGATGCCGTCACAGAGGTCGAGTGGCACTGTCTGGAACTTGGAGGTTGGGACAATGCAGGAAAACATGAAGCGGCAGTCGGCCAAGATATTGGGCGGCGTGGGTGTGTCCCAGATGTGGAGGCCCTTCATTTTCTTGGGCACCTCGAGGCGGGCCATGCCGCACTGCACCGTCAGTGGGAGTGTCAAATAAAATACATCTGCAGTACATCGTGACGCACCTTGAAGTGTATTGTGACACCTCTCACGTCAGCTTGGTCCACAATGGTGTAGGCTTCCGTGTGAGAGGGTCGAGCGTGTGTGGCAGCCGGTCGGGCCGCCAGCCGCTGGACCAACTTCAGCCCTCGGGCATCGATGGTCAGCAACACGATCGGGTGGTCGGTCGCGCTGGCGGCATGTTCCGAGTCAAAAAGGACCACAGAGCTACCCCGCTCCCAGGCAGCAACATCAGCCAGGGAAAATGACGCGAGCTGGCCGGTGTTTACGGTGAGAGGCTGATCCCGGTCAACCACTGCCGCATAACGCCAGACGTGGCTGTCGGCAGACATGCTGCGGACAATGTCGACCAGCTCGGGCGGCAGTCTCGTCAGTCCGTGAAGAAGACTCGACAAATTCGGTTCCTCACCCCCTGCCTGGCCATGTCCGGCACCGCTACTGGCTCTCGCCACTCGGTCTATGGAGATGCGCCGGTCTGCCTGGCCCGGGTCGTCCAGCCAGAGCCATGCCGCCTGTCGCCACGGCCGGCGCCAAGCAGCGGCGATCCAGAGACGGTCCAGGACGTCTTGGCTGTCGAGATCAGCATCGCCACCAACGTCGTCATCGCCGCCTCTCCCGCAGTGCTTCCGGAACATAATGCGGCAGCCCACATGCACTGTGCAGGCCTCCAGCATGACCGTGCCCTTGGTGCACGAGGAGTTGCGGCACATCATCGGCTTGTTGCTGTTGTTTTCCCCCGGCTCGTCATCGGGATCCAGTCCTGCAGTCACCTCACCGTGGAAAAATGCGTACTTGGGGTATGCAAATGGCGGCGTGCGGCGACGGTACCTCATGGCACGGTCGACGCCGAGAAGCGCCGTGCAGGCGTCGCCGACCTTGAGCGCCGTGCCGCAGAGGCCGCAGTGGGCGGTGAGGCCGAGATGCAGGGGCTTGTCGCTTTCGCGGCGGGCAAACATGGTGGTGTGTGTATTCTGTCGCAGGTCTGACGACAACGAACGAGGAAAAATATTAATTAGGAAGGAGAGTTGAATTCGAAGGATCCCAAGCACAAGAAATTCAAAAATAGGCTCGAATCAGCGCACTTGCAACTTTGGGTTGCGTAAGGCTCGCTCCACCAATCACAACAAGGACAGGGGTAGCTCGCTGCCTGCGATTGTCGTAGGTCGTATTGAATTACTCTTCACCTACACACTATCTGAGCCTTGTACCCGTCCCGAATCCATACCTGCAAACGAGGAACTCCCGATGATCAATAGTTTGGTGCCGTCTTAACAACAGGAAATGGCCGTCATACACTTTGTCCTCGCGGTCACTGTTGGTGGACTAACGGGTGTTTCGATCGGCAAAACCGCCGATAGATGCGGAACTGGCGCACGACAGAGACTCGGGAAATCCGGGGAAGCCTCCAGTGGACGTCCACCCATTACGCCCAACATCGCACCGTCCGTGAAAACCGTGGAAACCGCCACGGGTATCCATCCTACCTACACACCAATCGGTCCCTATTGAGCGTGATGTACCTGATTCGCGTGCAAAGGGCCTCGCCTGCACATACCGTTTCGCCGTCCCTGGGATGGTAACCCATCTCAATATATTGAAACGAAAGGCCAATCGCACCTGGAGAATAGATGTCGAGGTTGAATACAAGGCTGTCCGCCGAGCCATCTCGAGAATCCGTCCGCCTCGGCCATGTTGACGACGCCGACGGCTGCATCTAAAGGGCGCGTACATAGTGCATCGTTTCTTGTCTGTTGTGTCGTCATAACTGTATATGAGACGTCTTGGATTTCCGACAAGGAAACATAACTTACTCCTGCATCTCATCATCCGCCTCATCTCCCATTCAAATGTATTGAGAACAAGTAGGGACTTTGTTTGTAGTCGAAGGTATCGAAATATCGGAACGGGCCGCTTGGCTCTGTGTTTTTGGCTTACAAGAAGAGTGGGACCACTTGTAGTGTAATTTAACTGCATCATGTTCTAGAGACATACGTAGTACATATCCAACATCTTTGTACTCGTTATCGTCAAGAAACAAGCGAAGTCAGAGAACGTCTCGCATATCATTGGACAAACATGTACACCACAACGTGGGGGCGGTTGTATTTTGGGAGTTGACATGGGTGTCGCGGGTAACGTGGCAGAAATTAGTCATCAAGACCATTCGTTCATGTTTTCCAGCTGAGGCATCATTCAGGAGGAGGGGTCGTCGGTCACGGAAAGTGAGTGTCTCCCAACATACGACATAGAACGCACCATTCGACACGACGAGTACGCAACCAAGCCAAAGTAACCATGCCTAGTGATTCCTATGCTTTCGAACCTCGATGTCGGCTCTGTCGGTTTCAATTTGAGCCTAGAGACATATATATCGCCGGTGCGCCTGCTCACTCTCCTCTGTCATTACTCTGTTTATGTTGTGCGTCTCGCGTATCATACTTAACACCTTACAGACTTGGACGGCAAGAAATCAAAACCCCTTGAGTACGTTTACGGGGGCCATGTCGCTTCAGATGAAGTTGCACTCCCCGGCGACGCCAAAACGACATCGTGTCACATCTCAACAGTCTACCATGAGTCATGTTTGAACCGTTGGGGACCTGAGCTTCTCCCATCGAGCATGCTAATTGGCACGCTATACCTAATTCCTCCACCACAACCCGGGGAGCCCCAGCGTTGGGCCCGGACGCGGCGACTTTTGGTGAACAAGCTACCCAAACTCTTCCCAGACGCCTTTCTGCCTACTGAACTGTGGGAGAAGATAGCTTCCTACAAAGATCTTGTGCAATTGTACGCTGTCGAGGCTGTGCGTCAACTCTGGGAACATAGCCGTAGCTGCTGTGCCGAGTTGGATTTGTCCTTGGGTATCTGGGCGCACTATATTTTTATTGACGGGGTGCGTTACGTTGAACGGCTCACACGGGCACCGCCGACACCGTATGACGCCGGAACCGACCGTACTACATGCCTGAAGCTTCTGGACAGCGACTCTGTCTATGCCAAGAATATTATCTACGCTTTGAGAGACCGCCTCGGCGTGCGACAGATTGTGTTTGCCTCCCGGGACGAGGATCTTTCGCGGTTGTCAGATGACGCAGAGACGGCGACGAAAATTGACCACTTGAACAACTCATGGTGGCAAACGGTGAAACTCGGGCCCGGGCGCCGACTCCAAGTCTGGTCTGATGTATGTTGGGGCTCGTTATAATGCTGTTTTGTCGGCTTTTGGTAGTCGTTCTCTTTTTATTTAGGGACGACAGGCAACTAACGATGCTCAATGCAGGGCTTAAAAATTGGATACGTTGGAGCGGTTCCTGATACCAATGACAGCGACAATGACTATGATGTACCACTGTCAAAATTTCTCTGGCGCGTTCCGATGCGGACAACCAAAAAACTTACGCACGTGCCTCACAGGGCACAGAACAACCGCAACGAGTATACCAACAGGAAAATGACGTCAATTGCCTGCAACGCGCCGGACATTACCGGCTATTCCGCATTTTGGAGCAACAAGGAGCATACCATCATCGCTCTGCACGCGCACCACGATGGCGAAGATACGTCCTTTTACGACCATTATGGCCAGCTGTACGGCCACGCGTTCTGGATCTACTTTCCCCTCGTGCCGGGTGAGCGACTTGTCGACGTCTTTTGCCGGTTCAACTACAGCGTCAACGCGTCTCGACGCATAGATCTGGCCTTTGGGACCAACAAGGGCCGCTACATAGCGTTTGGCCCGGTTCGTCCGCGCGCCCCGCCTCGGCGTATCTCGCATCACAACGACCATCTCTGGTACTGCCATACCTGCAGCTTGCCGACGGACTCCCCGACACATATCCATTATACCGTGTCGCCGTGTGGCATAAACGGGTTGGTATTTGAGGATGCTAGTTTCGAGTCGCGACCCCCGATCGGACCACACTTGCGCTTCCCACCTTCCCGTACTCGGAATGAGGCGTCCTTTGCTACAACGATTGCCCTCGAGGGCGTGGTTTCCGTTACGCCGTCGTACTACCGACGAGGAGATAAGTACCATCGTACTATCATCGGTGGCCTTTTGTTCTCGTACGGCGATGGGCGGCCATGTGTTCCATTGTGGGATTTTCGTTTGGACAGTGTAGGTGAACCCATGGACGTGTCGTCGGCCCATGCATTGCATTTGGGATATTGTAAAAGCGACCGCTTGGATGTACAGTTGGAGAAGGTTTCCACCACACCCAAAGTGGACGATGAAACAACCCAGTGGCGCTCAATTTCATTCCGGGGAAGCATGGTGTTCTGGCACACTGGTTTTCCTTCTCTACTGGACGTCAATGAAGCCGATCAAGTGGCTACAAGCCACTGACAGGAGTGCCTCGAACAGCTGCTACATTGCCTATCATGTGTTATTTTCATTGATTGTTCGTGTCTTATTTCATAGCTCCCAAAATAAATTCGTTGCATACAAATAGCTCAGTTGATTCAGCAATACAAATGCTCCCACGCTAAATGATGGGAACCGTCCTTGCACAAAGTCAAATCCGGCTTTTAGACAACTCTGTGGTGAAGTACTCTTTAAACACATGCGCCACTTGATCGTCAACCTTCCGTTTATGCCACTCGTGGAGAAAAGAGGATCTTGTCACACCCATTTTATCCTTGTAGTACACCTTATCTGAAGAGAGGCTGTGGCGTTCCAGTCGAATATGAACGAAAGTTCGGTTTAAAAGAGCACTCAAGGCCTTGCGATGACTCCGGATATTGTTGTTGTCCAATCCCCCTTGACCAGTACTTGACTCCCCCGGATATTCCGTTGATGGTTCATCTAAATCCGCAGGATTCGTTTGGTCGAGATTTTCAGCTGCTTCGCCGCCATCGTAAGCTCCGTATTGCACTATGCCGGAATTTGGCAGCGGAGCGTTACTCGGCAGTACGGGCGCTTCGGCGAGGGGCAGATATGCTTTCATGTAGTCGATAGCATTCCATAGCTCGACGGCATTAGGTGATTTGGCGTCGACATAATTATCGCCGTTGTAGCTGCCTTCGATCGGAATGATTGTGTTAAGCTCTCTATGGACTACCCCAACGCGGTATGCCGTCCCAATTGTTGTCATGACGTATATGGACTTGAGCGAGTCCGTCTCAAATGCCAGGCGGGCTGCATCGAGGACCTGTTCCTCGGCTTCTTGACGGCTTCCACGAGAATGCTTGCTCTCGATGAACAAGAGGGAGTTCAGCGTGTGGTGATCTGGATCGTAATAGCGGACGATAGTGTCGACGCGGCGCCGAGAATTGCTCGCCGGAGCGGACTCGCATATAACAATGTAATATTCTTCGTGAAAACAATTTTGCAGGAAAACTTGCCGGAAAGCAGATGCCTTGTATACTAAGTTCCCTCCACGAACGCATTAAAGCTTCCCACGCGTGTATATAACGGTATATATTAACTAAAACAATTAGATACTTCTTTCTGCAAGTCTTTTCAATTTTCCACAAAACTTCGGTCTGTGTTAACAACTTCGTACGACCACATTCGTGAAATAAATTTGAACAGTACCGCCAGATGACTGAACGCCTATATACAACTCTGTTATTGACGCCGTTGCAATGAACGACGTGGTGGAACTTCCGAAGGACAGCCATTGTCCAACCGTTGTATCCCATATTCCTCCGGACCAATCGCCGGCGGACCAGCCTAAAGAAAGGTTGTTACCAGCCTCGACGATTTCATATTGTAAGGAGAGACAATATTTCTGCCCAGGCACCGTATATAGAGGTCGAGCCATAAAGATAGTGGCGATGTTGGTAAGCGTCCAAGACAAGCAAGAGTCGGTGCCAAGGCAGTCATTGAGGGTGATAGCAGTTCCTCCGACTCCAATGGTCCACCCGGCCTGGTTGGACGCAAAGTCGGGATTGGTGACCAGATTCACCGCCACAGAGGGGCTTGGCGAGGCGGCGCTGGACGATGAAGACAAGGCGGAGGAAGAGGCGATAGAAGAGGACGACGACGACGAGGCAGACGCAATCGAAGATGAGGAAGAGCGCGGGGTGGATGGTTTGCAGTTTGACGCCGAAGCAACAGCCCAAGAAAGGCCGATAGCCAACAAGAAGGAGGCTCTCATTTTTTTGGTTGCCGGTCAATGTCTTTTTATGTGGTTGTGTTTGCCAGGCTTGTCTTCTGTTGTCGCTCTGTTGAAGAGAATGAAAAAGGATTTATTTACTCCATAGAGAAGAAGAAAATGTAGAGAAAGACTGGGTGGTCTTTTAAATATGAGGCGTTGCGGAATTGGTATCCCCTGTTTTGTCAAAGGAGAAAACAAGCAGCAACACAACACGATTTTTGCTTCGGGTAGCACTCTTGTTTCTTATCATCTTGGGAGATTTCAATAGTTGCATTTTCAGCTTGCCTTTTCCAGACTACTTCGTAGAATTTTGAATTTGTGGAAATACTACGTACTTTTCCACGTTCGCCCTCACGATTGGCCCGTTGAAATTCACCCAGCTATGTACTATTGAACGCCTCCAACTGCTGCTTCCCAAATTGGATCAGAGCAAGGAGCCCCAAGGAGCCTGTCCATGAATGCCCCGTCCCAAAGACATGGCGAACACGTTACGAACACTGCGAGATCAACTGGACTGGACAAATGAAAAGCACGGGATCCCGTCCGCTCCCCTCCGAGTGCATCTAATAATCGGCAGTGTATGTTGTACATGTACTCATACTAGTTGGTTCGGTGAGAACAGCGAACGCCTGCTGTTGTACGTTTTTGGTCGGCTGGCTTTTATTTCCTTTCTTTTTTTCTCTTTTTTCTTTTTTCAACATGACTACTAATATATCAGAATTGAACCCAACCCCCTGCTTCGGCCCTGATTGTAAGTAGAGTTCACTTTCCGCCCTGTCCGCGGGTCGAAACTTCTGCGCATGGCGTATGCCTTCAATTTCCGCCCCTGCAAGTGTTCATTTTCGGTCCCTCCCACCCCTATATGTAAACCCCTGCGCCTAAAGACACATCTTAACCCCTACACCTGCCCTGGTAGAGAGCCATTTCCGCATAGGGTTCTTTTGTAGGCTTCATTATTCGAGGTCGCGCAACAGTGTGCTTTCCTCCCGCCTGCACGCACCGCTAGGGCTCTTTTTGCTAATATATTCTTGGTGCGGGTTCTTTTTCGGCCCCTACGCTGACCCTGGTAGAGAGTCGTTTACGACCACTTTGACGTTTTTTTTTTCAACTGTTCGTGTAAACTCGACGATGTTCTTCTTTAAAGAAAACCTTTTTACAGTTGAAAAACTGTAACTATGGGTCTTCATATTTGGTATCTTATGTCTAAGTCTTCGATTTATATTATCCTGATATTTCTATTCCTGTTTCAAGAACAGTTAAAAGGAGGCTTTGGAAGGGATTTTCTGGAACAGTATCTCGAACTAAAAGAACAACGATGCCCTACCACCTATGTTCGAAATCGCTTGCCTGTGATCCTCTCAGATGAAGGACTATTATCCCCAGACTCCTAACACTAGTATTGTTATTTCCTAGTTTGTCCACCCTATTAATATTTCCACAAAGTTTGTATGTAATCACTTCACATGCGTCACAGAGCCAGCACGACGAATAAAACACCGAGAGTGCTCCAGAGGGGAACCTGCCCAGCAACTAGCCCGGGGCCGGCTGCACTAGTCGATGATGGTGTTGGCGAGGTCGATGTCGATGTCGACGTCGACGTGCCGTTAACGCTTGTATTCCCTGACTGGTATTTGTTCCACTGCTTCATCACAAAGGCCACTACGTCGTCTTCGTACGTGTAGGGCTCTTCCAGGTGGATGTTGGTGCTGTTACCGGAGTCACAAAAGAAGTCGTTGGCCTGGCACCAGGACTGTATAATGTCGCTGTAGACGTCGCAGGCGGTCGTGTTAGCCCGCATGATGATGCCGCTGTGCGTGCTGTTGCCGACATCGTAGGATTTGTTGGCGACATGCGTGGGGTCGGCGATGAGGGCAATGGCGAGGACGTTGTCGAGAATGAGGTCGGACGCGAGGGGTTCATCGCTGTTAAAGTTGGCGCCTGGGATGACGTCCGGCCCGATGCCGCCACACAAGGCATCGGACAGAATCTGAGCGCCCTGCGAGAAGCCAATGAGGGCGATCTTGTGGTGCGGGCAGGCGGAAGTGTACGCCATGATCTCATCGATGGCCGCCTGGGTGCCTTGGTTTTCGGACGAACTGTAGGCTGTGAGGTTAAACGCGCCGCCGTTCGGGTTGGGATCGGTGGCCGGGTACTGGATGCCGGCAACGATGCTGCCGGGGACCTGGGCGGCGACTTTTTCGGCAATGAACCCTACGCCGGTCGTGTTGTCGGGACCGTAGAGCGTCACATTTGGTGAGATGGCTGGGGCGCCTGAGGGTCGGCCGCACAGCAGATAGAGGCCATCGGCGCAGGTGATGTTGGCGGAAGCGGCCGCAGCCGTGGCTACTAAACCCGCAAGGGTGAAAAGAGCGCGCATAGTGAATTGATCGATAAATTGTGGAGAAATTCTTGGCGACAATATTTAAAGTTGATTAGTTGAAAAGCCAAGGAGTGAGCTGCATCGCCGATGTTCCTCAACGACTTGGCATTAACATCATTTAAGTACAACATACTTTATCGAAGAATCGAAACCCGAACGAAAGAAGACCACAGGCGGCTAACCTGCGCGACGGCCAATATCGTGACTGGTGCTTGCACCGTATTGCTCGCACTCGTGCTCGGTCTCACTACCGCCGTACTCATCGTACCTGCGTGTGTACTAACGGTCATCCTTTTTCTCTATTCCTTTTTAAATGTGCGTAACTTCACAATCCCTCAGACGTTTCACGACAGGGGCTACCGGGTTTCTCGGGCTTGTTTGGTGAACCCATTTGCCCACATAATGCGGCGCGTGTGTGTCGTATTGTTGACTTACGATGTACTGACACGAAATATGGGCAAGGCTTGCATGGGTGCATTGAGATTACAGGCGAACCTAAACTCGGTGATCCACCCTGGATAACAGGAAGAGCCCCGTGAACCGGCAATTGCGTCTAGATGAAATGAAAAGAAAAGAAAAAAAAGAAAAAAAATGATGCCGGATGCATTTGGCCGGGTTCTCTACATTGAAGACAAGGATGCGCGAGGTACATGTATCATCGGCCTTGTCGACAACTGTCCAATTTTGGACGGTCCAGCTGTACATCGTACGTTTCTGTCACCAACGAGTATCTCCTTAGGGCCAAAAATATGGCTCTTTTTCAGCCGCACGACGTGGTTGGTTCTTATTCCCTGTCTTGACCCACGAGTATTTCGTACTTCAAAGACATAGATAGCCCTACAGGGCAAATTGGAAGTCACCCTCGTTTCAGATCCCTAGCAACTTTTTCGATGTCAACAAACGCTCAAGCCATCAGCACCACGCGGCCTGTACACGCAAGGTTCGCGTGCCCCATTTAAATATGCCCACATTTTGGGCCCAAACCCAAAGGAAATGAATACGACGTGCGCCTCGGGTAACTGTGCCGAGCATGTTAAAGAGACAACCAAAGGTCTGGTTCTCGCACCAAGCAGGAACAGTTGCAATCAAACCGATTTGCAATCAAGCCGATTTGCAATGTTACCCAACTCTGCATCAAACACGACCCGGACTAGTATTGCATTCGATTCTCTCTCTATGCCCTTTCTTAATTCTGCCTTTCAATCTTCTTTCTTCGGCCGAACGGCCAAGTAGTCGCTGGCACGGCCATCATCATCAGACCTCTACCTTTCCAGACGGCTTTTTGGACGACTTCTCCTCAGGCAGCCAAACGGATTGCCACTTGTCCGGCTGCTCTTTCGACAACAACTTTCCCGGCTTTAGGTCCTCGAACGGTCAGTGTTGTTATGGTCGTTGCTGCTACTGCTGTTGTCGTTGTTCTCGCCGCAGTTGTTACTGCTATGGTGCAGATACAAAACCCAGCTGGACAACCCAGCTGGACATGAGGGGTGTCACTGACAACAGCAGTGCTTGGATCGAGCCAAATGCCACGGCAAGATTGACCGAAACACACCATTCCCCAGCGGACGCGATTGCTTGCCCAAATAAAATTGTGAGGATATAATGCCCACGAACTAGGACAACAGCGCCATCGCACACTCGCGCGTAACCGATAAGGCGGTGGGTAGGTAATGGAAACCGGCGACCACCGGAAAGACGACACCCAAAACAGCACAGATGCCCCACGCGTCGGGACAATCCCCGTGGTCCGTAAAATATGCCCGACTAAACATAACATTAGGTGCAAAGCAAGTGACGTGCTTTTGTGCTCCGGTCCAAGTAAACATATCAAAGACATTTGAACCTTCCTGACTCTCAATTTATGGACAAAGTTTGTCCGAGTCCCACGACTCCACAACACTATTTTTAAGCAAACTCTCCGTTTGGATCCTTACTCGTCTCCACTCGTTGACCTATTTCACTTATTTTCTATAAGACAGTAGATTGTTGCCCTTGAAACTGCGCGTCGAAAATAACCGTTTCGACGAAGTCGTCGTCGAGTGCCGTGGCCGACACGAATTCGTCCCAACATGTGTCCCAAGATGCGCTCCAGGGATCAACGGATGTCGTGTCCTCTGTGTCCATCCTTGGCAGTCCTGATGAAGGAGTGTTGGATGGCTCCGTGTATTGCGTCCTTATATAGACCTGTGCTTCGTCATTACGCCCACACGTCTGGCCCATCACGGCCTCCACCGTCTGCCGTGTCCTTGCCATCAGTTTCCCCAGTGGTCCCGTCAGCTTGCCGCCCCGATGCCGTCCGATGATGGATGCGTGGTGTGTGTATGCCGCTTCCATGGTCGGCCACACCTCTTTCAGGAGTGACGCATCAGGGCTAGCCGCTCGCGCACACACGTAGCATTCGGCCAGCGCCATGGCGAGGATGTGCCACCGCACCGTAATGGACCAACGGAAACCCTTGCCGCGTGTGTCCGTGTGCATCAGCACGGTCGTTTCCAGGACCTGGGCGCAGGCCCGCAGCAAACCAGGCCGGCCTCTACATTTGTCGTCGGGTTGACTCTTGTACAGAGCCGCTTTGGCGCCGCCGACAAAACACTGTGTACTGTGAAAGACGAGCCACGCACGTGGCGAGTCGTTGGGGTCGAGACCACAGGCGAGTGCCGTCAACTCCTGGGTGAAGGCGTCGCAGAGAGCTTGGGCGCCGTCTCGGCGTTTCCTGTCTTCGTTGTCCCACGTCGCTTTGGTGTCTGCCAGCGGAACAAATTGCGACCTACGACCCAGAGCTTGCGTGCGGTACTTGAGCAACGCATATGTTGTGTCCGTCAAACCGGTACGCTCGGGCGGCACATCGACATCGCTTGTCCCTGGGTTGAAATCGGTGTCGTCGAGGTGCCGCGGCATGCGTTCCACCGTCGCCTGGGCGTCTTCGGCTGCCACCAAGGGCTGTGACGTCATATTGAATGCCACCTGGACATCCATCAGACAGATTGTCATCCACAGATGCTGGCGCATCTGGCGGACGAAGACGGACTGCTTCGTCTTCGCCTGCTGCACATCCACACCCAGAGCACGCGCGACGCGGACGGCTACGGCCAGCAACGTCCACACGGCCCGACTCGGCTCCTCAACCTGCCGTCCGGCCAAGTACAGAACAAATGCCTGGAGGACTGTCATGTCGCGTGTCGTCAAGAGGCCAGCACATTCAAGAGCGGCCTCGCAGGCTTGACGCGTGGCGACCAGCAGTCCTTCCCGGTCTCTCCCCACAAATTCCCGGCACCGTTCGTCGTCCAAGCTATTGACGGCCACATACAAGACCGCCGAGTCTAGGGCGGTAACGGACGTGTGGCCTTCTGGATAGCCAAGGTAATATGCGCCACCCACCAAGTGCTGAGCTATCGTCGGGCGATGCAGAATCTTGAGGATCGGATCGACCTGGTCGAGATAGACGGTGCACAGCTGGGCGACCAAGGGTCGATTCTGAAAGATATGGGTGGGGCTCGAGACGTGACTGGGTAGACTTGTCAGACCTAGTACGGAGAGGTCTCGTGGTCGGGCTGGTTGACTCGACACTTCGGCATGAGTTTGGGCCGTGTCGTCCTCTGCTTCTTCAGGGCTCGATTCCACAATGTCCCGTAGTTCCTGCAGAGCCTCGGTGAGTTCGTCCCAGAAATGCTCAGGGTGGCGCATTACCCAGGGTGTCGATGGCTCAGCGTCTGCTCGACTCGGACTGCGCGTTGATCCCGTCACTGTTGACGATGTCGGCGTCGACATCGATGCCGGACTCGGTCGACTGACAAGCGCCTCCAGTCGTCTAATGCGCCTTCTCAGATCATCGCGGGACCCTTCAGGAGCAGTCGTTGCTTTACCCACGGCCGCATTGTTCGCGACATGCCGTCCTCGTGGCAACCGCAGGCGGTGGACGGGCACACATGAAACTTTGGCTGCCACACACGCGGAGCACGACGGCTGCTGCTTGTCGCACTTAACTTTGCGTACGCGGCAGCCTTCGCAGATGAGCTGTGGCAGGGGGACAGGGGTTTGTGAATGCATGTTGCCACGGAAGTCCTCCTCCTCGGTCGTTGCGGGTTTTGACAATGACAAAAGGTCGAACGGACGTAGAAGTAGTCTTAAAAGCCGGTAAGAGGGGCTCCTTGCAAAAGGGACGGCTATTATTGGCCGCTCGGCTTTTAAGACCGCAGAAACCACTACGACCGTGTAAGACGACGTCGCTAAAGGCATATCTTCCTGCCGACTGTTGTAGTTGCCTTTTGCATTTAAATGCAGACGAGAGGAACAAACCGATTCATGTTTCCAGCCAGTCAATGTTGAAGTGCCAATGAGTTGAACCGAGTTCGTCATCCACACCTCATCATGCCCCTCAATATTCTCATCGTCGGCTGCAGCGTCGCCGGTCCCGCACTAGCGAGTTTTCTTCAACTGGCACCCTTTCCTCCCGGACAACGACCGCGTATAACAGTCCTCGAGCGTGCCCCTGCCGTCCGCAACCAAGGCCAGAATGTTGACATTCGCGGCGTCGGTGTCACGCTGCTCCAAAAACTGGGCATCGAGAAAGCCGTCAAGGCATCGACGACGGGCGAGGCCGGCGTGAAATGGGTGACGTCGGCTGGTCGTGTCTGGGCGCAACTCGGTAGCGCCAGCGACGGCGACACGGGGCGGCACAACCCGACGAGCGACATTGAAATTTTGCGGGGGCGCATGGCACAGATTCTGTGGAAGCGGAGCACCACCATCGCCGGCACCAATTCGGTGGAGTACATCTTTGGCGACCACCTCGACGGCATTGAACAGGACTACACAACCAACACAGTGATGGTGCACTTTGCCAAAGCCGGGACCAAACGAACATTTGATCTGGTTGTGGGCGCCGACGGCCTGCTGAGTTCTACACGATCCATGGTCTGGGGCCCGGACCACGAGGCAGAGTGTGTGCGTCCACTCCACATGTACGCTGGCTTCTTCAGTCTGCCACAAGACACAGCAGCCGGCGACTGCGACTACCGCCGCTGCTATCACACCCACGGCAGACGCCTGCTGTCAATCCGTCCTGACAAGCAGAACAACCGGTCGACGGCATTGCTGACAGTCATCAACGAAAAGGACGACAGACTGACCAAGGTGGCACAAGACCATGGCAAGGCGGTGGTGGCCGCCCAAAAAGAGTTGATTCGGGAATATTTTGCCGACGCCGGTTGGCAGGCGCCTCGACTCGTAAAGGAAATGATGGCCACCAACGACTTTTACTACAGCATGGTGGCGCAGGTCAAGATGCCGACGTGGCACCGTGGACATATTGTCCTGCTCGGCGATGCTGCCCATTGTGCATCGCATCTCTCGGGGATGGGCACGACCTTGGCTCTTTTGGGGGCATATCATCTGGCCTCTTCTCTGGCGAAACACGCCGACGATATGGAAACCGCCCTGACAGCTTACGAAGCCCACATGCGCCCGCACGTCGACAAGGCACAGAAGCTCATACCTGGTTTGCTGCGCATCTTGTCGCCCGAGACGGCCTGGGGCGTATGGCTGGTGGATACGACCATCCGATTTCTGGTATGGTCGCGGCTGTTTATGCTGTTGCTGTTCTTTAAGGGACCGGACACAGAGGTAGATGCGTTGCCAGAGGATGGATTCACCCAGCCGCCAGAGTACGAGGAGTAGACGACAGCGGTGGCCTTGTATAAGTATTGCGTATCTCTACTCAGTCTCACTGTACAATAATAGAACATCACATGTTGCTTGATCGTCCCCGAAATGAACCACGTAAAAGAGTGACAAATACATATAACAAAGAGACAATAAAAATACTATTCATAAAACACAACAGATCCCCCCGACCGTCTTCACTTACATGCCGGCCGTCATGCCGCCCGGCAGCTCCGACAGCCAGCCGTCCAGCTTCTCGTTGACCATGTCCTTGACCGAGCACTTGTTCTGCTGCGCAATCGACTGCGTCTTGAGCCCGGACCCGGTCACGTACGCGTGGGCATCCATGGCCTTTTGCAGCGAGTTGTCCTTCCACCCAAACATGTAGTCCGCGTGCGACCCGTAGCCGGTCTTGTCGCCGTTGCTCCACACAAACGGCTGGCTGCCGTCCTCGGGCCACAGCTCCTTGGCGTTAAACGGCCGCGTGTCCCAGACCGTCTCAAGCATCAGCTGCGGGAGCTTGACCGGGTGCGACGCCGGGCAGGGCCCGCCGCTCTCAAACGTGCCGCTTGCCGGGTAGGCGACATGGTCCTGGTGGTTGGGCGAGTCGAGGTCCTTGCCGTTCCAGCACGTCGGGAAGATGTGGTTGGCCATGATGCCCGCCTTGCACGGCGTTGCGGGGAAGTCCAGCGTCTCCGGCGCGCGCGAGCTCGCGTCCGCCATGCACGTGAACGTGAGCTGGCGGAACTTTTGCGCCTGCGTCCGCGTGTGGAACGACGCGTCGCCCACCAGCATCCGGAACCCCTTCTTGAAGGCCGTCACAGTCGACTTCTGCCCGTTGTCAAAGAGCGCGTCCGACATGTAGTAGACCACCATGCCGCCGCCCGTCGTGCCCTCGAACCCGGACTGCGGCATCCGCTTGACCTGCGTGTAGGAGCCGTTGCGCGCCTTGAAGAAGAGGGTGGCCGTCCAGTAGTTGGAAAAGTCTTCGGAAAACGAGCACGTCGTGCACGTTGACTGCGCCGCCAGGTCGTGGGTGGCCACGTCCATGGTCACATTGAACGAGTTGCCGCCAATGACCTGGTGCAAGTGGCTCGACGGGCTCATGCCCGGGTTGACGAGTGGGTCGATGCGCTGCACCGTCAGGCTCGAGCAGCCGAAGCGGATCAGCGCCGACGCCGGCGCCGTCCACGCAAGGGCGGCCAATAGAGCACTTTTCATGGTGGGGGAAGTACAAGACAGGGAGTTGACGCAGATGTTGAGTTTGTGGTGTGGATACGCCGAAGTTGGGAAGACGGAACGGAAGATATCTTGGGACGAAACAAGACCAGCCTACCGTACTTATGATTCTGGGTCTCGGCAGGTCAGGCTGCCAAATCAGCAGCTGGCAACTGCCGACAATTTGACATGGGTGGTCGTGAATTTCACGCAGACGTGTATCTATCTAAGTGCTTCTATATTGGCTCCTGCCAAGAGTGTGCAACAAAAGAGGAAGACAACAGAACGTAACGAGACGCTACAGGCTGTGGGGCGACTGCCGTGGACTACCGACGTCTCTCTCACGTCTCTCTTATATCTAAGAAATACAGCCTTTTACATTTGAAATAATATAATTCAAATTGACCACATCCAAACATTCGCGTGGAGTGCACCGTAGCCGACGTCTTCCATCCGGGAATGCAATATGGATAATGTCGGGACGTCAATACGGAGTATTTTCCCCAGGCGGCACTGGTGTGACTGGCGGAATCCGCAATGTTCGGCACCTCGAATCCAAACATTCGCCTAAATATGACATTCGAGAGTCGTGCATGAATGTGACTACCTACAATCGACAAGCAGAGTAAAATTGGCCCGTCAAGCCTTGTTGTCTACTAATTTTCTAGGCACTATCCGACCACGACTAGGAGACAGTCTGCTGCTATTTCTGACGGTCTCCACGCACCTCCGTTTCCTAGTCTAGAATGCAAGGAAGTCTCCACCGCAGAGATCTGGACGCTCTTGGATATATATCGATCACAGACGCGGGAAATGAACCTCGCATCCCCAGCATCGCGTCACGCCCCTTGACGTCCTTCCATCGCGAAACTGCACTTCACCACGACCGCGTCCAAGATGAAGCTCCCTTCTCTCTACACTGTGACCGTGTGCCTATCGCTGTCCGCCACAGCTATGGCTCAAACCGTCCCTGCCTGTCCAGCCGACCTCGCCGCCAGCACGGACTGCGCCGACGTCATCAACCCCAACGCCTGCTACAACGAGTTTGGCTTCCGCGGACAGCAGACGCTCAACTGCATTGAGGGCAAAGACAAGGCCGACAAGGCGAGGAAGGTCGGCGCCGACTCCCCATTTCTTCGCCATACGAATGGAAATGGCCATACGGCAATACTGACATGCCATTAGGTCTGCAAATGCTGTGGGTGTGTTGGCACAAAACTGTGCAGTTGGGCATCGTCGCAAAAGCTGTGCAACAATTAGGCGCAATTGAGGATTAAGAGTATGTTGAGATTACGAAGGACCAAATAGTAGTGAGGGCGGGCGCGCGTGCACCCTCCCGGTGCGTAGCAGACAAAACGAGCACACACATAAAACCCAATAAATAAATCACTATTTCACGTAACACGTCCCCAGTAAGTCGTCCTCTCTCTCTTTAATGGTAGACCTATAACTCTATGTCTGTAATCTCTTTTATGTAAATGGAAAATGAATTCAAGTCCTCATTCCGAGGCCGCGATCTTCAAGTTATACTGTGTTATTCTTCTTCTAAGTTCTTTACAAGACTTCTCTCGTAAAGGAGAACCCCTACTCTCAAGGAAATTACGGCGTGTGCGACCCGTAAACCCCCGGTACGACCCATATCAACAACGCGTAGAGCCACAGGGACTGAAAAAGGAAGCATAGAACAAAACAACGAAGGGAAAAGAAAAAGAAAAAGAAAAAGATAAAGGAACCCCAATTCCAGAAGAGGACCCAGGGGTTGCACACCCGGCCGTCCCCAGTAGTCAGTTCAGCGTTAGCAGCCCGCCAAGCTACTCTCAACCCCAGTTGCAGTGTGAGACGAAGACTTCTGCTAGATGTCTGGCTCTTCCTCAAACGCGCAATTTGACTCGTCCAAATCCAACACCGTGACATCAGCATCAGCGACAGCGTCAGCGTCATATGCGCCATCCTCAGTGTCTGCATAATCAGACTCGTTCGGCCACTCTAGGCCGGTGTCAAAAATACGCTCGTAATAACCTTCTGCGTCAGCAATCAGGCTCACTGCATCATTATCGTCGCCGTAATGGTCGTAGTATACGTCAGCAGCACCGGATAAGGCTGCCAGACGAACGAGGGCCCACTGGAGTTCAAGCATCTCCAAGGACGGCAGCAACTCAGGATCGTCGGCTTTGATGACAAAAACCTGGCCAGTCTCAATCCTCTGACCACTCTCCTGGTGCGCCAAGGTGCCGTTACGGCCTCGTTTGTTGGTTTCTGAGTCCGAAGCGGCGTCGACGAAGGTCGTGTCCATGCCGTATTCGCCCAGCCTATCCATTGCGTCTGAGCCGACCGCCTGATTGGGCCGTAGCCGGCCTTGGGCAAGCCAGTGGAACTGTACCCAGACTTCGTTTCGCTCGACAGCTCGGGGGTCGCGGAGTGGCTTGAGGCCAAAGCGCGCCGCCCCCCAGAGGGCGTGGAGGTGCTTGGACAGGCATATCATGTTCCGCGGGGATTCGCTCATGTTTTCGTTTTCACAAATTGCCGCCCACTCATCCGTTGCTGTGGGACCCCAAAAAAGTCGTAGCAGTAGCCACATGTCCCTGCGTGATTTCTCGTCTTTCGAGGCGGAGAAGGGGAATATGTGCGCAGCATCGGGATAGCCGTAACCAGACAGGACACATACATGGGCATCGCGACGATATGTAGCGATTGTTGCGGACTGCCGTCTAACCTTCTGCTTTGATTCGGTAGATGAAAGTGCCGTGATCTGAGCTGGAGGTGCGGTTGGGTTTGGAGCCTGCCCTGTAGCTGTCTCGGAAGCGGCTGGGGTGGATAGAACCGACGAGCCAGAACTAGGCCTTGGTCGTTTCCTCGACGGCTCCCCAAGGGACGGTTGGGAAGTTGTCCTGTCGCTGGTGTCTCTCTTTGCAGGCACACTAGGTCCTGCAGACGTCGCCATGGGCGCGGCAGTCAACGGCGACGACACGGTTGGTTTAGATCCTGAAGGTGGTGTGCTTCCTGCGGCAACCACAGCAGACGTTGTCGTTGTCGGACTTCCTTGTTTGGGCGTTCTGAGATTTATTGGGCATGGTGATCCGGGAGTCGAATTGCCAGGCGACCCGACTGACTTAGATTTAGCGAGAACTGTTTTATCAGTATAAATTGAAGCTGAAATATTGGGCTGAATCATGGAGCGATTGTACGCCAAAAAGCAACAATGTATGAAAAGACCACGTACAAGACCGCAGAACAACGTTGGCCGAGCTGGCCGAGAGCACGACGGCCAAATTCGTCGAAGGGTCATTTTGCGTCACGTTTTGGACAATTTCCCGAAGCTGCTCGATGGGGCAGACCAAAAACAGAGCCAGCGTGGAAGCCGTTGGTGAAAACGAGGTATTCATAAAGATGTGGTTGAACGCCGTGCGATAGAGCTCCTTGCGTTCGTTCATTTCGGCAGCCTCTTGGTCAATTGGATGGACTGGATGGTTGAACGATTGACCAGCCGACGCTTCTTCGACAATCCGGATTGTCGCTTTGGGATCCCGATCGAAGAGCGTTGCCACAAGGGCAAGGATGTCGCTCTTGGTTGTCGACATGGCGGAAAGTGAGCATAGGGGAGCGTAGGGAAGCAACTGGCGAGGATAGAATGATCGGAAATCAGGAGAGAATAAGGCGGAAACTTTTTTCAAACTGAGTCAAAATTGTCGAAATTTTCACTCGTACTTATCTAATGTTGTTATTTCGAATCAGGAAGGCACGACCGCTGCGGACGTCCTGCTGGTTGTCATACTTCGCCCCATGGATTAGTGTGACACAGACACACGTGACGAGTGATGTACTTGCCGTTTGGAGCTAGTGTGGTGAGTTAGCCACGACAAGTAACTCAATTTTTCATAGTTCTGCACATGTCGTCCGACGAGGCTCGGGATCGACATTCTTAACGGTCAAATACGAGGCTGAGAGTCTGATGAGAGATGTGAGCGATGTATGTTGTACGTACATCCAACAAATGCCAGGGCCTGCTGTGGGGCCGCCTGAACTCCGACAGGTTTCGGAGCACCTGCAGGTACGATAAGATAAAAGCGGCGATAGAAGGAGCAACTCCGACAAAGGACGTCGCCCCACACTAACAAGCCTCGTAGGTAAAGCGGAGGAGGGGCAGGAACAGGAAGACGGAAACAGCGACCAGCTACGGTGCGGGGCACTGTCTCCACAGACGAAATGGTGCGCATTAGACCGTGCGAATTGGCTTGGTCTTGCCGAATCACTGCGAAAATGGCGGAAGTGGGATACGGTGGTAAAAAAATTCGAGACTGCCGTCTGGGGGAAAACGAGGCAACGTAATTTGCGGATCAACTGACACCAAAAGGAACCGCTTCGCAACGACGGACTTCGGTAATCACCATTTGCGTTGCACCGTGACTCACGAGAGCATCGGAGATTCTTGCACGCATTTGCGGAGTGCCCAATTGAGCAATTGAAGGACCGATTGCTCAAGCATTGGCATCTTCTTGTCGATGTCGCATCGAAGATACATAAATCGGACTGTCGCCACCTCGTCACATCGACTCTCGATACTCCCAGACTCTATCCCCATCAGCAACTACTATCTCTCCTGCAAACACACTCACACACATTCACATCATGGAGGCTATCAAGGAGACCTTCCGGCGGTGTAAGGCCGAGCGCCGGGTATGTGGCAACCTCTCCTAGACGTCAGCCAGCTAAATGCTAACGATAACCCCCAGCCCGCACTCGTCACCTATGTCACGGCCGGCTACCCCCGTGCCGAGGACACCGTCGACATCCTGCTCGGGCTCGAGCGCGGCGGCGCCGACGTCCTCGAGCTCGGCGTGCCCTTCACCGACCCAATTGCCGACGGACCGACAATCCAGACGGCCAACACACAGGCCCTGATCAACAACGTAACCCTGACGATGACGCTCAGGATGGTGGCGAATGCACGCGCCAAGGGCCTGAAAGCGCCCGTGCTACTTATGGGCTACTACAACCCGCTGCGGGCGTACGGCGAAGAGGCGCTGGTGCGCGACAGCAAGCAGTCCGGCGTCAACGGCTTCATTGTGGTGGACCTACCGCCCGAGGAGGCCGTGTCGTTCCGCAAGCTGGTCAGCAGCGGCGGGCTGTCGTACGTGCCGCTGATTGCGCCGGCGACGTCGGACGCGCGCATGCGCATCCTGTGTCAGCTGGCGGACTCGTTCATCTACGTGGTGTCGCGCCAGGGCGTAACGGGCGCCAACGGCACGCTCAACGCACACCTGCCCGAGCTGCTGGCCCGTGTCAACAAGTACAGCGGCGGGCGCCCAGCGGCCGTCGGCTTCGGCATCTCGACGCACGAGCACTACCAGTCGGTGGCGGCGATTGCCGACGGCGTGGTGGTGGGCAGCCAGATTGTGACCACGCTGCGCAACGCGACGACGCCCGCGACGGCCACGGACCCGTACAAGGCCGTCGAGGCGTACTGCCGCTACCTGATCCACGGCAGCAAGGAGGCACAGCCCCCCACGGCGGCCGCTGTCCCTTCCCCTGCCGCCGACGAGGCCAAGACGGTGGCCGCGCCCGAGGTGGCCGCGCCGGTCAAGGACGAGAAGACGGCCCAGGAGCTCGACAGCAACCTCGTGGCGCAGCTGGCGGCGCTGCACGACAAGATGCCCGACCGGTTCGGCGAGTTTGGCGGGCAGTACGTGCCCGAGTCGCTGATGGACTGTCTGTCGCAGCTCGAGGACGGCTTCCACAAGATTCTGAACGACGAGTCGTTCTGGGCGGAGTACCGCTCGTACTACGAGTACATGGGCCGCCCGGGCCACCTGCACAAGGCGGAGCGCCTCACGCAGCACGCCGGCGGCGCCAACATCTGGCTCAAGCGCGAAGACCTCAACCACACGGGCAGCCACAAGATCAACAACGCGCTGGGCCAGCTGCTGCTGGCGCGCCGCCTGGGCAAGACCAAGATCATTGCCGAGACGGGCGCGGGCCAGCACGGTGTGGCCACGGCCACCGTGTGCGCCAAGTTTGGCATGGAATGCACCGTGTACATGGGCGCCGAGGACGTGCGCCGCCAGGCGCTCAACGTGTTCCGCATGCGGCTGCTGGGCGCCAAGGTCGTCGCGGTCGAGGCCGGCTCGCAGACGCTGCGCGACGCCGTCAACGAGGCGCTGCGCGCCTGGGTCGTGCACCTCGAGGACACGCACTACATCATCGGCTCCGCCATTGGCCCGCACCCGTTCCCGCGCATTGTGCGCACCTTCCAGTCGGTCATTGGCAACGAGACCAAGGCGCAGTTCCAGGCCCTGCGCAGCAAGCTGCCCGACGCCGTCGTCGCCTGCGTCGGCGGCGGCTCCAACGCCGTCGGCATGTTCTACCCCTTCTCCAACGACCCGTCCGTCAAGCTCGTCGGCGTCGAGGCCGGCGGCGACGGTGTCGACACGCCGCGCCATGCGGCCACGCTCGGCGGCGGCTCGCACGGCGTGCTGCACGGCGTGCGCACCTACGTGCTGCAGGACAAGAACGGTCAGATCCAGGACACGCACTCGGTGTCGGCGGGCCTCGACTACCCCGGTGTGGGCCCCGAGCTGGCCCAGTGGAAGGACAGCGGGCGCGCGCAGTTTATGGCCGCCACGGACGCGCAGGCGTTCCTGGGCTTCAAGCTGCTAAGCGAGCTCGAGGGCATCATCCCGGCGCTGGAGTCGGCCCACGGCATCTACGGCGCGCTGGAGCTGGCCAAGACGATGAAGCCGGACGAGGACATTGTGGTGTGCCTTAGTGGCCGTGGCGACAAGGATGTGCAGAGCGTGGCGGACGGTCTGCCGGAGCTTGGTCCCAAGATTGGCTGGGACCTGCGCTTTTGAGCAGGTCGTTTCACGGCGAACTGCGGCTTAAAACAAATCGCATCGCATTCCGACATAAAATGGTACATCTGGTAGATACAATATAAAAGCGAGATAAACTCTGTGCGGGTACTACGTCCAGTATTTCAATATTACGCGACATTCTAGAAACTGCTACAAAACGTACCCACTGGGCTTACGATGCCGCGTCGTCGACGGACACTCAGACATGATGCGCAACGGCCTTGTCATCGTCGCTCGACTGGCCGCGCCAGGACAGTCGAGTCCAACATGTTGAACGTGTGAGTCGACAAGACGGAAATAGAAACAAAAAAAGACGTCCACCAACAAAGGTAGATTCCCGGGTTGAAAGGAATGTTTAATGCACGGTGATTGATACTACATCTTTGACACTTGTCTTGTTTACAGTGTACGTTAATAAGCACGTTACGATGCCAAACGAGTAGCTTTTCCTTTTTGGTTATCAATGTTATATTTTGTGGTGTACAGTCAGGGTAACAAGAACAGATTCCAATTTGAGTCGTAATAACAACATCAACGCCACATGCCGTCCAGAGCATTCTTTGCCTTTCTGGCGCCGCGCTTCGCGCCTGGCGCCGTGCGTCCCGGCCTTCGTCTCCGGACTCAATACGCCGGCTGCGAGTTGATCCGCTTCAGCATGCCGCCCGTCGACGGCCGCCGCGGCGGGTGCGACACGGCGTTGGCAATGCCGGCACCGCTGGCCGGGCTGCCGTCCGAAAAGGACGGGTGCCGCGTCGTGCCGATGCGGTTTTTCATGCTCGTGTTGGGCCCACGGCCCTGCATGACGGCCTCCAGCTTGGCCTTGGCGCGCATCTGCATCTTGCTCATTGTGGGGGCCGTCTTGTCCATGGTGCGCGGGCAGTGTTCGCGTTGGCGATGGTTTGCACTCGTTCTTGATGTTTGTACTCGATTCTCGATTCCTGATTCAATTGATTGTGTGACTCAGAAAAGACAACAAGAGACAACAAGAAGAGATGCGCGAGACGGCCGCCCCAGACTTAACATTCCCCTCATCTGAGCAGGTGACCTGTTTCCGCGACGTCCGACATTGGCTAGTGCTTTGGTGTTTTCTCTGATGTCTTTTACGACATTTGGACTTGTAGAGAAAAGTACCACCAGGCCGAAGACAATGTCGGACTTGACCAAGCATCGACTTCCTTGGTCTTTGTGCAGAGTGTGGCAGATGAGGGGAAGCCTGCGAATCAAAGAATGCACCAACTTTGTTGTGGTGGTGTACTCTGATTGGTTGACGGAAGGCTGACTTACATTGGTTGTAAGTCAGTAGGCCGTCGTGGTTCTTTAGTCAACCAGCCTTGTTCGGCAGGGTTCAGAAGGGTTGAGCTTTCTCTTTTTTCTTTTTTTTTTTGCGCACAGCTAGAAACGCCCCTCCTGCATCCGCTGGATGTACGTCACCATGTTCACAGAGAAAAGCGGGTGGTCCACGTCCGTCAAGCGCGGCGGCTGTGTCAACCAGACGGCATCCAGATAGTCGTTGAGCACATCCGACTCGCTGGAGCCGCTGGCCGCCGCCGATGCCGCCAGACGCGACGGTGTCAGCGACTGGATCGACGACACCGAAATGGTCGACATGCCTGTGGGCACCCGCGTCAGAGCCAGGGACTGGCGTTCGTCGGCCCCGGCGACCAGCATCTGCGGCGTAAAGAGCTCACTGGCCGGCACGCCTTGGCTTTGGCCGGGCCTGTGGTGGGGAAGAGCTTTATTCCCGACCAGACGACGAGCACAGTCGACGGCCTGTTGCGTTTTCTCCCAGAAACAGGCACGCAGGCGGTCGACACGCTTATGAACATGTGCACCAATGCGGCACTTGCGGCAAAGGACCGTGTCCGGCAGATCGTCGTCAGTGACCATAGTTACGATCTCGTCGACAGACAAGTCGTTGTAGCAGACCTTGAAGCAGCTCATATTGGAGATAGAGTCAAGGTCTGGCTAAAGGTAGCAATCAAAGCTCTGCTGAACCCTTTGAAGGTTGTCTGTAGAAGGGAAGCGAAAGGAGACTCAGTATTGTTTTTTTGGTCCAAATTGCTTGAATCAAGAGAAAAGACTTGGCTGAACAGCTTCGAACCGGAAAGAAAAGAACTTGGCAGATATGAAAGAAGGAAAGAAGAGAGATGAAACGGTCGGCCATGGAGGACGAATGGCCTCGTTTTTATACACGTTTCCATTCTTGTTGAAAGATACATCAGTCATGACCAGAGTGACGACTCTGGCGATATATACGCATCAAGTGACGGCAAAACAGTAATGGAAGCGTCATGAAATGATTGTGAGTAATGATAGTACGGTGTGTGAAGCTATTTTACGAATCAATCTCGGCGTACGCAGTGCATCTGCTTTGAAATTTTAATTTTATATCAGCAATGTATTGACATCGTGTAAGTTGGTGGCGTCAGCCAATCACGGTGCGTGGGCAGTGTAAGCGAGGCCGAAGCTCTCTGCAGTAGAAAAGTCGCCAGCTCTACGTCACTGTTCTGGCTTGCCAGTAAAAGTAGTCTATGTAGACATTTACAGTGAAAATGTTTCTATTCCATTCCTTACTTTTTTGTGCGTCTTGTCTCTTGCTTCTTCGGAGAGGAAAGCATCCACGGATAGGACATATTTAAATAAAATAAAACACGAAACCAAATAGTGTTTTCTCTTTCTTTCTTTCTCTTCTTTTAAAGAAAAAAAGAAAAAGAAATTACGTATCCCGAGCATAAACAAGCCTCATCATTCTACGTAACATGTGCATGACTGTACTCAGCACAACATTTCGAATCTTCCACGATCTGCCATGACGCCTTTACATGCTCCCAAGGTCCATCAGTGGCACCTGCAAGGTGGCACCTCAGCCTTCCGTGTCATGACGTCTCCGTTTTCTCATCTTATGTTGCACCCATCTCCTTTTCATCAATCTCATCTCGCGTGAGGCCGGGGAAGGCCGCCAGGCGCTCGACAGGGGGTCAGGAGGAAGACATATTGCTGCGTTCTATTATTATTTTTATTTTGAGAGAAAGCGTCGCATTTCATGTAAATTTTCTTCCCAGGTCTGACTCGCCTGTTGTCCTCCTTCCCATCCTGCTGGCACCCACCATGATTGCAGAAATGCATAAATAACCCAGAAATACAAACAGCCCGCTCGTCTCAATGGCAATGTACAGTCGACTGCGGTAACGCACGACGGTGTCCATGGCGACACAGGAAAAAGCGAGTGCCAGCAAAACGCCCGGCCGTTGCATGGGACGCGATACACTCCTCACGACGAGTGGCGCCAGGCCTCTCACGGGGTACACAACCATCTGCAGCCAGCCAAAGAGGAGGATCGAGGCTTGACTACTAAGACTCCCGTCGAAAAGAATGCTCGCCAATCGATCCGGCCCACCCTTGCCGGGAACCCGCAGCATCGTCCACGCGGCATACCCAATCGCCAGCGTCGTCGACGCCTGTGCCACGGCGTACTCGAAGCTGGAGAAAAGCCAGACCGTGAACAGCGTGGCAGCAACGTCCTTGGCACGGCGGGTCAGTGTGCGCGTGACTGCTTCGTTCATCGACTTGATCAAGGAAAGCGACCGCGGCGCGGTATCGTTCGCCGTCGCCACAATGGCCATTGCCGCGCCCAACATGTCCCAGACACATTTCCACAAGACGGCTTGGAAGTACCCTCCGCGCTCCACTGCGTTGACAACATCCCCCACAAAAACGTCCGGCCGGGCAAGCAAGAGTCGCCAGTCCTCGTCGGGCTGCGGGCGGACAAAGAAGCCAGCGGCAGGTTGGCCGAAGAAGAGCGTGCGACGCGCATGGTTGAGGACGACAGCGGCGAGTAGGTAAGGGACTGCAGCGGTGACCGAATGGCCGTGAAAGACGGACGCTTGAAGGACGGCCCAGACGTGCACGAGGAGGCCGTCCTTGGTGGTGAGGAAACACTCCAGGAGATGTCTAGACGGGCCGTCTCGCACATGGCGAACAACACAGTTGTAGATGCACGGTCCCGCGATGCCACCGAACGGAGGCAGACCGACGCCGCTGAGAACAGCCGTGGGCATTGAGAAAAACGAGGACGACGCGGCTGTCATGGACGGCGGCGTGTTTGGTGCATCTGCTGCTGCTGGATCATCACTGCGTTTGTGAGAGTCGTGTGCTGCTGCTCCCGCTTCCGTTGTCCGCCGCCGCGGTCGCCTTCGTATTGGCTCCGTCATGTCGACATGTAAGAAAAAGAGACGAGTTTCCCTTGACGAGGCTTTGTGCAGCGAAGTGTGCGTCCTTTCAATGGTCAAGCGCGGAACGGCAAACAGGCCACGTTCTCTGACGAACCGAGAATGCGGCAGTCCCATTGGCCAGTGCAAACGACAATACCTAAGCATTTTGTCTAAGGTTGTCTTACTCGCAAAATGTGTCAGAACGCAAAGTGATGTTCGTGTAAAATAATGTGTCAATTTCTGTAATGTTCCTCCATTTATGGACGATGCAACATGAAAGATTCGACGCAGAGCCCAATTCTTCTGGCCGTTGAATTTTTTTTCCCCAAACATCCCATGTTAAAGAACAATCTTGTGTGAAAAGAACAATCCGCAAACCTGTTACCCCAGTGTCCGCCCATCCGAGTGAAAAACGACGCCATGCAACTAAAGTTATGGCAGTGAAAAGCAAAGAAAAACAAACAACAGGCGCCACCTAAATCCAATCGCATAACACCAAGGGCCAAATGCAACAGGTTCCGAAATAGTAGAAATGTCAAGAAAAACACAAAGAGAGCAAAAATAACTACCACAAAGCACGAGCCAATCATCGCCCCGATGACGTGTACCACCGAGGCCGTACGCGACACTCTGTACTGTCTTCGGCTTCAACTGCCTTTGACTGCCTCGCTCACGACGCGAGACCGCTAGCCCGCCCGGTTGCGAAGGCCCGTCACCCGACCCAGCCACTTCTTGCGCACTTCCTGCGGCAGCGGTGTCGCCGTAGCCGTTGTCGTGGGCGCAGCCTCGGGGGCCTGCGGTGCCGGCACGGGCACCGCGACCTTCACCACCACCGCCGATTCGTCCTTGTCACCAGCGTCCCCACCACCGCCGCGCACAGGCCGCGGGTTGCGCAGAATCGGTGGAGGCGTCGCACTGGCACCACCCGGACCACTGGCATGGTCCTCGTCCAGCTCGTTACGGCGCACCCGCGACGGCATGCCAATCGCTGGCGCGGCCGTCGACTCCGTCGGTGTCGCTGTGGAGGGCACTGTAGCCGACGACGCCAGAGCCGCCGTAGCCGCAGAGCTTGGCTCGTGCGAGCCCGACCGTCGGAACAGGCTCATCACACGACTGCGTGTGGCATTCGAATTGGACCCGGATGTGGGCGGGTAATGGCGCTGCTTTGCTAGGGAAATCTGTTCTGGCTGGGTGGCCGGGGTCGGTGCGGAAGGCGTCGGCGGCTGACTCTGGCTGTCGTGTTCCTTGCTCGGGCTCATGTCGCCTTTACTGGCCATAGTTCCGGGCCGCGTAGGCGAACGACGGTTCTTGTTGTTGGCCAGACTCGGTGTACCAAGAGACGGCGTGCCGGGCGCCGTACCGTGCAGTGACCCGCGACGCGAACCGTGCGTTGAGCCAGTGTGGGCATGCAAGCTGGAGCGCCTGTGCGGCGGCGGTGGCGGACCGGACGAGATGCCGTTCATGTTCATACCGTAGGGAAGAGGCGATGCCAGTAGACCGTCGGAGCCAAAGAGGCCGGCAGCGGGCGTAGGGAGGGAAGCACCAAGAGCGTCCAGAGTATGGGCTAGGGGTGCAGAACCCTGGTATCCCTGGTAGCCCTGGCCGCTTAGCGAACCAAACATGGCCGTCGTGGCCCAGCCGTTGGATGTCGTGGGGAAGCTAAAGAGATCGGGCGAAACGCGGCCACCCCGGCGGCTACGACTCGTAGATGGTGCCGGGGCTTGGCCCGTGGGACGCAGGCTTTCGCGCAACCAGTAGTCGTGAAGGGATGCTGAGTCGTTGCCATCAATGTCCATATCATCGTCGGAGCTCTCCGAGTCACCCCAGACGCTGCCCCGACCGTGGTGTGAAATCGTCGTCTCATCTGCGGACCGAGGACGGGGCGGGATATGCAGTTGGTTGTCAAAGTAGGTGCTGCGGCCGCCAATTTCATGGCGGCGGCTGTTGAAGGCCGAAGTTGACGGTGGGTGCATGGCGGGGATGCTGTCGACAAAGGATTCCAGAGCCGAGATGCGCTTCTCGCCGCTGCTGGACCGTGACGTGTTGGCCTCGGACATGGCGAGGTAGCTGCGCTCGTTGGCACCGTCCTTGTCCTGGAGGCATAGAGTGTCATTAGAGTTCTTGTACCGGCGGAGGGTTGACGTCGAGATTGTGTCGGGGGTTGGCGGCAGGTTATGCGGGTCACGCGAAAATGGTGCATCGGTGCGCACTCTGCGCAGAGCGTCCTTCTTCTCCTGTCGGGCATATGATTTGCCGAGCTCGTGCTCGCGGAGGTGGCGGGCCAGAGACTCGATCTCGCCGCGGCCGTGCTGGCTCGTTGGACGAGATGCGTCGTTCATCGCCTGGAGTGATATCTCCATTTTCTCCAGCTGCCGAAGTGGCGAGTTGGTGCCGAGGAAGTCGGTCAAGGAGTTGAACGCGGCGGCGTTCTGGTTGGCAGTCAGGTGGGGGTTGCGGTTACTCGAACTCGACCGCTTCTTAGTCGGTGTCGATGTGTTCTGTGTCTGCGACCGAGACGCCGGTCGGTTGGCAGTGGTTGTGGCTGACGTGGGCGGCGGTGCCGTCGATGCAAGGGCGTGAGCCACTACAGCTGCAGCAGTTCCGTTCGAGTCTTCGACTTTCAAGCCGGCGTCAGGTATGCTGCGAGGGATGTCGGGCACGCAGGCGACAGGCGACATGGGGCGTGGCTCTGATGTTGCTGATGTGACTTGAGTGAGGAACTCTCTCGTCTTGCCGTATATGCTGAGAAAGGAGCTTTCGCTCAGGACGCTGAGGCTTGGGCTCGCGATGCGGTTAATGCCGTCCCGCAGATCAACGTCCATGTTGTCTTCAGACATGCGGGGCAGGCTGACGAGACTGCCGGCACGTGTGCCGAGATACACGTTGCGCAAGTTCTCTGTAAGCTCGCTACGCTCAGACATGAAGCTCGGCATGCGGTTGATGGTGCGTTGATCGTCGTCCGCCGTCTTGGGTTTTGGGGTTTCGTCAAACGATGGGACAGATTCACTTGTCGTCTCGTGTAGTGCAGACGAAAGGGCGCTCCTTAGCCGGGCGTCAGTCGCAAAGAACTGCTCCTTCTCAGCTTGCTGCATCATCTGGCGCTCCTGAAGGAGTTCCTCCAGGCGAGCCTCGAGGGACACAATCATGGCAACAGCCTCCTCAACGGCCTTATCGCGCATTTCAAGCTCAGACATGAGCTTGTCATTGATCTCTTCCAGCTCGCGCTTTTCTGTCTCTAGGCTTCCGCATTGCTCTTCAAGGGCGGTCTGCTTCTCGCGGCGGTGGTAGAGCTCAAGCTTGAGATCGAAATTTTGCTTGTGTAGCGTCGTCAAAGTCTAGAAAGTTAGACGTATACACGGATGCTGGTGGCCTGGTTGATCCGTAACAAAGTAGCATCGTGGTGCTGGTGCAGTACATACCTGTTCCATCTCCTTCAACCCAACACCCGACTTTTTCTTGCCACCATCGAGGTGACCCGTGCTGGACTTGGGTCGGCTGATGTCGAAAGGCGCTCTTGCTGGCGAACTTTGTCCTCCACGCAGGTCCAGCGTCGAAGCCATTTTGTCGTTGCTAAGTCGGCTGGAACTCCGTTCACTCTCGACTTTGCGTTCTTTCAGAAGCTTCTCTTGGAGATAGCTGGACGTCGCGGTCAGGGACGGTTTCGAGTCGGTCGACTTTAGGTCTAGGGTAGAGTCGTTGATGGACCGGAACCTTGATGAATCGGTGCTAGTGCTCGGTGCTGGTGATGCTCTCTTGTTTGCGCCTTCCTGGAAGCGATGGACGAGGTGAGAAGTCGACTGTGTTGAAGAGAAGGAAGAGGATTGCTGTGGCGGCTGCGATGGAGGCGGCTGTGGTGAGGGAGTCAGGTTCGACATGGAGCCATCCGCAGTGTGTGCCGACATGCGAGATTCGGGCGTGGCGCCGGTGCTCGAACGAGACGACGCGCGGGTATATGAAGGGCGACGAGACCGGTCCCGCGTGGTCGTGCTGTTGGGGACGTTTACAGATATAGGAGCCTCCATGATATCGGGTGGCGAGGAACATGTAAACGAAAGGGGGGCAGTCCTAAAAGGGGTTGGAGTTGGAGGCAAAGTCTCTATCTTGGACCTGTAAACCAGCCCAGCTGGGGAGTGTATGGAGAGACGCGTTAGACGAGGGGTGGGCGTGCGCCAGTGTGGTTCGACAAGCTGGCTCGTCCAAAGAAAAGGCAGACAAGACGTATTCGAACGTCAAAGAATTTTGACGCAGTCGTCAAACGCCAGCGGAGTACTGCTGACGTCTCATGGAATTCTCGATGAGGTGTGTTTGTGTGTGGGCAAGACACGGCAGGCGGTGAGAGGCGATATGTAATGTAATAATTTTGCTGTTGGTTAAGTCAGAAATTTTCTTTTAGAAAAAAAAAATAGAAATAATAGACAACACGAGGTCATAGGCGGGAAAGGAAAAGGGGATCAAACGAAAGTTGAAGAAGCTAGGGAGAGACAAAAAGAGTGGACGAGGTGAAAAAGCAAAGAAACTCAAGACTAACAAGATCCAATACCGAACTCCTTCCTAACCGGGCTACCAAAAGGATAGCAGCTGCATGGAAAGGGAGAAGAGAGACGGTTGAGAAGAGCAAGGAGTCGGGATCTTCACCGTGTTGTGTGTACGAGAATGAGCACAGAATGATGCGACTTGAAGGTGGTTCTCGGAGTAGAGAGAGGCAGACAAAGCCAAAACGTGAGGTAAAGGCCAAAGAAGGGGGCGAAATCCTCTTGTTGACGAAAAGGAAACTGAAAGACTCTGCGCACGACTGGAACGGGTTGCAAAGGTGAAAACCAACTCGCTGGGGCGTCTGCTCTGCTTGTTTGTCTACAAGGCAGGGACAAACTTTGGCGCTATTATTATCGTGGGACACGACCGGAAGGAGTGCCGGCGTTGGTAACTGCAAAGATGGGGGGCGCAGCCAGGGGTCGAGAAACTATGGAGGGCCTGTTGCGACGGGAGTGGGTGTGTGGGTGCGAGGGTGTGTGTGAGTGAGGGGGGAAAATGGCGAAACGGCGAGAGCCAGGTGAAAAAGGTGAGAGTCACGTTGGTTCACTGAGATGCGACGGTCGTCGTCTGCCAACTCGTGGGGTATGATTGTGGTCAATGGTCCTGGGCTCGTGCGCTAGGTTACCTCCGTTGTAACGGAGGTGGGGGTATTGCTCGGTTCGATGGCTCGATAACAATTGCTGCGATGGCAGATATTCGTCTCAAGCTTGAAAGATGCGTTTCTTGGGTCATCGAGTGCGAGGGGGCAGAGTCGTGATCCTTGGTTTTGAGAAGGAGTGCCGATGGTTGTGCCAGGGCGGCGAGCGATATAAAGTAAAACGACAAACAAAGAAAACAAGTAGTGTGAGCTTATGCTACGCTCGTTTTGAGGAGCGCTTGTCGAAATACCCTGTACTGGGCAACACATTCCTTGAAAGGTGTGGATGGGGACAGGACGCCAAAGAAACAAAACATCAGAGGCCAGGCCCCGTCGCCTGAAGGGCTCCGCTCCTTGGTGGCACGGGCACAAACAAGGTGGGCTTGACTGCCAGACGATCAGATCCGGCGAGTCAGGAAGGTCCCTGTTCCTTGACCAAGTTTCTCGTCTGCCGTTCCCTGTCGATTGCTGATCCTTTGGTCTCTCTTGTTGCTCTGTTGCTGTGTCTCCAATTGTCTCACTTTTAGGTACCCGGAGGATCAGGGATCCTACAGCAGTAAGACCTGCTGTATGTCGTAGACAGAACGAGAATCGGCGGATGGTCTCTGTTGGTGAATGGGTGCGGTGTGTTCGCAGTATGCACGGAATATGTCACGGAGGAGAGCCGAACAGAAACAATGTGAGGGATGCCAAAAGCTGTGTGATGACGGTGAGGAAATGACGAAAGAACGAGCAAACCGGGGGACGATTGTGGTTGCTGTTTTGTTCTGTGACGCGGTCCCCATCACAAAACTGAGACACGCTTTTGGGCTTGGAAGGGAAGGAGTGGCCGACAAGGCAATTTCCTGACTAGGACGGGAACTCCCACGCCCCCGTAAGTCATCTACAGAGAACGCTTTCCCCTTTTCTGACCATCGCTCCTTCCCGGTATTTCTTGTATTCGGCTCTTTCCTCTGTCTTCGCCAACGACCGACTCGCACCAATGCTTTCACAGAAGAATAAACGGCCACGTCTCCATTGTGACTTCCTCTTTTCCCACTCTCTCTGTTCCTCTTCTGTCTTGATCGCACCTGGTTTGCCTCTTCCATGGTCGTGTTTCCTTCGTATTGCCTTCATGCAACATGCTGACCTGGGAGGGCAAGCGCTAGTGAAGCCGCTAGGCAAGGGGAGACATCCCGGCACACTGGGGCAGGAGCGACCGTACCGAGACCAAGTGCGCCGCTTCGTATTAGCATCCGCCGTTGGGCTGTTTTAGCGCGTCTTCTTGCAGAGGCAGGACCTTGCCTTTCTCTCCTTCCTACAGATAGGATGCCCTAATCCATGAAAAAAAAAAATAAAGAAACGCCAAAACACGCGTGCATCGTCACATTGGACCGCGTTCGGGCTCTATCACTTAATTACTCACTCCCTTTCATCATTTCACGTTGCAATACGTCGTATGATGTGTCTTGCTTTCATCAGAGCACCTAGGCCACGCTGCGAGCACCCTATCATGATCTTGCCCGCCAAGTGGCGCTGCAATTTGGCTCTCGGCATTCCACCTGTCACCTTTTGTTCTCGCTTGTACGTTTTGCATCTTTTACACATTTTGCACGTCTTACTGCCCGATGCTGCCCATTCTATTCCTTTGTCTCCATCGTTCCCGCGCCAGCCTTCGGTTCTTCTACATCGTATCCGATGACCACTTTGCTCAGCGACACAAGTCTCTGTTCCGCATCGCACCTCGGTTGCCGGACGGTCTTGTTTCAGTCCCCTGTTGAGTGTTGAACAGTACTCAAATGGGCAAAGACGAGCACAGAAACTGGCCAAGTCAAGACCAAGCCTGGGCCGGTTCCAATCCTGCGGTAAAGCTAGGACGAAAAGGACAAAGGGTGAAGATCGCGAGAGACTTGGGAGAGACGGCGACATGCTCTGAGAGCGCACATTTCTGTGCTTCCTCTGGTCCGCGCCTGGTCCGTCCTCCCTCCTCCATCGCCCCTTCGCGCAGGTTTGACAGGCTCGTCTTGCAACAGAAGACGGCATATCCTTGCAAGTTACAGGGGGCCCAGCAAGCAGCGAGAGGACGGCCCCGGCCTTGGTCCAGTGCAAAGGCCCGGCTGCCGCGTGTGGGCCGCGAGTGGAAGAACAGACACAAGTGCAAAACGGATACAGGAAAAAGGCATGAAAGACGGAAAGTCTGAGAAGTCGATAGGGGAACAGAGGAGAGCAGACGACAAAAAGGTCAAAACAAAGGGGGCTGGGCATCCACTGTCTTTGACAGGGGTGTCAGGACACACTATTTGATTGGCCACAGCTGCCCAGGGTTGAGATTGCGGCTACGACTCTGGAGCCTGTCGTTTTGTCGACGGAGTCCTTTTTCGTTTTCAACCTTTGTCCCTTTCCTTCACTTGTCCAGACTCCTTGTTATTTGCTCGTTTTTTTTGCTCATACTTTAAACCTTTTCAGGGTTCCGTTTAATTAGAAACGCGAAAATCACACTCTTTTCTGCGATGGCGTCGCAAAAGGCACAATAGCGCGTCACAGAAAGTTTAAGTGAAATACGACGCTGCGGGTGTCTTGTGACGAACGACGGGAAAAACGATGGTTTGGGTTTCGGTTCTTTTGTCATGAGAAAAGAAATTCGTCTCTTGGACCAACCTAAACTGATTGACGTTCAATGATCCACTCCCGCCTGCTCCCCTTTGGCGAGGAGTTCAGCAGCATGCATACGACTTATGCTTGGAGAACATGGCTCGAGATGGCATATGTCGTCAGTCTGTTAATCCTGTCGTGCCCTTTGTATGCAGACAGCCGCACCTCCAGTTGGTTGACGCCGTCCAAGAGAAGCAAATAAACCAGGGACTGGTTTCCCTGGTTCGTTCTCCCGGCTCGAAACGATCTATTGGCCCGAGTTCTCTTTCACGGCACGGCCAAAAAAAAAAAATATTACGAATTAATAACGAGAGCCAAAGTAACGGGAAAATGCAGCGCAGCGTTCATGCAACAAAGGTGACAACACCATTGGCTTGTAAACCGACGAGTGGCTGGTGAGATATCCGATTTGGTGGCGTTTGATGCCCTGTTGGGGAGATGAAAAGGACGCTTTCGGGACTCCCTTGCATCGACAAATGTCTTGCAACCAGCAAAATCGTATGGATATGAGTCAAAATCACCCCCCCCCCCCCAAAAAGCGAAAAGAAACCAGATGGATGGCTGTCAGATATACCTCGCCGATGCTTCACAGGTTGGCGATTCCCGCTTTCTATGCCACTTCCACATGATATTGAGAAACATCCCGTAAATGGCGGTCAAGATTCCTCAAAGGCACCTCGAAACAACCCTTGTTTTTGTTAGTTGCATTCCGGATGCAGGGAGAGCATCCAGAAGAGAACGAGAGGACATGATCGATTTTTCGGTCTGTGAAGTTCTTCCATTTTCTTACTGAGACAAAGAAATATCCACGATGTTGCATAGACTTTGCACATCCGGAGCAGGAGACTGCAGTTGACAGCTAGCAAGGTGAGCGTTACTGTGTGTGATTGGCCAAAGCAGGTTTCTTTACAGCTTCCACCATGATTCTCTCCCCGGCTTCTTTCCTCCATCTCCACTGAATCTCTTTCTCCCCACATGTCCCTTGCTTCTCGCATGTGCAGGTCTCACAGTCATGTGTTTCTAAACGACCTACCCTAGTGCACGGAGTACGCCGTAGAAGACCCGGAAGTACAAAATAGAGAGCCTATTGGGCTGCCATTCTTGCCTTTCTCCTTACCACCACATAAAATTCAAGAGGAAATAATAAGAATAGCAGAGCAGGAGCTGAGAGCGGCTGAGCAGTGCATGACAAAAATGGAATGGTAGCAGGGGAAAGAAAGAAAACGTGCAGCGATGGACGAGATGCAGACCAATACACCTGGATGTCGACAAGGTTAGAAAAAGGCTCACCTGGGGACCTGGTCCAAGCCAACGGGAACATGCACCTGCCGCGTGCCGACAGATATGCATGCACTGTAAGATGAACGATGAACGGTGGCCAGAAGGGGATCGAGCGGAGGCTGAACTGTGTGCCAAATTGCAAGCATGTAGGCACGCGGCGCAATGGGAAGACCAAAAAGGTGCATAGAACGTGCGCATCCACGGGTGGGATCGACCAAGGCGCACGGTACCAGGAGAACACAAAAAAAAAAAAAGGGGGCCGGCCGGCAGCGCAC